>JAQPZY010001501.1:2875000-3247500 GCA_029931535.1 Margaritifera margaritifera | reverse complement strand
TCCCATAGACTTTTCTGTTATCTGCAGAGTCACGTGTACTTTGTTAATATCATCTGGAATTGTTATGCGTTATTTGCATATGATTTCGTATTTAGAATTTTTTTTAAATAATAAAAAATGTGGAATTCTCACCAAATGGTTGGAATTTTTATGGGATCGTCAGCATCTGTACTTTGTTCAGGTAAATGTTCATATTTATATACATTTTCTTAAATATTAAGTTGACGAAAAAAGAAAAATATACTTTAATTTTATTTTACATACATCGCTCATTCTACTTTAACTCTTTCCTTTAGATATACAGCTGTTATAATAGATGTTATGCAGCATTATAGAAAGTTAGAATATTTTAATAAATGAAAATAAATGTGATATTTTGATGAGAAACGTTGCGTACAAAATAAATCATAAAGAGGGCTATTTAAACCGCTACAACTTATGCGTAATGTCCAATGTTTCAAAATATTAGATAAAAGATCGATGCGCCAGAAATCATTGACGAATCTCGTATTCTTGGACTTCACGACTCATATGAATTAACCAAGTGTTGCAGATTGTGCAATTGTGATGTCTTCCAGCCAATGACTGAGAACAATCACCTTTACATTGATCTCTCGGTCTCGTACTCGAACAATTAGTACACATTAGTAATTGTTATATTATAATTTTTATGTCATGGAAGATAAATGTGCAATAATTTTTGTTAACCAGATACGAGGGGCATTTGAGAGTTTCTGAATATTTTGTTATAACTTTTTTGTCCCTATGAAATTGTTAATAAAGTTCATGCCAATCGATATACAAGAAAACGTTCTATAAAATGATATGCAGCTGCACCGACACTTGCAGATATATGCATACGACGTAAAAAAGATAAATTAAAATTACGTAAAAATGTTGGAAAAGGAGAACAATTCTGGTAATGTGCAAGGAGCGTACTGTAAAATCCCAGCGCTCTTAGGGTTCTCTGATATTAAGGTCGACTTTGATAAAGATTACGGATGTAATTCTGTATCATGTCATGCAATCTGAGGCAGTTTCATCGTTTTAAATATGGTCGCGAATCCATGGAAGATGATACACTTTCTGGAAGAACGTTGTCTGTGATTAGCCGAGCAATTGATAAAGGTGTTCAATACACAGTGGAAAATATTTCTATCATCACGTGAATTATATTGAAAAAAGATCATTAGAAGCTCGGAAAGGTTTATGCATGAGTCTCGCATTTGTTGACGGCTGATAAAAAACAGATTCGGGTTGAAATCACCAAATACTCGCCAAATCTGAAAAGAGTGGTCAGAAACGTTTGCATGAGAGTGTCACAGGTGATGAAACATGGATTTAGTTTTCTGAACCCGACTCAAGAGAAAATAATAAAGTTTTAATTGGAGAAAATAAACAGAGACATCAAATTGCTCGACGTAGTCGGACTGTCAAGAGAGTTTTATAGTCATTATTTTATGATGCAAAAGGCCCTGTCGTGCAAGTACCTGTGCCCGACTCTGCTAGTGACATTGGTAATTTTTATGCCGCCAAAGTGTTGCCAAAAGTTGTGGAACGCTACCTATCCACCCGTACGTGCATCAGTACCCGAGGTATCTATCTACTCCATGATAACGCACCGGTGCATAAATCCGGCGTCTTGATCGACTTCCTGAAGGAGCACCGCATCCAAACTTTGCCACATCTTCCATACAGCCATGATTTATACCCAGGTGATTTTTTGGCCGTTATCCATTATCACATATTTGCTGATTTGAAAGTACAATTTATTCAGCGTGAACAAAACGCCAAAGTGAATACAAATTGGCAATTGATAATTAGATAATACGACTGAGAAAGTGTATAGATGTGCATGGGAATACTTTGAGAGGATAAGAACTTTGATGCACAGTGCACTAATACTTACAACTTTTAGATACCCCTCGAAGAAGCTCCAGAAAGATGTATTGTGAAGTTTTGAACTCTCAGTTAGTGACAATTTGTGTGTAAGAACGGTGACACAATCTAGGATTTCCTAACTAAAATATAAATCACCTCAGGTATGAGGAATTCTGTACTTAACATATTCAATCTGGTATGCTCTCCCTCCACCCTCCCCCGCCCCATCATCTCACTCTTTCTTTCGCCGTTGTTGAAGCCAAACTTCAACTGTGTTCTCTCTATGTCCTTTATCCCAATATCTGAGTACGAAAAAAACAAAACAACAACAACAAAAAAACTTTGGACACTAAGTAGGGAATCTGGATGTTTATCTTGTATATATTATCATCCATAGAGTTTTTGCCGAAAATTGGCTGTTATTTTCCGATATCTTAAGTTGCACTGTATCAGTCCTCATAAACATGTAAGAAAGGGCATCACAGGCTGCAGTAGATGACGCCGAATTAAAATCTCTTTTTTAAAGACAGATCTACATTTCAAAAGTGCATTGATGTTTATTTGCTTTTCTTAACTATAAAATGAAACTTCAATACACTCTTGTAAGCTCATCATGTTGAGCTGTGCGATGTGTTACATACTGCAGACATATTTTCTGTCTACTAAGTATACAGTATTAAATATAAATTCAAAGCGGTGAACATCATCAAATAATGTTACGGGTTTACGAGTAAATTGTAACCATCATCGCCACTAGATGTGCAAGTGTGACATCACCGGAAGGAAAATTCAGTTTGTCTCGGAATACCTGTATCAAGCCAATATAGCACGGAATTCAGATAATTAAATTTTGGTCTATGTATTAGCTATCGGATTAGCCACACTTTTAACAAATAGTATAATAGTTTAGAATTTAATGAGGATTATTTTATTGATAATACAAGCTTGAAGACCAAATTTTCCCATTTAGTGTTAGAAGTGATACAGTTCAACCCAAAATAAATGAATATATAAAGATGTCGAAAACTGAATTTAACACGAATTTAGGTATACAAGTATTGCATTCGGGTGTTAGAATGGATACATTTGAAACGAAAATCAATAATAACAAGCAGAAATTTGAGGAGGAACTTAAACTAAGACTTGGATGAGTACTGCATTGCCATTTTCGCTTTGAAAAAACTAAGTTCTATCCAGATGGTTTTAAATTTGTGTTGGTAGAAAAGATGAAATTTCAACCGATATAGAAAACAAAAATATCCGAGTTATTGGATGCTATTGAAACAGAGAATAAAAAGGGTAGTTTCTCAGTTTGTTTTTATCTGAAACTATGCCCCGGGTATTATTTATCAGTTATGAATTTGCTTAATACAACTTACACAAAGTGAATGTTTCATAGCAAAACAAATTCAAATGAGAAAATCAAGCTTATATACAATTTCTTTTCCAAGTGGTATATTTAACCAATAACTTTTGGGGGCTTTTATATTGATTTTTACTAGCATCAGAAATAAAAAAAAAAACTCATTATACGTTAAAAACGAATCAAGGACTTACTATTGAGGAAGAAACAAACTTTTATTTATTCGATTGAAACGCACAGACGGAGCTGGTCAGTCCTGATGTAAAACAATATATGGCAGCATCATAAAAAGTGTTATTCTTTCTTACTTCAAACTGACTGCATTAGCAATAATGATGAAATGAGCAATTGCTAACGTTCCAGCATTGGGCAGAGGCAACTATTTGCTCAAATAATGGAGTCCAGGAGAAGCTACAAAGGAAGGATAAAAGAACATGAAAAATATGCAGTATTTACCGAGAACCTGCAGAAATAACTGCAAATAAAGCAAAAGTGCTGGATTGCTTGAATGAACGATTGAGAGAACAAGGTTTCTTGACCCAGTAGTTACACAACACGTATGATGCTTTTACTCTGTATGTACATACTCATCCTAAAGCAAATGTAAGTGTAAGTGTAACTATAGGGTGTTGATTTCTTACAAGTTTAATAGTACATAAAAATCATAACTATAGCAACGAACTGTAAATACTTAACTCCTCATAAGCAGGAAACGATACCGCAATTATTTAAATAACTCAGTCCAGCATATCATTGTATCACGTACGCCCTGAGCAACACACACTCGAACAAACTTTATAGGTAACAATTCGAAGGCTAAGTTCAAACATATTGATTGTACCAAAGCGTTTTTTTTTGTTTTTTTTTTGTTTTTATGTCTTTTGACATAGAGTTAAAAGAAGAGTGAACGTTGTTAAAATACATTATTATATCCAATGGCAGTTGAAAAATATCAACATCTTCATATCATAAATATATTTGGGGCTTAATGATTATATTATAACAAATATGATTTGACAAAGAATAATGAATCCAGAATTGTGTAAGTTGAGATCAGGGCCAGTTATACACCGACAAATCAGCCCCCAAACCCGTACTGATACTGATGAATGGTTTTGGTCTGATCGCACCTCTTCGTAAAGACATGCAATTGACGCAGACAAATCTGTCCGCAACACATCAGTGTACATCTTAGACACTTACATGTATTTCGCACGGCTCCTGAGATACGGTCGGTTGACGGGGTCTTTTGGCGATATATACGGAATATTTCCTGATCAAATCCTATGTCTGACAATGTGCAAATCCACGTGGAATAACACAACCATACCCCCTGTCACAATTTTGCATTTAATGGCAACCATCTATACATAACAGGTAAACCTATTTCAAATTATCATCTACAGGGGAGTTTTATTTCAGATTATTGGGCGCGTGTCTAGACAAAAACAAAAACAAAACAAAACAAAAAAAAACAAAAAAAAAACAACAACAATGGCGGATAATATTTGTAAAGTCGATGACAACGCATCGGCGCGACAGACTTGATGAAGGAGCACAGCATCCAAACTTTGCAACATCCTCCATACATCCATGGTCTGTCTGCAGGACTGCAACCCGTTATCAAAGGTTTGCTGAGGGACAGACGATTTGAAAGCCGCGATGCGGTTGAGAGCGCAGTTTCCCAGTATATGAACAACATACTAGAAAGTGTATACAAAACTGCATTTAATAATTGGATAATCGGATTGAGAAAGTGCATAGGGGTGTATGGGAAATACTTTGAAGGGATGCATTGACGTACTTTTCACTGAATAAGAACTTTGATGCACTGCGCACTAATTTTCAGAACTTTTTTAATACCCCTCGTACAAGCCATTAATGACAATTTGTGTGTAAAAATGGTGATACAATCTGGAATTACTAAACTAAGAAAGAAATCGTCGACAACGAATAGTACAGGACTAGTTTTTTTAAGCGCTTTCGACTCTCATTGAGTCTTTGTCAAAGGCAAACACAAAACAAAGATAAGGCAAACAATAAACACAAAAAAGCGTTGAAATTACAAAAGTTTACATAACTATTTCTAACGGAATTAAAGCCTGAAAATGTATGATGTTGCGTCAAGTTGGCTTCAGCTTAACTAATGATGTCGTAAATTAGTTGGTATTGACCTACAAAGGGTGGAGTCATAGCTCCATCTGTTTTTTGTTTTTTTTTTGTTGTTGTTGTTTTTTTAAAATGTAAATTCGTGTAACCACAAATTAAATAGTGGATATTTCTGTAATGCGAGTAAAGACCATATCAATAATAAATTCCAAGAAGAACTACAATAAACAGTAGTAATTATAGGCGAGTCAGTGAGTAATGAGCACAATTAATGAATTATTTGATTGAAAAAGTGGTGGCTGTAAAAAGATGATGATTTTATTTCCGTGTAGTTGTCTTTTTTCTAGTCTTCTTGGTTTAAGCCGCTTGGTGTCATTGTTCTAAGGCGGCGTATCCGGTAAAATTCCTTTTTTTTTTCCTGGTTTCGGAACTCCAGTTGGGGTTGTGGGAAATTGCAGTCAGTGTTACATCACTGAAAGTGTGGCCAGGAGAAGAGAAGTGTTCTGCAACTGGACTTCTGTCCAGCTTCTTTGTCATCTAATCAGATCTGTGAATATTGATCCTTTTCTGTACTTTTCAGTTTCTGCCACATACAGAAGGTTGCAGATCTTACGTGTAATGAGATAAATTACATTCTGTTTCGCACGTTCTATTTGGACCATGTATGTTCAATTTGTCGCTCGTCGCTGTGCAAGAAAATGTGCTGGTTTCTATCGTATGTTGAAAGGTTTTGCACCTTTTATCACCACAGGGACCAGATTTGCTATGATGGTATTGGATTGTGATCGGCGTTAGCTTCGCTCTGACTAGGATATCTTTAAGAATGTTTGGTATGGGGTTAATGAATCTACTAAAATATAGAGAGAATGAAAAGGTTGATCGGTTACCATTTGTCCTGACCTACCATCCAGACAACTCCAAAGTAGGTAAAATTATACAGAAGCACTGACTAATCGTGGAATCTTGTGACACATTAAGTTGATCCTCCCGAACAAACCAGTAGTAGCCTACCGCATATCAAAAAACCTCAAACACTTCCTAGTCAAAGACTCAATGAGAGCCGAAAGCGCTCAGGCTAATTAAATCTAGTTTTGCACTGTTCGTTGTTAGTTTATTGCATTTATCTTAATCAATCCCTGAAACACGCGATCCCTTCCTCGATCCGGTGCGCACCTGAAACGGCTGGTATTTGCCATATGATTTATATTCTTTATGTATGATAATATTATTCATTTGCATTTAAACATTATGTTAATGTTATCAAGCATTCTCCTATAGAATCCTGGAATATCACTTTCCGCTCTATTTGGTGTATATTTGTAATTTCTCTATCTCTCTCTCTCTCTCTCTCTCTATATATATATATATATATATATATATATATATATATATATATGTTGGTAATGTTCGCAGTTTGTACGTCTGCCTCTAAGTAAGTCGGCAAGTATTAAGTATTGCATTTGATGTGTATTAATGATTAAATGATAATTATCTGATATTACATGCTTAATGTTTCCAATATCCACCAATCTTGAGTTTAGTATTCAGGTATGACAATTTTATACCGTAATATTCTTCTTTAATCAAACATTTTCAAGGTGGTATGTTGCAAATATATTTTTCAACACCTTCAATAAAATCAGCCTCCCTTCTCTAAATCATTTTCAGATATGAAAATTCAAATTGAATCATCTTCCAAAGGCTGTTTATTCTGAGATAATTTATTGTTCATGTTCAAGTGTATTTTGTGATACATTTGACTACACGTTGAAAAATGTAGAATAAATAACAGAGGAGCAGTATGTTTGTCCCCTGTAGTTACCCCCACATATAATATTAGACGTGAAAGCTGTATATAATATTAGACATGAAAGCTTTCTGTAGGTTTGAATAATTTGCAGTAGGCAGAATGTCCATAGAGTATGTGTTATGTGTTTTTCAGCGGTCAGTCACTATGCGACCACGGCTAGGACCTCGGTAGATGATGTAGAAGATACTGTATGCATAGCTAATGCTCTTTTCCTTTTCTAATTATTTACCATTACAGTAATGGTTCTACAACACTCGCTTTGTCTTTGTCGAATGTTGTTTTCCTCCGTTTCAGGATTACGAGAAACAAACTTTTAGGATATTATTCTTCCTCGTTCGCGATATTTGTACCAACTGCAAAATGATGGAGCATTTTCGTGACAAAAGTTTGTAAGAGTACGCTCTATTATCTTTGAGCGAATAAATGGTTTACGCTGAAACACTAGTGCCCCGGTTACCTGCAAAAAACATTATGTCCCCCCTGTCGTTCGCTCGGCGATATCATAATGGCATTGTCCCTTGTTGTTAGATCAGAACTGAAGTTTTATTTCCAGTCGCATGTTATATCATATGCAAAATGATTCATTTTCAAAAGGTAGGGTACAGCAAACTTTTAGTTATGGTATGTCGCCTATATTATTATTAGTAGTAGTAGTAGTAAGTAGTAGCAGTAGTATAAAGTCTTCATGCGTCTGGCTTCATCTTGATCAAGTGAATGACATGTATACAACAAAACCACATATACTTTATATAAACCAAGTAAAAGAAAATGTGCACCATACTCTCATCAACAGAAACAAATGAAACATTTTAGTTCGTGGCCAAATCCCAATAAAGAAGTTTAAACGGGCAGAGGGCCAGTATGCTTGGCCCTTCTCGTTGCCACTATAGATCATTCTAGGATGAAAAGCAACATGTAGCTTTGTATCATTTGCATTAAGAAGAAGATCATAGAATATATTCACTTTGAGTTTCGGAAAGATCAGTCATTGCACGACAACGGCAGTGACTTTCGTAAGAGGATGTAGAAAGTACTGTATATGAAAATACGCTTTTCCATGCTTTATTTACTTAAAATTGCAAAAATATTTGGTCATTACTATCACTTACTTTTATATTTAAATTTTGTTCGAGACATACCATGCGTCAACTTTTATTAATACTCTCCATAACAAAATTAGATGCAGCCAACTGTTAGAAATGTTTTTGTCCTCTTTCGCAAGATTTGTACCAATTGCAAGAAGATGGAGTATTTTGTGACAAAAATTAATAAGTGAGTGTTCTACAACCATTGAGCGAACAAAGATTTAAACTGCAGCACACGAGACCCGATTACCTGTAAAAAGCATTATGTCCCCTGTTGATACCACTATATTATCAAATTAATATTGTCTCTTGTTGCTCGATTAGACTTTATGTTTTATGCAAAACTTGTTATTCATTTTCACATGGTGGGCAACACTAAACTTATCATGATCATATATCGCCGATATTATTATTATTATTATTATTATTATGATTATGATTACAGACGTATTGAAGCACTTTCCTAAGTTCTTGGTCAAGCGAAGAACATGTTAGAAACAATGAAATGTATTCTATATAAACCTAGGAAAAGAAAACAAGCTACATACTATATCAACAGAAAAACAATCAAACCCTTTAGCAGACAGAGGAGCATTATGCTTGGCCCCTATTGTTACCACTACATAAAAAAAGCTGTATATAGGTTTGAAACATTTGCATCATTCTGGCAGAATTATCACAGAGTATTTACATAATGTTTTCCAGAGATCAGTCATTACACGACAACGGCGATGTCCTCGAAGAAGCATGATGAAGGTACTGTATATACGAATAACACGTTTTTCCATTGTCTACTTACCTAACATTACATAAATTATATATATATATATATATATATATATATATATATATATATATATTGAGTTAACACGTATATACATTTATTCATACACCATTTAACAATATTAGAACGTTTCTCACCCTTTTTTAAAAAAGTGTGTATTGTGTAAGGATTTGTACCAAGTGCATGAAGAACGAACATTTTGGGACAAAAATTAATAAGTGGGCATCATATGTCGCCGCTATTGTTATGATTATTATTAGTAGTAATAACAGTAGGATGAGAAGGACGAGAAGTAGTATGATTATTATTAGTAGTAATAACAGTAGGAGAAGGACGAGGAGTAGTATGATTATTATAGACTTTTTGATGCGACTTGCTATATCTTGGTCGGGTACAGAATCCCAATACTGGATATTCAGCACCTACCGGGCAATTTAGATTTCACATTGTTATATTAGAGGCAATACATACGATCAACTTTCATCTTTACCAGAATTATATTATTTTGTTCCTCATAATATCGCGAATACTTGTCATGAACTTGTTCTCTTGATACTAGACCCTCTCCGACCATATCAAATTTGCAATAAAATCTTGAAAACAATTGTCATTGAGGTTTCTTTTTACTTCCATCTAATTTTTAAATAATTACGACGGTTGTACACCTTTCTAGTTAAGTGGAAAAGGTTAAATATCATCTCTATTGTCAGAGAGGTGATATATCAGATTCGTCAATTTACAGACCAACACCATTGTTAAGTGTGCAAGATACAAATTTAGAAAGAATTGTATTTGAACTCGAATGTAACTATATTCAATCTTTGCGTCTCATTGATAACTACCAATTTGATTTTATCCACGGATGTTCTATCGCTCATCGGTTGATTTAAAGTACTATTTGCAAAGGTTTTGATAACAAAGTTATGGCATACGTCACTTTGATGCCATGTACGGTATTAAAGGTAACTTACTTGTTTGATTAACTTATGATCTTACTGTCATAAACCGACAGGTTGTAGCCAACTCAATTGATACTAATGCTCCACAAAGATCCATGATGGAACCATTTATATCTTTTATCTAAAGAATGATATTACGTAAAAGATTGACAATAGAATTCTGTATATTCTTCTCTCAGTTATAAAGTGAATCGGTGACGGTTATCGAATATATTCTTAAACAGGATTTATGTGCGCTCCATAAACGTTCATCGGAGTGATTAGTTAACTGTAATACTTAGAAAGCTTTGGGAAATATTTTCGTTTCGGAAAATATATTTCATGCCAAACCTGACGTTGAACACATTAATATTGAAGTGATTGATCATCAGAAATATCTTGTTTTAAATCTAAGATCCAGATGAAAACAGAATGAATGTATAAATAATGTCACCACCTCTGCAAATAAACAATTGCATATGCTACAAAGGTTTGAGTATACTACACGAATGTAAGTACGTTCGACAAGTAAAGGACAACATCCATCTACAAGATTGGAATAAGCTAGAACTATTCCAACTCAAGGCAGCTACAATCTTCACGTGCTTATCAGTATATATTGTAACTGACGTTCCATGTCTTCAAACGAAATGGGAAACTTTAGGTTCAATGAGAAAATTGTATAAGCTGTCATGGTTTTACAAGGCAGTACATAATATGGTTCCTCGTATATGCAGGAGATTCTTCCAACACAAGTTGACGAAATATTTTATTATTTCTATAGGATCAGTCATTCATTAAAGATGATGCCAAGAAAAGAGGAACTACTCTCTTCGTTTCCGTAGCTGAATTCGTAGTTGGAATTCACTTCTCTTAGACTATCGCCATTCTCCATCTTTGTGCAAACGAACAACACATCTATACGCCACAACGTAGAAACAAAACACTCATGTATTTCACCAAGCGCAAAACTAAACCAGTTATGCTAACTAAACTGAGATCTATTTGTAGCTGTCTTATTCTGTGAAAATGTTGCAAATAATCCTCTTGTTCATACGTCCTTTTGCTTTGAAAACAAAACTCCATTAACGAAATGCAAAATTATGACCAACAAGGAAGCAAGTTATTTCTTGCTGCTAAATATTTCAGTTATGTAAATGGCTGTTTCGATTTGTTACATACTAATAAACAATTTATCTTAAACACAAACGAATTTGTTTGTTCAGAAAATAAATCAATTTTCAAAATGTTTTTATTGTGTTATGCGTTACCATTTAGACTGTCCTATCTCTCTTAACTCTTGTTTGTCCCCATCTGTTTGCTTTATTGCGCAGCTTATTCTATTTCTACCTATGATTTTTACATTGATCGTTTTGTGGATACAACGTTATACTAGTATTTTCTATATCTTTGATAAAGGATGCCTTTAGCTGCTTGAAGTAAAAATCAATTAGTGTAAAGAAGAGGACACTCGAATAGTTGCGATAAAGTTTGGTACGATCCCATATATTTTTTTTTCTTCTAAATTAAGGCAATTTAATTCAGGAAGGAATATACAAATAATATTCAACTTTTATATTTCGATTGCAAAGAGAAAAGAACACCGCTTTTTCTTTCAGACTTTCCTTACAAACGCCATTTCCTGTATGTTCTTCTCGGCCTTGGAATTATTTCAGCTGTTGCGTTGATCGCCTGTCTTCTGAACAAAATTAGGATGTGGTAATATGTATTGTCAATTTAGTAAAACTAAAAGTGCAATTTAGGCAAATTAAAGAAGAAAACTTATGTAGCATGAGATTTTTTTTCTTGTTTCTTCTTTAAATACATACCCATTTATTGCCCTTATCACGCTTTGGATATTTTAACAATTTATATATTTTTCATTGAAGATAATATGCACAAAATTTCGTATATGACGAAACAACCGACTGTGCTTTCAGAGCTTTATCATGGCAATACGATTTAATTTTATCATGGAAATGCGATATTATATATATATATATATATATATATATATATATATATATATATATATATATATATATATATATATATATATATATCACCAATTTCATGATGCTTATTTCTTATTTTCTAGCTTACATGTGGACGGAATACCAAATACAGATACTGAAAAAGATGATGAAGATGAAACCCTACAGGAGGAAAACCCGTATGGAAATTACTGGACAATTGTAAACAATGCGGAAGGAGAATTGAGCACTGCTATCGACACTGAAGTTGAACCACACAGGAAACGACCTATAGCTGCACAAAATAGCGTTTCTACAAAGAATGAATCAAAACAACCAGGGAGGCCCAATGACGTCACTGTTAATGAGGAAGTGGATGGGTACCTCAATCCCATTCACTCCCGCCCTATGGAACTCGATGATTACATCCATCCAGTTCACTCAGATCCTATGAATACAGGATTTGTATCCAGACGTCGATCAGCAGAGTTTTGAAATACTCTCAATTACAATGTGCCGATGAACAGAGGCAAACAAATCTATTTATATAACTTTTGTGTCTTCTACTCATTGTCATGTTGTCATCTGAGAATAGAGAATTGGATCAGTTCGTCTTCTTTGACATTTTTAATCAACATTTATGCAATGAGTATTGTTTATTTATTTTTTCGAATTTAAAATCGTTATGACTGGGAAACTCTTTTAAACTGACCAAATGGTAAAAGGTCGCTTTTTCGATTAGTGCGAGTTATATATATATATATATATATATATATATATATATATATATATATATATATATATATATATAGATAGATAGATAGATAGATAGATAGATAGCTTGAATCAGTGTTCAAAAGTAATGACAATCAAATTATGCAATAAACTATGTGAGTAGATAATTAAGTCTTAACAAAGGCAATATACGTATTTCTGTGTTTCAGTGTGCGCTAATATTAAATAATGGAGTTGATACACTGGGTAATATGTTTATGTTCAGATGTTATCCATCAAATTGTTCAGAATGTAGTGAGTTTTGTCTTCTTCAGACAAATCCGTTTTACTTATGCAGATCTGTTGTGACGGCTACTATATTAGATTGCGGAAAATATTTGTATATGGTTGAACAATCTTGATTCCAATATTATTTATGTTACATTTGATCAATATTTGGTGGTTTTTAGAGAGAGCGTTGTTGTAAAGTTTCATTATAATAATTGTTTTGTCATGTAAGCTTAATTTGATAGGGATTTCATATAATTTCTAGAAAATAGGGTTCTTGAGTCTGCCGTGCTTGTTGTCCCAGATTGAAATGGGTTAAATGTGTTTTTGAATAAAATTGAATATAGTAAATGGTAAAGGACGATCGCTGAAAAACGCATTGAAACAAAGTAATATTCTAAGTTCATTTTGCAATATAGCCATATGAGCTCAAACATGACATTGGTGTATATGCCAAATATGAAAAAAGAAGGGAAGTAATATCATAGGTTGGACAATTGAATTACAATATGGTCTTAATACACTAAACAGACAATTTCTTCTCATAAATCAGTGAATGATTTGCTGGAACATATTCTCACAAGTCTCGCGATTGCGATGATGAAATATATATATTGCTGTCAGGAAATGTTTATTGTTGGGACTGATCATCTTGATGATAAATGATATATATCCAGGGCCAGCCCTAGGAGAAATCACACCCTGTGAGAACTATGCATTCACTGCCCCGCCCACCTATCCCTGCAACCGCAGCGCCCCCCCCCCCCATCCAAAATTTGCGCTGAGCTTCCCCTCTCCTCTCCGATTGCGGCGCCCTGTGCGGTGACACATATCGCCTATCCCTAGGGCCGGCCCTATATATATATATATATATATATATATATATATATATATATATATATATATATATATTATATATATATATATATATATATATATATATTGAAGTTAGATGCACGTAACTTCCGAATTTAGTTTGTCCTAGTTCGATGTCACTATAACAGGATCTGTGATGAGTGCGTAACTGTTCTCTCCTGTTATAAACACTGAGTATGATATAAAAGGGTCAGATATAGCTTACTGAATAATACAAATGTTGCATATTAAGGGCTTCTTTTCAATTTCCTTACATGTGTAAAACCTCACTGCAAACAGGGCGTTTTGACCTTACATTCAGGTAGGATAATTATGCAGTTTTGATACAATTCTGCAAGCAATTCGTACGTATTTTCAATAGCAGTTTCATGTACGTCTTTCGTATGACGTGTGGTGGGTTTATTTGTTTGTATTGGACATGTACATAATGATTGTAACTTGAGTTTCCAATCACTATTGACACACATGTATGAAATATTAATAAAAATACGGGGACCGTTATATGCACCAGGTTTTCTTCTTCTAGTTTAGCTAAGTTATTGGTATTTGATGTTTGGATTAAAGGGAGATAGTAATTATTGGAAACCTCTAATTTGATAGCACAGATTTCTTTACAAGTTTTCTACCGGGCAATCGAGGACATGGTTTAGGGCGTGTGTATCGCCAGCTTTAGAGGAAAGATACACTGCAAAATCACGAAACAAACACCAAGTATGTAAACGGGGACCTTCCTACAAATCATGTTTTTACATTGTTCTGGGCAATACAATTTTTTCGTAGAAGCAGGTTTGTGCCTTTTTCCAGCCGAGGACGTCCTCGATTGGAGTTGTGTCCTCAGTACATTCGTGTGTGGTGAATGTCCTATATTTACCCCAAATACAAACGCACACACACACACACACACACACACACACACACACACAGGCACACACTCTAATAATACCAATGAAGGAACTAATAATATCATGTGCTTTAGCCATTTCCTGCTGTATCGTCTTGTTTTTACAGTGTTAATAATCAATGTCGCGCTTTCTATGTAACACGCAAAGCTAGGGTGTGTTTAGTGATTCTCACTACGATTGGACAGTTATGTTTGGGAGGGAGGTGAGAGCGCATATGTTATTGAAAGCATAAATTTACCGAAACCACGCAGTAGCTGCTTTACCCAGTGGCCAGAACAATTGTGCATCTTTTAATCAAACCCTACCATCATGGAATCGTTAAGTAGATAATTTGGCTTTTACTTCATAACAATTAAAACATATTTCGTCTCTTTAATAAGCCAATATTACAATGTTCACAAAATGGACCTTTCACGAGGCCGTTTCTTATATTGCTTGATTACGTGATCCAAATCTTGCGGCCTACATTTTTCTTGACGTTAGAGGACAAACAATTACGTGATTACCAGCCTATCATCCGAATTTGGAGACAAATGCGTCACACTTCCGGTACTCGTAAGATATTGCCAAGCTAATTTAGACTGCTACTAGCCATTGTAGTGAGAGGGCCGGTGATATTTCTATTTCTTTGATTATGCAGGGACCGAGATTCGGCGATCACGTGACTAAGCAATGCTGCATCGCATGGTACATTCTATTTATATATACTTGATATAAACTCAAAAGACATGTTTTAAGTGTTATGTCTGAGAAGATAAATATTAAATTTATCGGATTGAGGCAGGTAAGGGTCGATGCAAGGGTCGATGCAAGGTCGCATACTTTTGTTAGTCCAAGGTTAAAGAGGCTACCCTACGCAACTACCTCGTGTTTTCAGTGAATTCTATGTTTTCCAAAGCATTTGATTCCCCCTTTGGTCTAATTCCAGTCACTAATTGTAGTTACACTTTTAGAGCAATCAGAGGAGGGAAATCCCATGCAGATGTAAATATCAGTCCTCCGTTATCTTGTTGAGACCATATATCATTCTAATGGTGGCATTTAAAAGTAAAAGTCGATGAATTTGTTCAGTGCATGACAGGAGCTATGAGAGTTTAACCCCTTATGTTTATCACCTAACGTCAAGCTCCTGTTAGCTGTCCAAATATCAAGAAAGTCAAAGGGAACTCGGATCACGTCCTAGTGTATCGTTTGCAGGGACTGTTTTCCATGTTCACTCTTCATCTTTTTTCTGCAGTCACTAGCTTGAGTGCACTAGGTTTTAGGTATACAATATACTTGGCATATTTAAAAAAATGTAAATGAACAATATTGAATGAATGTTTTTTCTTGATGTTGGAATTCACAGGAGTATGAAAAATGTGGCAAATGCAAAACTTGGAGGTGCATATTTAAATTGTTTCTCCAGAATTTATTTTTTAAAAAACTAATTGTACACTATTATTCTGTTGTTATAGATATTTAAGAAATGCACCTCTGTACATGAAAGACTGTTCAGCAATATGCTGCATTTGTACTGAAACTACACAAATTAAGTTCCAAACATTGTATATGTTGAAACATTGACTTGTTCTGCAGAACCGTTATGAAAGATGGCAACATGTCATGGTACTGCATGAAAGACAATTCTCTTTCTGTAAATAAAGAAGTAAATAAATAATTTGAAGTTTAACATTCAATAACATTTTTTTTTAAGAAAAAAAAATTAAAAATTGTCACTACATACCTTCCCTATTTTTTTTTAAGATGAAAGTGGTAACACGCGTAGATTCTATAGATCTAATCAAGATATACCATAAAACAGCGTCGACAGGAACACTGATTTGGAGTTGGATGAGCGTGATCATAAGGGACCAACCATTTATTATTCGGGAAAGGGCTGGGATGACTGAGATATTTTTGAAAAGAAAAGAAAAATCTGGCCTGTAAATAGCTTGAACAAAAATACCCATGCTCTGATTTGAAGATAAAAATAACTAATTCTATCGTATTAGTTGAAAATAAAATATCTTGAGATAGAAGAAAAATCAATACCCTGGTTGGAAAGAAAATCCCGGCCCCCACCTCTTATCCGCCTATTCCAACCCACCCCATCCCAATCCCTTGGAGAAAACGAGCACAGACCACAAATCGCTCGACGTAATCAGACTGTTAAGAGATTTTTATACGCATTAATTTTTGCAGGAACCTGTTCTGAATCTGCTGGTGTCACAAGACATATTTTATGACGACAAAGTGGTAGATATCTATCTATCTACTCTATACAGCACACCGGAGCATAAATCCGCCGCCGTGATAGACTTACTGAAGGAATGCAACATCCAAACTTTGCCATACAGTCCAACTTTTAGCTCCAGGTGATTTTTGGCTGAATCATGTTATGAAAGATTCGCTGAGTGCCAGACAATTTGAAATCCGCCATGCGGTTGGACGTGCAGTTTTCCAGTGTATCAACATACCAAAATGTGAATACAAAATGGCATTTTATATTTCGATAAAAAGACTGAACAAGTGTGTAGAGTTACATGGGGAGTACTTTGAGGGTGCTTTCTTATACAGCACACTAATATTCAGAACGTTTTAAATATCCCTCGTATATGAATATATTCTACTCTAAAATTACACGCAGTGTTCAAATATAGGTACGTAATGGCTACCAAATACACACTTACGATATCATTTTATATATATATATATATATATATATATATATATATATATATATATATTCACACACACACACAGCAACATTACCACACCGGAAGAGATACCAAACATCCGCCGTCGATGCATGGTGCCAGGTCAAAAGTGTGTAGCCACCCGAGTAAGAAACGTCAACGTCATTTAGCTAAATATGATTTCAAATAGCTACCGCATACATAAGAATTGTTCTACAAACTTGCTTTTATACGTGTGCACTAATGAACATCTTGACTGTATTCTGAAATTGTAAATTTGTAGCGAGTACTATTGTTTAGACTTTTCTGGTGATGTGAACAAAACAATGCGCCGCACGGTAAGGAATTGACAGACCGTCAGAAACAGACAATACTTTATTGCGGCGAGAAAGATTTTAGTGGTGGAAAAATATCTGAAATAACTGGAATTCTACGATTCATAAACTTAAATTTTTTTTCACAAAATGGGGTCCATAGAAATTTAGAAATAAGCAGGAGACCAAACAACATGAGCAAAAGTGGTGATCATGTACTTTCTCGTCTTGATTATCGCAATTATTGACGATCACAGACAATCTTTACTAGACCTGAATGTAGCTTTTAATGAGTCTTCCAGTGTTCGTGTGTCTGAAATCACTGTCAATAGAACGTTAAAGAGTTTGGAATTCAGAAGATGCAATGTAAGGAAGCTAACTACGATACTACGCAGAATCGTGCATCGCATATTTTATGGTTTAAAGAGAGACATAACTAGGCAGTTGAAAACTAGTAAAGAGTAATTTTTAACAATAAAACTAAAGGTGTTTTTTGCAAAGATTGGAAGTTTAATTTTGGATAAAACCCAATCAAAAATTGCAAACACAATGTTTAGGTTTATTCAGTGCACACAGTCCATTCAAAAACGTGTCGGTCATTGTTTTAGCTGGTGCAAATCTGACCCTATTGGTGGGAACAATTCATTCTTGAAAGTACATAAGAATTCTTTGAATGAAAAACACCACAAAAAATTAAAAAAATAAATAAATAATAAAACAAAAACAAAAAATAAACAGTAAATTCGACAGATGTTGCAAAGTGGTTTCTAAATGATCATTGGACCTTCCAGGAGGATAATTGCCCGGTCCATATTTCTAGGAGGAAAAACGGTGGAGAATGATAAAACAATGAATATTCACCGTGGCCGTCACAGACCCTGGGCTTAAATATTATATATATATATATATATATATATATATATATATATATATATATATATATATATATATATATATATATGGCAAACAATATAATGCAAGCTTGAAAAAGACTACAAGAAATTAAATCAAGGTCTGATCACATTTTATCTTCTTTTGTTTTACTTCTTGACATCTGGGACTCTGGTAATCAATCCTAACCAGAAGACTGCATGAGTATGCCTACATTAGTTTACAGGCTATGATAAGAGCAAAGAGATCAGTTACCAACTATTAGATGTGTAAGTACTATTTTCTTTCATATTTTTGTCAGGAGATTCTTTAGAAGTAGTAGTAACGTTAGTTTACCTCCTATGACCTCAGCGTAAGTGTCGACTAATTTTTGACACAGTACTGTAGTAGATACAATACTGTAATAAAAGGTATCCGACTCATCATCGTGTCTGACTTTAGATACAGTTTATCTAACATGACATATATTTTGGAATTCTTATGGAATCAAGGGGGGGAGTTATTTATGCACAGGTGTCATGTAAGAAGGCTGCATGGTATATTCTCTCAAGTGCCTTTATATATTGCCACTCAGACTAAATATTTTATCATCAACTTCATATTTGAATATTTGCTCATGAGTATGCGTCTCACGTGCACCATCAGACTTCAGCCCTCACAATCCGATACATTAGCCCCCAAACACGTGTTCGTATGTTGGCTGTAACATATCAGTATACATCTCGATCTATTTTACACATTTATCGACATTGTTTGCGGAACTTGAACTAAGTTGATTGAAGGGGCCTTTCGGTGATATGTACAGCAATTTGTAAATTTTTTTTATCAGATCTGATGTTTGAAAATTTATCAGGAAACTTGGAGTAACACAATCCTATTTTCCATCGCCATTTTAAATTGTCAGACTTCGACTCTTAATAAACATTATATCATTTTATATTTGAATGATTTTTCTTTGCTATGTATCATCCTGTGCACCTTCAGATTTATATTGTACTAAACATTTTATCAAAAACTTCAAATTTGAATGATTCCTTTCCAGTGTGTATCCTCATATACACCTTCAGACTTTCATTCTCATTAAACACATTATCACACAGCTCACAGTTCTATAGTATATAGTCTGTTATCGCGTGCTCCGATAAACCTTTAAACACAAACTTCACGTTTGAATGCGTTTTCTCCAGTATATATCATTATATGCTTCATCCTTTCACCACTTAGAGTACAGTTTTTTGACACTATTTTCTTTTGAATCTTAATATGTGTCGTCATGTGTACCTTTAAAGATCCACGGTGACGAAACCTTCTAGCACAAACTTCACAAGTGAATGTTTGTACTACAGTATGTAGTTTAACATGCTTCGTTAAAGGATCTTTCTCACTAAACATTTTACACAAACTTTAAATTTTGATGGTTTCTTTCTAGCACGTACCCTCATGTACTCCTTCAGATCCCCTATCTGAGCAAACTTCTTTTGTTTTCTTTATAAATCTCACATCTTAGTGGGGTTTTTTCTTCTCAAGTCTGAGTCATCATGCCCACCCTCAGAGTTCCACTCTAACTATATCTTTTATCACAAACTTTAAAATTGTGTGGCTGCTGTCGAGTATTCATCCTCGCAAGCTTTTAAAAACACAATTCTCACTAAATATTGTATGACAAATATATTATCTCAATAGTTTCTCTCCAGTATATTTCCTCAAGTGCACCCCAGATAGAACACCAGAAGCTTTTTTAATTTGGCCCTGGTCAAATTTGTAAGCTCAAAATCTTCCTCAAATTAGGATGTAGATATGTAGAAAAAAAATACAAAGATATATCTATGGTTTGTAAATGTGTTGTCCAAATTCATATGGACCATGGAGGATTCCCGAAATAATAGGGTACAGAAAATTGATGTAAATAACAAACTGCGGCTGAAATGCAAAGCTGCTTCAGTCGTAGGCTGAAATGGTAGTTTTGCTCTGGGTACGTTTGGGTAAAATTGAGATGGATGCCACCTATTTAATAGTTCCAATCAAAATAAACTATGAACAGAGTTGATTAAATCTTCTGTTGATTCAGACAATAAGTCACTGAGGCAAATGCCCACCAAACTTCCAAGTTTGTCTTCGGCCGTCTAAAGTGTGTATTATAGATCAAAGTTTGCATTAGGTGTTAATTGCTATAGCCTATAGGATATACATTACTGATCTCCAAATATAAAGGCATCTATGTATAAGAGAGTAATTTCAGAATTTATTAGTAATTTCATCTATATCAGTCTGTGACTGCCACACCCCCAAACATTCACACACACACATGTATATATATATGTATATATATGTATATATATATGTATATATATATATATATATATATATATATATATATATATATATATATATATATATATATATATATAAAGTACAAACCATGTGGCGAATTACAGTCCATTCAAGTGCACTGGATCCAGCAAGGGATCGCGTGTGTCAGGGATTGATTAAGATAAACGCAATAAACTGACAACAAACAGTGCAAAACTAATTTTTAACTAGCTTAAGCGCTTTCGACTCTCATTGAGTCTTTTTCAAAGGCAAATACAAAATAGAGACAAGACAAAATAATAAACACAAAAAAGCGTTGAAATTACAAAAGTTTGAATAACTATTTGTACGGGAATTACACATCGAACATTTTCAAGCTGTAATTACCGTACAAATATTTATAGGCTTTCATTGATACATTGAATGTTTTTGTGTTTTTTCTTGTGTTTGTTTGTTTGTTTGTTTGTTTGTTGTTTTGGGTTTTTTTTTTTTTTTTTTTGTTTTTTTTTTGCTAAGGACTTGCATCAAATAATAAGAGTGGGATTGGAGAAATATTTTACATTTTATAATGATTCTAAGTTCATATTTCCCAATAAAAAAGATTATCTGGTATTTTAGATACGACTATAGTACGCGCAGATCACTGAAATCACCTTGCATGGTATTACATTTATGCAGCATTGTATCACAATATGATTAATACTTGACATATACCTCAATCATGTTGGAACACAAGCCTTGATCACTGTACGGTTTACTCATTATGCTTGTAGTACTGAACATAGCATGTGCAATGCCATATTCATATTACCACAATAACTTAATTATTTTGACAGAATATTACAATATAATCGATGTGATGCAGCACATTTTATGTACGACAGACCCTCCATTTTCTGTTCTGTGTAATAGATAGCTGTGCTTTAATTTTGAGTGATAAAATATCAGAATTATGTATAGTGACTTGCTCATTCTGTAGTTAGAATGAACATTGTATTGTACATTGTATGGTTTTACCAATGTAACAAGATGCAATTTTATACATGGATGATGCTAATCTTAAAAATAATATGTCTAGTAGAACACGTAGAATCTCGGGTGCTAAATATATGATATGTCCGATTATTGCCCTAATACGGGGTTCTTTTTAAAAAGATCGTTGACTGTTACTGAAACAGCTTACTACAGCCTGTGTGGTATCCTTATTTTCATACCTTTCAAAATGTTAAGAATAAATTAGATATTCTCTCAAATATACATTAATTGATGGTTTGAAGCATTAGCCCAATTTTTCTTGATACAATTGTGCCAAACGTTGACTATTTTTAAGCTGTGAGTGAATATATTCAAGAAACTTTAGGGTAATGTAAACGTAATGGGCCTTTAAGTTGAAACTTATTGCTTGTAAACGTAATCGGCCTTTAAGTTGAAACTTATTGCTTGTAAACGTAATCGGCCTTTAAGTTGAAACTTATTGCTTGTAAACGTAATCGGCCTTTAAGTTGAAACTTATTGCTTGTAAACGTAATGGGCATTTCAGTTTAAATGTATTGCATGTAAACAGCCAATCATGCAGTGTAGGGAAGTGTAAGGAAGCTTATTGTTTGGCAATGTTCAGTCAGATGTCACATTAGCTCAAGCTAACAAGAATGACAAATGGTTACATTTTCCTATATATTTGGTTTTAGCTGCTTTTTGTGAACTTTGAGCCTTTGAGTAAAATAAACCATTATTCAACAGTGATTAGCTACACTGATCAATGCGACTCAGATTGTATAGACCCATTAACCGCACTGTAATAAATTCTTTGTCATAATCTGTCATTTTTTGCAAAGTTCAATCTACTAAACATATCATATAAAGGACTGATGATTTCACAAGCTTTTATATTGAGATAATCCTTGCTGAAGAGACTTCGTTGATGAAGTTAGCATTTTTTTTTTTTTTTTGTATAAAGGACTTGCACTGGATATTACCAGTAAGTTTGGAGTCATGTTCTAATTGTAAAATGATTATGTGTTCATATTCTTCAATGAAAAGAATATCTGGTACTTTATATATGACTAGAGTATGTGCAAATCATTAAGAAATATGCGCTTTATTCAATAACATATAATTCAAGCATGATGGACCACAAGATTTCATCATTGTGCTTTTTACTCAATATTTTGTTTTAATTTATTTTTTTGTGGTACGGAGCATAGCATCCAAATCCCTGATTTACATTACAACAATAACTAAGTTATTTTGACGGTATCTTACAAGATTCTCGATATGATGTTGCACATTTATTGTAATACAGACTCTCCCTTTCATGTTCTGTTTAAAAGATGTGTTTCAATAAATGGGAATATTTACTCATAAGAAATATGATTCAAACATAATGTGTAAATGACATAATATCAACAATGGGACATTTGTTCTTGAAAGGAGGTTTCAAAAGTTATTCTCACAAAAGCAAAGAATATAACAAATGCTATTTATCTAGCATATGACTATATAACGATTTGCTCGCTGGATTAAAAATGAACTATTTATTGTGCGCGTTAGGGCCATACAAGTTAATAGCTGTTATTCTATATTTTCCTGTAAAAATGAATCCTGGTAAATTACCCCCTGAGAGGGTAATATAAATTGATATCCCCATTGTGTATCAATATATTTCTCTCCCTTGGATATAAAGTGAGCATCTTGTAAGCACACAATATTATATTTATTTATTTATTTTTATTTTTTTTCTTCTTACCTTTGGAGCAATTTAAGACACCTTTTCTCTTAGAGGGCATCCACAATCTCTAACAATTTGCATATGCTATGCTAATTATATTTTTCATCGTTTATGAAACATTTACCATGTTTATCATGGTTTGTGCATTTAAATAGTAATAGATTATCCTTGGAACTGGTTACTACATACCGTTATGTTGATATAGTAAGGGCCTATACCCTCATTAAAAGAATGTCGAACTACTTTGGTTTCCTTTACAGCTTGACCAGAAATAAAAAAAAGAGCGAATGTAGGAGAAAGATGTGTGGCAGAGTAAAATGAGTTGAAGAAAATACAAAAACACAAGTTGTCTTGAAAAATCAAATATAAATAAACCAAAGAATACTATTGCTAATTAAAAACTGGATCGTCCTTACACATTACATCAAAAGTTGATCATAAGCAAACTTTTTTGAGAACTTCTGAAAACAAAACAAATCTAGCATTGATGCTAAGTATTGAATAAAATAACATAAGTATCGCCGAATGAAAGAAGAATCATAGTTCTTTTTACGGAATAATAAAACAAGAGAAAAGAATGTATCACCAGCCTTATGTATACACACATCCATATAAGAAAATATTACTAATGTATCTCGCGTATGAATGATACATTTTATGTGAATCTAAATTAAAATGCAGTAGTCTATGTTGTCCTCCACCATCAACAACAACCGCAACAGGGTTATGTACAAATAATTGCAATATGTGGATCTAGTCAATGATTATTGGTCAGGCCTCTGCGTGTGTGCATACATGGATACAATTTATATGAATACTTAACAATTGTACACGAACGAGCAGATCTCTGCTGGTGTCAATTACTAATCGTTATCAGATATTTAATCGCACTGCAACATCCACTTGGGTCACAGAGAGAGACAGATAGACAGACAGAGACAGAGAGACAGAGAGAGAGACAGACATACACAGACAGACAGACAGACAGACTGACCGACCGACCGACAGACAGAGACAGAGACAGACCGACATACATACAGATAGACAGAGAGAGAGAGAGAGAGAGAGAGAGAGAGAGAGAGAGAGAGAATTCACTTATATCTCTTCACACATTACAATGAAAAATAAGTTGTATTAATGAAAGAGATATTATGTTTCCATGATTCTGATGCATGAGAGAGAGAGAGAGAGAGAGAGAGAGAGAGAGAATGCGCTCGGGGGGTAAGGGGATGGGGAAATACTTTATACATCATTTTATTTTTCAGCAAAAATAACAGTGAAAAAAAGCCCCATTAGTTTAAGGACAATGTATGTGTCCAGGATTATACTGCATCAGAGAAAGAGAGAACGAAAGAGGGAGAGGCGATGGGTGGGTGTAATACTGCATAAGCTGACTACTGTGAATAATTATTTTATAATCGAAAGAGTTTATTCTCGATTCATACAGATATAGTTCTACGAACAGTGCACGTCGAGAACACGACACGTATTGCACTAAAGGAATTTATAAATATGTCCTAACATGTGTATAGATTTATACAGTTCACTAAAAATAACTTAGGTGAACACAATGTAATCAATATCACTTGGTGCAGTGCGTAACAATTGTCATGTCAGAACTAATAAGTTTAGGTATGTGTTTAAATATGATCTCGAGTATTAAAGGTAGCGATCAGTAAGACAAAATTATAAATTGATATGAATGGGTGCAACAAATAAGTAGTTAAAATAATCGCATTTACTCCATAATATAAAATTATGAGAGAGAGAGAGAGAGAGAGAGAGAGAGAGAGAGAGAGAGAGTGGTTTTAAATGCTCTACACTACTTACATCATGATTTTAATATTTTTTTTATATTATTCAACGTGCAAAATTATATAAAAAAAATAAAGCAATGGAATCAAGCTACTGCTACTAGGCATTCCATTTTAATCTGTAATTACATGATACGTTATATCTAAGTATTTTTTAGTATATGTTTATAACCAGATAACGACCAGAAGTGTACTCCTATTTTCACACGAAGTTAGCGCACGTTGGTGAACAATGTAATGCAGTAAATACCCGAATAAGTTCACTTACTATTGTGGCAGATTACATTATTATTATCTTTTCCAGGTATGGTACAACGTCTCGAATATACAGTAAAATAGTGTGTGGGGAAAGATAATCATACCTGTATACAATGCATGCCAATGACGTCATTAGAACAAGGAATATACCTTGACATCCTTAAATGTCATCTCGAATAGTTGGTAAATGTACAAACATGAATTAAATAGCATTGAAAGGACTCCGTTGTAAATCGGTAATATGTAGCATAGAGCTTAACTTTGGGTCTTACGAGAATTTACCTTGTGGATGGGTATCTATGGGATTTATGGGAATTTACTGTCAGGATGGCTCACTGTGTGACTTACGGGAATTCAACATATGGATGGGTCACTATTGGGCTGATATAGCAAACTGCAATTTGCACTCCTCATCCACATGCTGGCGGTTACTATATATTGTGTTGTGCAATTATTGCAGGTACACGCCACGTCGTATTTTCATGGTAATTATTACACTAATTGACCATGTAGTTCTCTCAAAATCTTTTTTTAAATATGACAGGAATGAATACTTATTTTCATGCCTATGTCCTCTGATGACAAAACATTGATTCATTTATAGATATAAACAGTGGGTCATCATATTATATGTGTATAATTAACAACGATATCGTGACTCATACAGGAATTCAAATATCGATCGATCCATCTAAAATAGTCATTTACGAGCGCTATAGCTAAATTATACAATCTTGAACTAAATACAGGGTGAGTAATTTCCATTGAATGTGAGAATTATTCGATTTGACGTTTAGGTCGTCCATTGTATCTCAATTAGCATGAATTCCCTATCCTTATTCACGTAAACTGTTCTGTCCTCGTAAATATGGACTATAAAATCGTTGTCAACCGTTAGACCTGTATAGCTCAACAACAATACAATGGTCCACGTTAACTAACATGAGTGAGTCTTTCTTATCTGAAATAGCCTACTTAAGTACAGTATACCTGAAATTACGAAACTGAAGTCCCACGTCAATAAATGCCTCTTTATCAGTGCAGTTAAACTCATTCGGTTGATCATCGCAGTCTTGAAAGTGAATATTTCTCTTCTTATGCTTCGAATATTTATTAAAGTAAAATTGTATGCAAGGAACGTTATATATATATCCTATCAGTAGCAAGAGTCTTTGATGCTTCATCGTGACTTTCATCCGTCGTCTGCGTTATTCTCTCTTGCGGTACAATTCTGCCGTTCGCTGCGCCATCACGCGCCTGCGCATACGATAGCCTAGTAGTTCTTCCATGGCTACCCTCTGCGCTGTTGTAATACATTGAATCGCCCTCTGCGCAGCACATACTGATTGATCGGGTATTGCAATCGCTTGTAGCAGCGCGGCTAAACGCGCGCGGGCGTTAATTATTTCTTCTTCGGTTCTTAGCAGTCGCACGTCTTGTTCACCTCCTGCAATCAGCTCAATGACAACTTTCTTTGAATTAACATTAAAAGTCTGCGCTCTGCAGCGCGGAGATCCATATTCTGCGCGATATGGTATTCTTACACCACGATTCCAGACTTCTTCCTGTACTCGAGTCGCTCTACCATTCCGTATAACACGTGAACCATTTAAATTGGTAGATGATAGTTGGCCTCGCCACTCGAGCTCGAGTCTATTATGTCTTACATGCCTAATTGGGTTTGGGTCTGGGGGTTGCCCTACCCGGTACAGTATGATCACACGCACAAGCTGATTCATCGTCACTCTGCTTTTTGGATAGGCTGACCAAAACACGGTAAGCCGCTCATATTTCATGCGCAATACCCTAACCTTATCGGCGTAAGTAGCCATGACTATAATGGGCAATCCAAATATGTGTAATCTCTAAGTAAAAAAAAATAGGTTGTGGGCGCACTATTGTCGCCCGTGCAGTAATCGCTAACTATGAAAATCACGGTTTTTTGCTGTGCACTAGTAGATTCAAGCTCGTCCATAACAGCGCGCTTCTTATTCTGCGCGTATTTGCATGATTCATCGTAATGTCTTTGATGGACTAGCTCTACGGCATGCAGGTAGTCCTCTAGTGAAATATATCTCCTCTGAAGTAATGCGCCACGGTTGTCAAATGATTTCAGCAACAACATTGTTATTAACCGCGGATATATTGCACAAGTACGCTGGATTCACCCTGCACGGCTAATCTCTAAATGAAGATCTTAAGGCCACAGGCGGGTATAAAAGGGATGTTGGGTTCCGCTGTGTGGCTAATGTCTATGTGAAAATTTTTTAAGCCACTGTTCCGTATCCCGTGCGTAAGAGCGTGTACAATGTGGCCTAAAATCCCTATTTGCTAGTGGGAGAAAAATGTTAATGTGAGGTTAGCTGTCACAGCATAGGCCGCCGACCGCGGAGAGGTGGTCTATGCTGTGACAACTGGCCTCACTACGCTATTTTTCCCCTTCTAGAGAGAGAGGGAAAAAGAAAGAGAGAATTCCCAGGTAAGTTTTCATCTCAGTGCTGAAATCATTGATTTTATCGACCGTATAGTTTAACTCTAAATTGCCTTGCTCAACTAGTGATCATGCATCTCCAACAACGGTAGCATCCGTGATAAAAAGTACATCAGTATGAAAAACTACCTGTAATATTTGCGATGAAGATCATGCTGTTTGTGATGTAATGCTAGATGTATCGATCATGCGCTTACCTGTAATAATACCGTCAAAATTTGCTTTTGACAACAAAGAATCATGAAAGGTATTGGTCAGACAATTGGACTAGTTATGTCTTATTTTGCGTAAATATTTCGGAATTATTGTTACACATATTCTAGAATAACTGAAATAAGAAGTTATTTACTAGTGTCAAAATTGTAATACCAATATTCTGTTTGTAATAGATAAGGCGAAATTATTCACCTGATAGCATGAACTATTTGATGAAAACACCCATTAATATCAGTAATCACATATACGAGTATATCCAAACAACTGATTAAAGGTTTACATAAACTTCAGTTGACGAGATAATGAGACGATAAACTGATAATTTATACAAATATCAGGCATTGTGCAAACATAACTACTATGTCTCTATTCAAAACAACGTTGCTGAGTAAGAAGATGATGTTTACCCAAAATAACCTATCTAATCATATTAGCTGATGCATGATATGATACAGATTCACAGTGATGACACTGGATTGAGCTTTGCTCAGATTAGGAAAGCACGTATCAAGCTGGATCATGTGTACAAGTTATCACATCATTTTACCTTGGTGTACGTAAACAAATGGTAGTTTGTACTTTTTTCGTTTTTTGATTCAGCGTGAATTGAGAGAATTTTTATATAGCGAAATATTATGTCTAAGTAACCTCAGACAAAAAAAGGGCAGATATAGATGGCAAGCTATTTTCTGGTTGCTTGTAATATGGAGGTAAAGATCATGTTCCTAAGTATTCTGCCACTATTGTTTCTTCATTGTTGTCATACATATCAGTATTCACCTCCGGAACCAGGAGATTTTTACACGAACACTTACATGCTGGAAATCAGTGAAGACGACTTAGATTATGTGGAGGGTATTGGCCGAAAGTACAATTTATCCAAGGAAAGAAAGGTATACATGCATACACACAGACGGAGTTATGTACATATAAGATTTCTACTGCTTATGGATGTATTATTAAGAGTTCTTTATAATTGGTAACAGGCAAATAATTATTTTATGAGCTACGGAACCAGCCTAGATCGTTTTTAAAAGAAAGAATACCGCTGATTGGCTGAAAAAATTTACCGGAAGAAATTGACTTCATTTGTCAGATGAAGCCTGCGTATGGGTAGATTGTACGAATTAATAGTAGTAGATGTAAAATGAAGTTGTTAGCGCGAGTGTTTTATGTATACCCTCAATGCCACCCAAAGTACTGTCACTTGGTTTTATCATACATCTACACTTACCTTAGAACAGAAAATTAAAAAAAATATCGAAAAAATTATACTCAAGCCATACGTATATGGCACATTTGTCAAGTACAATCAAAGTTCTACTATATAAGATGTCATCATGGTGTAATATAACTATATAGGAAGATGAGAGAAAACGGAAAAAAACACGCAGGAAATCAGAGAGAGAGAGAGACAGACAGACAGACAGAGAGCATGGATTAACTGAACATTATCAGTCCAAGGAGTACCTAAGGAAAAACGAACTATCAATGATTTAAATGAAAGCGCTTTTGATATATTTCTCTTAATATATAAAAGGATTGGAATGTGAATTTAGCATATGTGGCTATCCAGGTCTCTTCTCGGTTTCTAGCCTGTTCATAATTTTGCTAACAAATATGCTTAAACTTTCCACTATTATTTTATTTTTATTTGTCATTAAATGTTGATATTTCAAAGTATTCGGACGTATGCAATAATATTTCTTAATCAAATTCAGTCTAGCCTTCCTAAGATATTCACACTCAAAGAGGTAATTGAATTCTTCGGTACATTTTCTTTCTTTATATGGAAGTTTTTTTTTTCTTCATATGCAATTTTATTCCATCGATCAGTTTCCACACGTAGTTTATGGTTTGAAGTCCTTAATTTCAGTATATGTAAGAACACTTTTTTAATTAATTTAATTAAATCTTCTTCTAATTGGATACCGGATTTATAAATGTTGAAATTCTGTCCTTTTCACGATTTTCTACAACAGATAACCAATCATATTTGTGTTGATCGAAGAGGACAGTTTTAATACAATTCCTTATGGTACTACTGTTATCATTTATATTATTTAAGCATACACCATATCTTTCCATCTGTTGAAGAATTATCTTTATATGCGTTATCCATGTTTGGTCAAAAAAGGCCCGAATCAACATTTAAGCGCATCATAATATATACCATACTTGACAAATTGTTTTCCTTTCCATTGATGAGTGATAGGCAAAAGTAAATCATACGCATATTGATAGGAATGTGTATTGGATGTCGGCCTAATTCTGCATGTAATATATAGACTAGAGTCTTTCTTCGTAAATGTGTTATTTTACTTAACAATTTAACTTAAAATTTTCCTATTAGATCCAGATTTGTGTATCCCCAGTATTGGAGAAAACAATTTAAACTCTCTTGGAGTTTTATTTCATTCTCAGCTAGTATAATAGCAGCATCTGGATAAAGAAGAATTAAAACCTCTACTAACATTGTCACATCCTCATGTGAAAAATTAATTTGAATTCCTTCACTGTTATTTTGACACAAAAATAATTCTAAATCAATAAGAAATAAAGAAAAAAGTATATTAGACAGAATTTCCCCTTGTCAAAGTCAATTATTACAAGCTAAAAAAAGTTATTCGTTTATCATTAAACATAATACAAGGTTGTATCCCCTGGTACATGTTATAAATTATCCTAAAAAGTATTCCATCAATATTGTATTTAATTAGATTTTGCCAAATTCCAACTCTCCAAACTGAATCAAACGCTTTTTGAAAGTCAACAAAGCAGCACAATAATGTCTTTTTCCTTACTTTCAGGATGTCATTGAGTGAATAAAAAACAAAATATGATCGGTTGTTGAGTACCTTTTACAAGAGATTCTGCCTGGTTGTCTTCTAGAATACCGGAATTATCAATGGCATATGATAATATGTTGTTCAAGATTGATGTGAACAAGTTTTCTAAATAACTTACTATAGTTATAGGACGGTAATTCTCTTGATTAATTTGATATTCAGTACCTTTGTACACAAGTACTATAGTCAACTTCAATCAAGCATATGGTATAGTTACCGAATCAAGAATCAAGTTATCAAGACTTTCATACAAATGAAGGATTAGATTTAAGGTTGATTTTATATACTCATTTCAAATTCCGTCATTGGCAATAGCTTTACAATTCGAAGTTTCTTAACACATGAAGTAATTTCATCACTAGTGATGTAGGCATTGAAGATTTCATCATAATCATTGATATTAAAATCTACTTCACGATATTAATTTGCCATTAGGGTTGTGTTCAAGTTCTTTAAGAAACTTATACAACACTTCAATTTTAATGTCAGAATTCTCCTGTTGCGTTTCTAATTTGTTCATGATCTTCCAAAAATCTCTTGGTTTCCTAGAGTGAAGTGTTGCGAGTCTAGGTCTTAAAATAATGTAACAGAATGAAAGTGAAACCAACAATGTATGTAAAATTAAAAAAACAATTTATTTCTCTGTAACTAAAATGAAAATTTAAAAGACACTTACAATTTATGAATTAAATTCCAAATAATCCTTAATGTCCATAAACAAAAGTCAGAAATTATAAAATGTTCCGAATTAATGAATGTTCCGAATGAATGAATAGTCTGGAATGTCCTGATGTATCACAACAATAGTCTTGAATGTCATGATGGACCACAACAATAGTCTTAACTGTCATGATGTACCATAACGATACAATCCAGAATATCTCTGAGAATGCCCACAAATATCCAAAAGTCGTATATTTAAATCCAAAGGTTAATGAACACTTTACGGGAATTCTAATGAATGTTCAAATAAATAATTCCTTTCTAATTATGTCTACAGCACTGCAGCATTACATCATTGCGGCATTACAGCACAACTAAAACTCTAATCACAAAATGATTCTAAACAGTCTGATGATTCCAAACAGACTGATCATGATAAATAAGAATGTTTTAAACACAGGATTTAAAATTAGAATTAATAAATGCGTATCAAGTCTGTATTTATACACATATTCTAATAACCAACAATGCAAAAGAACATGCGCCGATTTAGTGGAAAATCCCCATATTAGTTGTGAATCATTGTCAACAACTCTGACTTTGAACTTAAAGGGCAGTAAATACCTTGTTGATATCTTAACCAAACTAAAGTGCGACTTACTATATGACCGTATTTTAAAGTATAGTCACAGACCAAAAGTTTAGGCACTCATTATATATTCTGTATACATAACAGAAGTTTTATAAACTTATTCCTGGTAATATTGTTGTTAATATTGATACATTTATTCATAGTTTTTTTTAATAAAATCTACATTTTTGTTTCATTTTTTCTTCACTTATCTGTGTTGGGTAGATGTTAAAAGATTTCTTGGCCTTATTGTATTCCTTACTTAGCTTATGACTTTCACTGCCAAACTAAGTTCTAATAAATCCAGGACGAGTAACAATGTTGCCTCTTGTTTCAAATGCTTTGCTAGCTTATGCTCTAAAAAGGAATGATAATTGCTACAGAAAAAGATTTAAATCAGTTTTATTTACTGAAGTAATAATGTTTTGTTTTGTTTTAATATATGATACTAATTCACTAGAATCAATGACGCAAAATTGTTCTTTTAGCTCTTCATCCCAGTGTTTATATATCCGTTAAGTCTCTGACATGGATTGCGTTTTACCACACCGTTGATAGAAAAAGAAAGGGTCAATAAAGAATGACCGTGACTAAAAAGTGAATCTAGATCAATAACGTCGAAATCTTTGATAAGTGTTAGGGCTTGCATGCTCGATAATAGCATAGTCAATCAGAGATACAATAAGACACATTCCATTCAATATGAAAAGTTTGTTACATCTACAAATATCAAGGAGTTTTCGTCCCAGCTTATTCAAACATTTATCTTGACTAGCACGCTTTTGTGATAAATTGTTTGAATCTAAGGCAGAAACTTTGTTAAAATAATCTGTACTTTTATTATCCCAATCCAGATAATCAGCCAGAAAATGTATCAGCTTCTATCTAGTCATTCTCAGTGGATGTTCTTGCATTCATATCTCCTAATAAAACACGTTGTTTTTGTGTGATATACACATGGATGTGATTTCTGCATCAAACATTTCAATATTATCATCAGTTAAAAATTTTGAATTTTCAGGAGGAAAATAAATAAAACCTAGAATGAGATCTTTGTCATTATTAACAACTAACTTTGATAATGTTAACCACATTACGTACTCACTGGATGAATGCACATACGTAATGGAACCATACAGCTCATTTTTTTATAAACACTCCAATACCACAAGATTTTCTAAGAAATTGGTGTCTCCTTGTTTGATGAATAAACCTATAACCTGGCATAGAGATGATGTCTAAATCATCAAGATTGGTTTCAAGAGCACAAAAAAGTCATAATTTTGGACAATACCACGAAATTCGAGGAAATGCAATGATCTGTTCAATCCACAAACATTCAAGGAAGCCAGTTACATATCTAATGAATTTTCGGCATGATTAATGTTAATTTTTGTCTTATTGCAAGATGCTTTAAGTGTATTATCAGTTCTATACCTATTCGATTGGTATAATTTTCTACATTGTTTGCGTACGCAGCTCTACTAAGATAGGTCTGATTTTGTTTCGAATCGCATGTTCCCTCCACGTTCACCTAAGTGGGACTTTATTTGTTATCGTTATTGTCATTGTTGACACATCTGACTTTGACTTGTGGGTGAGGCACGCGCATTCGATGTTGATGCGTGATCTGCCGAGTTAGTAGTAGCCGTATTAATCGCTCCGACTTGGGTATTAATTGAATAAGAGCAGGAGCATGTGATTGTGCTGATTATACTGGTAGTCCTAACAACTCCATATGAGTACGTGACAAATGCTATCAACTTTTAATGATATAGCATATATAAATGTAAGTCTTTTGCAATACAGTAGTTTTCAACAGGCAAGATCAACACCAATTATTATTCAAATATTACTTATCCATTTGGTTAAGAGAGCTACCAATTTATAATGATATAGCGTATCTAAATGTAGGTCTGTTGTAATACCGTGATTTTAAAAAGGTAAGATCAAAACCAATTATTATTCAAGGTTGTAACCGCAAGGCCATCCCATTGCGCAGCAGTCAAAACAGCGTACCGGTTTTAAACCTTTTACATGCTAGGACTGTGTACAGGGTAGAGACAACGCGGTTGTAAAAGACTATCGCGTCACCATGACTGAAAAGCATGAGCTTGAAGTAGACGCCGCAGAATTTTTAAATGCAATGGCGCCAGGAGCACAAGCTATCGTTTCTAGAGAGCTAAATATCCTTGATGACCTAAAGTTTAGCCTCGTCCTAGCGGCACAGCTGTGGAAAGTCACGCATGGCACATAATACATCTACGATAAAGATGCTGAGATGGCAACGACAAAAGTGACGGCCTGGTTTCAAACCGTTGCCATAGTCCTACTACACAACAATGAGATTGAGCAGCTAGTTAGCCAAGCTAATGCTGTCATACTGGAGCGCATTGAAACTTATATGCTTAAGGGGTATGGATGGACATTTGCCCGCTGTAAAGCGCATGACATCGGTGTATCACAGTACCGCCCATTTGAAGGCTGGGACTACATTCCAACCCCAAAGTGTATACCATGGCGGTCTCTTATTAATGTGAACAAACACCAATAATAGCTGTTTGGTATGGTTATTATGTCAGCTCTCTACCCAGCTAGTGATCACGTTGACCAGCCCAGGAAGTACCGTCAGCATCTGAGCGAGTTTGACTTTACAGGGATTGACTTTCCTGTCAAGTTTAGTTATACTCCCAAGTTTTAGCGCGGCGATGAAACTATCGTAGTTAATTTCTTTAGTTGCAGAAGGGGCCTCTACCCGCTACGTATTAGCCAGGAAGTCAGATCACACGATCTCACCTTATTGCTGAGTGCAGGCACGGCATGCCCCGGTGACGCAGAACAGAGATACTATGTTCGGATAAAAGACCTAAGCCGTATAGTATACAAGAAAAACAGCAGAAGCACGTCTGCCAGCGCTGTCAACACGGCTTAAGCCGGAACATGCTGTTGCAAAACCACACCAGGGAGTGCCGCAGCATAAGCGAAAAGCCACAATGAGAATCATTACCGAAGAAAGGAGGCACAGTTGCTATCTCAGCCTTCTAGAACCACCACCGCCAGATGCGTGTTCCATACGTCAGTTATGCGGACTTTGAAGCACTCAATGTGGAAGGCCCTGCCAACAATCCAGATAAAGCAGCACGCAGAACCAGGTACCATGTGACCTTTGCTATACAATCGTCTACTGTGATGGGATATCCAAAGAACCACTGTTATAACGAGTCAATCAGGCTATCGCCACTTTCATCAAGTGCCTCTAACTCGAGTTGCAGGATACCAGAGAGGTGTTTTGAAACCTGGTAGAAATCATCATGGAATGGAACGAAAGGAGGAAATTTCAGGAAGCGAAAAACTGCCATGTCTTTGGCAGAGAGATGGGAATAGACTGCGTGCGAGACCACTGCCATGTTACTGTCCTGTTGTGTTTCATTACCTGCGCGGCTATGATGGCCACCTTATTATAGAGACCCTGGGAACAACATCGTTGGAGAAAATCAGTGCTATTCCAAATAACATGGAAGAACACATGACACTCTCACTTGAACAGTAACAGTTTATTCACAGCCTCCAGTTTATGAATAGAAGCCTCGAGAAGCTGGTTGTCATCATGCCTAAGGTGAAGCATGCAGGCGGAACACCGGGCGCATATATTAATTGTTTTCTACCTATACGAATAAATGAGCAGCTGGGAGTGATTAAAAGAAACACAGATTCCACCTATAGAAGCCTCCTACAGCCAACTCAGCCGTGTATGTGTAACCGAAAAAAGACTACGAGCATGCCCAGAGCGTGTGGAAGACCCTTGGCTGGCAATTATCACGACCTCTACCTAAAGACCGATGTGCTTCTGCTAGCGAACATGTTTGAAGCATTGTGACCAAGCTCACTATTACAGCGCACCAGGAATGAGCTGGGCGCTCTTCTGAAGAACACTGGTGTCAAGCTTGAGCTGCTGACAGAAATTGACATGCACCTGTTTATTGAGAAAGGAATGGAAGCATTTAGATGGTGAGTAGCCGTCATGCGAAAGCAAGCAACCTAATGCGTGCATCCTATGGATGCGACTATGACAGTGAAAGGCCAAACAGCTGGATAGCCTACCTTTATGTCAGCAACCTCTAAGTTTGGGTTATGACGCAGAGTCTGCCAACTGGTAGCTTTAAGTGGGTCGATGCGCCAGATCTTGCGCAGATTACCGCCGTTTCGGCTGATTTACCAAAGGGCTACATTCTTGAAATATACCTTGAGTATCCGGAGGAGCTCATGACGCTCACACAGTCCTTCGGAGCGCATGTTTTCCAATGGCAAGCCTCACCTCGTGGCAGCTCCGAAATGAAAATGAGTCTTTTTTTATATATCAGCACCTTATTATGCAAGCATTTTGAAGGACCAACGGACCTTTAATAGCATCTACATCATCGACTTTTCAGCTACAAAACATCACTTGGCGCTGCCACCTGTTGGCCCCTCTTGCAGCGGAAAGACGTAGATGGACAAAATGTAGCAATCTGTAGGTCGTCGGGCCAAGCGCTGACCACCAGATATACTACAACGCTCTACAGAAAACTACAGAAGCAGCCGTTTTGAGCAAGCTAAAACTCTGGTAGATGCAGCTCAAAGAGCGGGAACAGCCTGCAAGCTGAGCGACGAAACACTTGTAGCCATTAAGGACCCCGTGGCGTTTATTTCCAACGTCGAAGAGGTCCCAGGTTCTATTGAATTAGACCGTAACCAGGACAACGTCATCATCTACGACGACGTAATGCTCCACGAGCACAATAATCCTACAAGTCTCTTTAGCCGCAAGCACAAAACGCCGATGTACCGTACATGGCTCAGCGCTACACCGCATGAAAATGGTTATTAGCGACAACGCTAACATGGTCGTCCTATTTCGCCGGACCAAGGTCCATGGCCTGCGGAACGTACACAGGTCGTGGTGTGCTGCCGACATCATGGACTTTTTTTTTCATGAGGCATCGTCCATACCTTTCGCCACCATAGACTAACAAGCACAGGGGAAGGTAAGAATTAGATCTCTGCAATACAAATGCAGTGTGTACATATATATATATATAGCAAAAGCCTGTTTTTTTTTAGCATATTATCAAAATTAATTCAAATATTTCTGAATTATCCGGACTTCGTTGTTAAGCACACTTTTTTTCTTGACAGACGTATACAATACGGGCAAACAATTTGCCTAATCTGCAAACATAAGGAATTATTCCTCATTCGGTAATGCGGACATGCATTAATCATAATCACAAACAAGCTAGTAATGCATGAACTACATTTTTCATATAATCAATCTGCCGTCTACTACTGATTCTTACTCAATATGTGTCACATAGTTTGTATGCTTTTCTATAATTATATAATTATGTAATGTTTTTTAATTTCCTTATAAACTAAGGTCATACAACTATGATGGCGAGGTTGATAATGATGACGATCATTATGAGCAGGGGGAGGAAAATGTATTCATGTATGTATTTATGGATGGATTTACGTATAGGGTTAACGGCACGTATGTGCAATCATGACTATACAATGCCGATTGCTTAAGATGACTTTCAAAATAATTTCAACATTTTTTGCATCTCATATCACTAAAGATTAGCTGGGCTGGGATTAAATATTTGATTAAACATTATCATTCGATGTTACTATTAACAACTGAAGACAAAATAACATTTTAGGTTAAGTCATTTTTCTCTCTTTGACAGGGAGCCGCAGTAACTCTGTTCAAAGAGCGTCTGGCTCATAAACCAAAGGTACCTGGTTCGATAACTGCCAGTGCCTGCCTTGGGCAGCTGCCTCTACGTGTCCTTTAGAAAGGCAGTTAGATAATATATAGCCAATAATGTGTTAAAAGTGCCGTAAAAACCAACTAAACAAGCAAACAAACTCTTTTTGACAAAGTATACAAGTAAAACAAACTTACTCAAAAGAGCTTTTGCAATAACACCGAAGTAAGAAATATAATTCTTTTTGATATTTCATTGCCGATTTGTACTACTAGTCACTTCTTTGAGCAAGATCAATATAATCTTCACCACGTATGAAGATTGGCAGTAGTAGATAGGCGGTCGACACCCAGCCATTAACACCCTAATATTCACCATATATGCATATATATATATATATGTATATGTATACATATATATATATATATATATATATATATATATATATATATATATATATATGAGTTAAAACTTTTATGACCGCAATTTTATGGAATTACTGTAGAAAGTAAATATCAAATTTCTACTAATTTTAATATAACAGAATCATCCCTAAAATAAAGGTTTAATAAAGCTCTAAACTAAACAATGTGGAAATATTTTATTCAAAACGGAACCAGAAATTGCGTGTAGGTATTACGTACTCTTTGTATTAAAGAACAATTGATATGACTCAAATTTTAGCCGGTGACGCGAACAATAGATCTAAGGTATGGATTAATTTATTTGGTGCTTTGACTACTAGAACTTTTCGTACACCAAGGTCTAAATTTGTCCAATTGCTTGCATTTCAAAATATAATATAAATTAATATCAGCTAAAGGATATCTGTCCAATTTTACAGAAGAGATTTTAAAAATCTGAAAAGGGATTTTAGGCAAACCTGCTGTGTATAAATTGGAAGACTTAAGAGGAGATAATACAAAGGACACATTTTGGAAGGATGTGGTATGTCTATACTACAAACAAGATAGCGTGTTTACAGTAAAGACAAATATGTAGACGATCAAGATAAATTGCAAAACACATGTGTTAGTAAAATGGAAAGGATATAATTTTTCTTTTGATAGTTTGGAGCCAAAAGAAAATAATCTGCCACTATAATAGTGCAAATAGTACTCAAATAAATGATTGAAACTTTACATAACACCAAAATACTAAAATCTCAAAGAAGGTTACAGCCTCCACTAATTTGCCTTAGAATGAGAAGACAAAATAAATATAATTATTTGATACACTAAGAATAACATTATCACCAGAAAGTTACGGGACTCTCTTAAATCGGCTTTAAAGGAGTTTACGAATGTCGTTGGAAATACTAAGATTAGCGTGGATAGAATTAACTAAGATTTGCCTTTGAATTCTTGTGCTATTTCATATGTCCTTTCGCTTGCATTCTTTCTTTCATTTTGCAACTCTTTTATAGTATTAGAAACGGCATTATATCTCTGTTTAAACACGTCCTGTTCGTATAAGATATATTTTTTGCTCTTGACAATTTGTTTTGGCAACTCATCAATTTTTGTAGCTCTTTTAGTTCCACGCTGTTCCACATATGCTATTTATTTGTATACTTATTGTCTCCATATTTATATCTCTAAAGTTGTTATCTTCCAAAACGTCTTGCGTATTTGTATGTCAACACGTCTTTTTACCAACAGCCTGGTAGCTGCATCATTTGATTTTACTGTGTCACCTAAATTTGTAATACGATTGTTATTTTTAACTATAACTCATTACTTCTTAATTAGTCAAGTGCCTCTTAAAGATATTTATACCGTCATGGTATTTACTTAATGTATAATGGCAACATAAGTTGCCTGATCACGCGAAAAATTACGTTATAGTGATATCCTGAAAGTGTATTACGTTTTCTTCTTCATCTTTGATGCTGATACACAATATGTTACTGGCATCTCATTGTAAATGCTTGTACAGGCCATTAGCATAGGATGAAACAATGTCACCGAGAAAAGCACATTTGAACGGTTGAGACTACATTAAACTTGAAAAATATTCGTTAGAAAACCTTTTGGTGTTATTCATCTGATCCAGGAAAATGTATAAATGTTTAGGTTGCAAAACCCACAAATTGTACCCGATTCAGTAGAAATTTATAGTTGTAGTTGGTTAAGTTCACTGCACTCGGAGTGACATAAAAATTTGAATTGTGATTTGCGGATAACATTGGGTTTATTTTAAATTTATATGAACGTTTGAGTTATTTTCCAAGTTCAACTCTACGGGAATCTTTCTTCTTTTGTAAAGTTACCATTACTGGTGATTTGTCAACCATAAGAGTATGTTTTGTTTTTTGCAGTTTTTCTTTCACCACCTTTCAATTATTTTGCAACTAAATAACAGCGTAAACATTATTTTAATGTTAGTTGCAAATTATTCAATACCATGTTGAGCTAAACTTTGGTTACTTAAACTCGTTTTATAAAATAATGAAAGTTCAGTAAGGACAAATTAATTGTCAAAAATAGTGCCAAATCATTGGAGACCAGAACATTTACAAAATGCCGCTGAAAGGTCAATATTGGATCCAACAAACGCTCTGAATATAAGCATTATTTTAAAACATATTTTAAACAATTGGTGAGAAAAAAGCAGCATGTCAATAAATAAATGGATATTTAGAATCAACAAATATACCATAACGATGAAAATTTCAAATCAATTCAATTGGCAAGAATTAGAATTGTGCAGGCATGGATCATATGAAATTGATCACTTATTATCATCAAGAAGCAGATTAACCCTTTCATGGAAAGCATTCATAGTTGCTTTTATAGGGTGTTGACTATCTGTGCACATATAACACATTACACTGTACATAAATTCTACTATAACTTTCATCACTGTGATTGTTCCGTTATTACGCACCAGGGATATTCGTCCTAACTTTTATGTGTTTTAGACTAAATGAGTGTCTCTCAAGCTTTCTGGTACTGCGGTTCAAAGCAACCTTTTCAAAATAATTGTTATTTACAAAGTTAAGTGTATCTATTTTTCAAATGAAGATTGTATTGTAACAATGCAACCCCACCCGCACCGAAAGACAGGAATACGTTTTTCATAGGGTACATGTTGTACATTTTTAAGCTATTGTTTCTATGGTGAATATCATACATGTATATTACTGAAACATTTGTTTCCGCTGTAAAATTAGCATTTCATCCATAGAATAGTATATCCAACAATTATTAAAGAAGGATTTTGTAATGTGTTAGCTGATATTAATCTCGAAAGGAACGCCCCGAACTTTATGGTATGTACGTTATTAGGCAATAATACGACAGCAAACGTTTAACTCGTCACATTACATGAAATTTTCTTTAACCACAAAGAAAACATACTATGCCTTCAATGTGTTTTAAGTTACGTTATACGTATGTATCTTGCAAAGTGCTTACAAGACAGCACAAAATCTGATTAAGTGGGCTATGATCCTTACTTTGTTCCCTTATATCCTCAGCCTAGTGTTTACAACCTATAATCGTATAATTACTTCAATGAGCAAACGGATTTAGATGTGCTCAGTTTACTTGTAAAATATCTCTCAATTAAAACTATAAAAATATTATATTTTTTCTGTTTGAAACAACAACTATTTATTTCATATATTAGTAAGACAAAACCAAGAAAATACCACAGTCGTTATTTTGGTTGTAAACACAGGTTTATAGATGAATGCTCGGAAGATAAAAAGTATGCTAACTTTAGCAGTTGATACACACTATGAAAAAACGATTAAATCCGTGACATGATAGTTTACAAATCCCATGCAGTGATCGTGAGTGACTGCAAAACTTGTATGAAAATCGTTAGTTGTCGCATTCTTTCATTAGAGTATTTATTATAAATATTGCTGTGTAACAGAGGTAATTATTACTACCTGATACTAAATGGCAGATACTGTACCTACATCATATACATCTTCTCTGCTTTTTCTGTACTGTTTTTAATCTCTATGAAGTCTTTTACATTATTCTACGCCATAATATATCCAGCATTGTTTTATTTGTTTCTTCAAATTATCGCTTCTTCACTTATGGCAGCTGCGTCATTTGTATATATCCGTCGTCCTTCACCACGTTATAGTGTCCTGTTTTCCTGACTGGTCTGTTTTCTTCTTTCCCTGTTGCTTAGGTTTTGCGGCTAACTTAGCTTGAATATGCATATATATACAAATTTCAGATACTAGATGACCTTTATTTATTCCGGAAAGAAGACCAAGCTGACAAGGAAACGGACGTGCAGAATCCTCTACAACATCTGCAACAATTTTGTGTTGCCGTCGGAAACAAGGTTTGAATTAAGTTTTAACTCAAACATACGACTACGTATTTAGCACGGTTTGTATTAGAACGCATATTTCATGTTTATTTTACACGGAAATTTTAGATTTTGTTACGGAAAAGAAAATTAAATTTTATTATATATTCAGAACACCTACATTGGTTTTGTCAGTAGGCATTTTAAACAAGAATAATAGTTTCTTTTTTGTAAGAAATACTTAGCACCAATAATCAAACAGACTGTGCGAAAAACACACAAAATGCATATAATTTTATATCATATCATACTGTATAATGTTTTAATAAAGATAAAATCTATAAATACAAATATGCAATAACCATGTCAGTTTCTTTTATTTGCAATTTATATAAATATTTATTTTGGGGTCTCCTAGATTGTTCAAGAAAACTTAGCTTTATTGTTAGTGTACTAGCCACGCAATTTCCGAATGTGTATGAGGATTTGTTTTGAATTGTTTGGATTGGTTTAGATTTGGACAGTTTATATCCTTCATCCTTTTGTAATTCTTACTGAATGGTAAAATTTATTAGGACAGAAATGAATGTATGTTGTTACAATGTCTGTACATTATATGTATTTTGTTTTCCTCTTTCTTTAATAAAGGTAACATATATCGAAAGACAAGTGTCAATTCAATTTGATATTCCCCCAACGGATTTACTTAGCACTATATTTCCCGGTAAGAAATTTGCTGTTTATATATAACAGCATTATTGATTATATTCTTGTTCTACCTGCCTTCAGCTTGTCTTTCTCTACTATTTTGGTGACTGTCAGATAAAAATTATGACAAAGAAAGTTCAAAAGTGAGTCTTAATCAAGGCAACGAACTTAATTTCCATTACACATAATGGTATCTACTTGTCTCATTTCGCTCTTATGTGTCTATTACTTTTATTCTACATCAGGCACAAAAAATGTCGCTGTATGAGTCTATTCACAAATGTATTTGGTCTTTGCGCATAATGTTTGTCAAGACGTTAACACAAATATTTGCTTGCAAAATGTGTATTTCCTTCTTTCCCTTTAATTGTATTCTTCTTTGTTTTTTTTTTTTTTCTTTTTTTTTTTTTGGGGGGGGGTTCTTTCTTGAGTTCAAGCATGCTTATTGATTTAATGTAACTATCATGTATGACACAACAGGACGTTTCGGGTGTATATTATGATCTTGGCATCGAAGACGCATGGCACCGAGGTTACTACGGCAATAACGTCACAGTTGCCATCGTCGACGTTGGGTTAGAGATGATTCATGAAGATCTAGATGAAAATGTGGTGAGAGTTTCGTGCTTACTTCTCATTTAATTTTTAGCTTTTTACCTGTTTCAAATATCAGATAGATATGTTGCCATATCTCTTTAAAGTAATTGCGCACGTTTACATCGACAATCAACGCCAGACTCTTAATTCATTTCTATATACCTGTGATTAGTTTATTCGGTGGAATACTGACTGATCATGACTCTGTTGAAAATTGTTAAATCTAGATAGTTAAATAAATGTTGTAAAATTAACTATTAACCAAGGCGTCATATAGGAAGAGTTTCATAATATTGGGAAACTTATATTTTATACTATTAGGAGACTCATAATAAATATATTTCTTTGAAAATCAGCACACAATCCAAGCACAGTATAACACGCCTGTGATAAAATAAATTGGACTGTAACATTCTCCCTCTGATTTCATTAAATCGACAACGCTCCATCGCCAAATATAATAGTATAGAACATAAAGGAATTAACATTTTTCTATGTAGTAGACTTGACATACAGTCCGGTCATGTCCACGCACTTTGTTTTCTTTCAAAATGCCTGAAACGATCAAAGGATACAAAGATATCTTACAACTATGTAGACAGAAACACCGATGCCACCAGTCCGAAAGTTACATCTTATCCGGAAGAGATTGATGTATCGTAAGTATTCAACCGTATATATTTTAACGAATAACACTGCAACGTCTTGCTAAAATCATTTTATACTAAAATAAAGACAATTTTTAAACATTATTTGTGATAATAATAAACGAAGTTATCTTCGCAAATGGAATAATTGATGCGGGGCTATTGACTAAGTGTTATATTACAATCTATAAAGACTTGCAACTTTTAGCTATGCAATTCTTGCAAAACCGTTCAGTGGCAAGATCTTGCATATTGTTAAGGTCTGAATCTATTGGACTGCAACCACTATTACTATTACAACTACTGCTATCATTAAAAAATGATAAGGGAGACTAGGAAGAATGATGGTTATTATTATTATTATTATTATTAGTTACAATCTAAACTAAAATTGTTTTCAGACATGGCACAAAATGTGCTGGTCTGGTTGCAGCAGAGAAAGGAAACAGGTTTTGTTCCGCTGGAGTAGCCCCGAAAGCTACACTTGTATGTAAGTTGAGTCAAAAATGCTACAATTGTATATAAATTTATCAGTTTAATTCCAAAATATATGCTTTGAACAGATCTTTTCAGAATAATGTCATATTTTGCCAAAAACCTTAGCACATCTTCTGAAAAGTCGACTAGATTAGTTTTGAAGCTTAAAATGTTAGCCTGAATCATAGATATTTAATATGCGTAGTTTAAATACAAGATGGTAATCTTACCTCCCCCCCACACACAATTTCTTTTTTAAAAAATAAGGATACACTGCCACCAAAGGTTAGTAAATGTTTATTTGATCGAATGATTTGTTGATTTGTTGATTGCTATTTAGACTAGAAGACATTATGAAATAAAGCATTTTCAAATATCGAGAGGCATATTAGTTCATAATTGGTACAATATTCTTTTAGAGTGTTTTCCCCTTTCTTTTCTAGAGTAGTTTAGACCTGCTGCATCCAAGCAATGCTTGTTACCACACTGTATTTTACATATTAAGGGTTCTAACATGACGTAAAAATGGTTGCATAGATGTATATTTGTGTAATGTAAATTTCAGATTCTCGTGATGGAATTTCATCTGATAGGTAGGTTTTATGTTTCTGCGAGGTCAATGGTTTGAAACATATGTTCATAAAGTTCTGTCATGCTGTTGTCTTGCCTGATTAGTAGATGTGAGATACTGGTTCCAATAATTTTGACGGAGATGTTGGTATCAATATTCCAGTGATGGTGACAGCAATGCTTGGCTGAGTTTCAGCTTAAAGTTTTTTCTTTATTACAATAAGTATACAACATTTTGAGGATTACTTTTATATTTGAACTTAAGAATTAGCGGAGCTATCTTATACACTAATCCTGTCTAACTCATTTGCCACTGACTGAAGATCAGGTTCATTTTTAAAAGTTTAATTTATCAGTTTTGGTCAAAATTGTTCTGTATCAACATGTGTTCCAAATACCTTCAACGGATCTATTCATGTTTCACTTTCTTTCTCCTGTAATTTCAGCATATTTCATTATTAGCTTCACGTGACAGGCAACGGATCCTAAAGAGAAGTTTCTTATACTTCAAATGCAATGTATATAATATAAAGGGTAATTTCTTCCTTAAAAAAGCCCACTTTAATAGAAACTACTTTATTTATAATAAATACCAGTTCCTTATTATCTCTTAACATTCAGTATGTCCTTCTAAGTTTCATTGCCATACACTTACTCGCGGTACTAGTTTCTAGATTTCAATTTTTTACTGCATTAATGATGCATTGTAAGTGATATTATTCTGCCAATTTGTGTGCCAAGAATATTGAAACATCTCTTTTTTCCAGTTGTCTGCACGTGTATGCCCTAAAGATGCAAACATTGGCTTTCCGGATCTGCAACGATAACTTCTATAACAACCTTTATGTATTTTTTCTCGCATTGGTGGCAGGAACATTAGCTCTGGTACTAGTCATCCTTTAACCAATTTTTAGTCTGTTATGTCTGCATGTGAGTGCAGAATTTGATCTTTGTGTTGGGTCGCACAACATCAGTTAATAATGCACTCTCTTGATGTGACAATGTTGCGCATCAATTGTTGGTGGAAATGTATCTTTTATAGGCTCCGTCGGAAGAAGATAAGGCAAGTTCCGTCTGTGCTAATGACCACTGGCAAACTATGTGTGCTGTCAACGGCTGGCAAATCATGCTTTTTACAATGGAACCGTTCTGACCTTTCCTGGCTGTGAAGCTCCCAGACATGTTAGTAGCCCCAAGTTATTCAGAAACACTTTCCACGTTGTCTTATTACGTATTGCTAGATATGACTTTGTGTTGCAACCAGTCAGTGCAAGGAAAGGTGTCTATTTTTTCTACATCATAATGTTCATATTCATGTTACAACTCATAAATCGCATGTACAGTTAGATGATTTGGATCTTTTGATGTGGCATTTTTATCCAAAACGGCCTGACTGCATATCATTCTGCCTTTGTGTGCCAAAAGATAAATAAGCACTTCAGTGTCAATAGCTGTGACCACTGCACCCTCAACTCTAATGCGAACGCAGTCTAAATTACTGTTGTTTCTGCCTAATCGTGATTCGCTTGTAGTGAACTATCACAATCTGATAATGCATTAAGGACACATGCAACAAATATATGTCCAAAATCTACAAATATGTAGGCCTTGAAAGGCATCTTTGGTATATATAAAAGGCTGTGCATCAACAACAAGACAGCTTCTCCCAGCAAGTTTAGTCTAGCATTGTCTTGGTCCCTGTACTTAGACAGCCAAATGTAGGGGCAAAAGTTACAAATGATAAATTCAAGTTTTAAAATACGCTCAGTATCAACTATAGTTCCAGCTATATACACATAAAACAGCGCTTGTAAATGTTTCTGTCCATTCTCATAATTTGCCCCCTTTCACATGGCAGATTTCGTTTTTGTCATTTTCTTACCATTTGAAAATGCGTCTGTCATTTTTAAAGCAGCGGATCTTGTTGTTCTGAAATAATTGTTGAAATGTACACATTTGAGTTATTCGATGACATTCAAAAGCGAGATCATTTTTAAGAACGAATGAAAGAAAAAGAATACGATCATAGAAGGCAACAAACACTTCAAACTAATTAAAAGGTTTCAAGGGATTGCAGTAATTGACATTTTCAGGATTAATTTTCTTACGTTGACTTTAGATTTTCGCTCTACTTGATTTTGGAAGCAGAGTAAACCATATATTGTTTAACAGATTGGTTTAATACTCCATTCACTTGCACAAAATTTGGATACGGTTTGTATAATTGTACATGTGCAAGTTTACATGCGCATATATTAGAACATTTGCAATGCATTCAAGTGGTTTTTGAGTTGGGCATGTAAATTTGATATTCTGAGCTATGAGCATTTTCTTTCTTTTGTGCAGGTCACAAATTAGGCTTATGATAAGGTCATTGCATCCTTGAGAGACAAACTCGGTTCTCAGTTAAAGCTCTTATATATGTACTTTTTGTCAATCTCTAAAGGAATAAATTTATATTTTGTCTTAAAAAGATACATGCAGACATATATACTTGAAATGCTTGCATTGAGAGATAGATAGACAGATAGACACATTGATACAAAACTATAGATACATGCAGAGATATCAGATACATACTTACGAACATACATTGCTGCAATTGAAATTCCCATATATTATTTGTAAAAGAGACAAGTCAGTATAATGGCCTTTTATTGTCCCATTTGTTTTCTTCAAAATAATTCAGAGTTGAATTTATCTAACAGTTACTTTTTTATTTTTTATTTTTTTGTAAATTATCATCTTGCTCGTTACAAAGATGGGTCCTATTATGTGGATAACATGTTTATTCCAAAGCTGGTTTGGTTAAAAATATAGCAGAATTCCAAAATTGGAAGACAAATCAAATATTTTATATGAGCAAAACAGTCATCCAAAATGATACTGTATTTGTATGGTGAAACGTCCAAACCTTAGCTGCACAGTAAACAGATTCTGGGTTCACGGCCTTGCTCATATCTAACTTTTGTGAAACAAATCGTTGCCAAAAAGATATAAGATCTTATTCAAACCAACACTTCATAAGACAATTTCAAAGTCTTCAAATAACATATGGGTAAATAAGTTTTTACACCGATTGCTATTACTTAAGCATCTAAAATATTATGCAATTTTTAGTATGTTTTCGAAAAAAAAAATTTACAAATGCTTAAGGACAAAAATTGTACTGATCAGCAGTCATGGCTTTGCTTTTATCTGATTATCTTCCAAAAAGGTTATAGCTTTTTTCAACAATTCTTTTTTGTTCGTTTCTAGAGAAATGAAATTTCACCACCCACATTTCGATAACGGTAAATGTAAAACCCGGTACTGTTACTGAGCTGTCTTCAACATGATGCACGATTATTTAATACGTAGTCTCGTAAGCCTGGTTGAAAACTGAATAATCTGAAGACATCTGTATTATTTAAAATGCGATGGAATTTGACTTGATTCTTAAACATTGTCACATGTAGAACATTCACTCACCGCATTTCCATCGCAAGTTACAACACGCTAGAGAATCTAAAAGAGCAATTTAAAGGTATTAAAGCTGGAATTGTATGCCATAAATAATTGATTCATTTATTAGTCACTTTCCCAATAACTGACAAAGATTATTTCATGCTCTTATTAATATGCGCACTCAACTTTTTAGGTCGCTTGCGTGGTTTGTTTGTTTTTTGTTGGCAGGGGGTTGCTGTTGATTTTCCTTTTCTTTTCCTTTTTTTTTTTCTCTCTTTACAAACAATACAATTGTCTCCCGTAACACCACTGTGTGGAGTGGAAATAATCATATTATGATGGTAGTGATGATGCTGATGATCATGGTCGTAGTGGTGGTGGTTGTGATGGTGGTTGCGGCGATGTAAATAGAAATAACTAATTAGTGTTTTAGTGTATATTACATATACTTTGTAATCATTTTAATACTTTATAACTTTATATATTGTGTCTCGGACAGCTTCTTATGGGACAAAATGACACAAAAATAAAATTAGGTACCAAAACAAAAACAAAAGCAAATAATACATTTCAAATCAAAATATAATAGCTGCATATAGTTAACCGTTGCTGAAATAACACATAACTAAATTAGCAAAAGCATGCCAAAATATGCACACTCATGGAATGCAAGTAACGAACGGCAAAGTGTTTATATTAATGCCGTTCAAATGTGTAAGTTCTTCTAACATTAGAAATGGCTAAATAACAGTCATTCACAACAGAATATAATATTCGGGTTGTTGTGTACATGTCTACAAAGACAAAATGAGATTCGTAAATAGCAAATATTATTACAAACAGATCTTACCACCACCCTCGTTTCTGAATCACAGGCAATTAATGAGTCGCACGTGTAGTTAAAAAGGTAACTGCAGTACATATCTGAAGGCACACAGTGACACTTTTTGCATTCCACCATAGACTCATCGGGTATGCGAATCTATATCTTTCTCTTTTCCTTTCCAGGGAGATGCGGTAGCTTAGTTGGTAGATCTTAGGACTGGTAATCCAAAGGTCTCGGGTTCTATACCCGCCCAGGCTAGCCCGGGTCGGTTGCCTTGGTGTATCCTTGGGAAGGCACCCATATTCTTGGCATGACCTAGCCATTAATGTGTTACAAGTGCCGTTAAAACAAAAAACACCAAACCTGTTGCGTCGCAAGCAGCAAACGAAAGAAATTTTTTTGCTATAACTAATTTCAAAGTGTTGCCGACACGTCAGCAAGGAGCTGTGGTGGCTGAATTGTTAGAATGCCAAACTCGCGACCAGAAGATTACGGGTTTGAATCCTACTATTGGATCAGCCCCAGTCGACTACTGTGGTGTGTCCCTGGGTAAAGCAATTTTACTCCAGTTGCTTCGGCACGATATATAATATTCCAGTGTATCTGTGCCACAAAATATCAACTCAAATGACTTGAGAAAAATTCAGGATGTTTTAACAGGCAGCCAAAAGTGAAATGTGCCCATTCTTGTACACTGAATTTATTTCTCATTTCAGCCATTCGATTCCTTGACGAAGATCCTCCTTGTTTTACAAGCAGAGATGATATTATTACCTCCGCTCTAAGCCACGAGAGAGATAAAATCGACATATACAGCAATGGTTGGAGATATGCGCAACGTCATTTGATCGATGGTCCGTACGGATTTAAAAAGGCTCTTGAAACTGGTGTAAAAAAGGTGATCTTATTACATAATATATTTGTACATTTAATTACAAACGGATTCCCTCAGAATATTCTTGGCAACAATTGTTCGAAGACAGTACAAACAAGAGAATTATTAGAAAGTTTAACCTTAAATAATTTTCAGTATTTGACTTTTAATACTGTATTTTCTGTACTCTTCATTGGCTAGAATGATTTCGAAAGATTCCTTTTTACTTTTCACTATGGAAGCTTGGAGAAAATTCATCGAAAATATTTTGTATTATGTGCATTAGCGATAAGTTGATGATATATCACTCAGAACATAAGAATGTAGAAAACTGTCAAGCCGTCCCAGATACTGCCGGTACATAATTTCAGGTCATAAATGTCATGATACGTCATCAAATCGTATCTTATGAAATGTGTAGTATCCGCTCAATGATTTTAGACGTAGTAATTAATCATAGTAGTAATTTCCCCTGAACGGTGTAGCTTTTCTAATATCAACAATCAATCGGAAATGTTCATATTAGGCACGTATTACTTCCTTATTTCATGCTAAACCTCCTTAATTTATAATATAAATCAAATTTGGACCACTATATTAATGTCTATTAACTTCTAGAAATATTTTCGCAAACGTTTCAAGCTCTGTTACTTTGGAATATTTAATTTACCATTTAAAAGAAACCAAAATCAACACTAACATAATCTTAGGTTGTTGTTTTTTGTTTTTCTCTTTGATCTCGACAACACAACTAATATATATCTGCACTGTTTTGTTTTCTTCTTCTTCATCTATCAATATCTCTGTGACTTTTCATTAGCAGATAAGTTCTCAAATTTCCAGGCAAACGCATTTAAATGTGACCAATTTCGTTTAGATTTTCAAGAAATTATGCATTAGGAAAAAACAAATTTAAGTAAACGGGACTTTTGCTGAGGTTTACTGTAAACCAGTTTTACATTGAATAAAATATTAATATTTTCCTTCGTTTCGAAATGAAAACGAAAGCTCATTCGAACAAGCTCGTTTCCTAACTCATTTTGTAAGACATAATTGTCGCTTTTATTTGCACAATATTAGAAAGCCTTTAAGAGCGCTAAATGATCAACATGTCCTTATCAAATTATCTTGTTAAATTATCATAAAGTCTACATTTTTTCAAACACGTCTGCTAAAAGCATTTTGTTTTAAAATTCTTAAATTGTGTATTCTCCAATATCAGCAATTTACTTTCCTTGCAGTTTAATCACTCATGCTCAAACTTTCGTTTGATGGAAATAAAGATTTCCTTCATTTTGAAAAAAATAAACATATTAATACACAAGAATATATCTTTAGAAGTTATGCATAGAGGACCTAATTATACTCAGTTATTACAGTGTATGTTTTAAATCAATAATGCCTGTATGTCATTTGGGTGCGACTTCAAAGGATATAACTAAGCTCACGTGTGCATTTTAATTAATTATTTAAGCATTTGCACGAATCATTACATTAATATGAAATCTTGCCACCGTCTGCATCTATAAGATATTCATTGGCACTTTAAAAAGCGAATTAATCCTCTGCCAAATTATCGGATCGTTTGTTTTGTCGACACTGTTCCCCTTGTATTTATTGTACTGTCTTTCAAGGGAAGAAATGGTAAAGGGAACATTTTTGTGTTTCCTGCTGGCAACTATCACACAAGCGACGACGATAAAATGATACTTCATGACTGTAATACGAACGGCCTGGCTAACAACATCCATAGTATCACCATTTCAAGCGTTGGAATGAATGGACGCAAGCCTAATTTCATACCAGTCTGCACTAGTGTCCTTGCAGCAACCCTTGGAGAGGGAAGCAAAACCAATACGACTGAGATGGTAACTTTGAAACTTTGAGAGTATTCCGATAAATTTATTTCCGCCTCTGACTTGTATTTTACTTTTAATCACAAGAGAAATAATGTGTTCTTATTCTGGTGCAATGTTCGAGAGGCTTCACTATTGTGAGTTGGAATGCAGACGTTTATCTTTTCTTCCCAATATAAAAAATGCTAAGCTAAAAGGCGATTGTATTTATATCCAATCATCGTTTGAAAATTATGAATGTGTAAAGCTACCACGTACCTAGGCTAATACATATTATAAAAAATAAACAAATGAGTGAACATAGACTGTACAAATTCGTACCTGAAAATCAAGGATATCCACAATGATAGACCAGTGACAGACAGTAAATTGAAGAGTATGAAATAAAACAAATTTATTTTGTCTAAGATTATGTACTGGAAAAGATTCTCAGGAGATGTTTATTACATATTTTTAGAATAAATAAAGTAACTTCACTGTTCATATAATGGCTAAGAGAAAGCAGTAGTATTTAGTATTATGTTTGAGTCAGGTAACTTTCTGGTGGTCACTAAAGATATAGAATTTATCCATTTGTAGTTATAATTGCTTGATGCAAAATAAAAGGAATAATGTAGAATGTTTTAGTTGTTTTTGAGACGTAATTATAACCAATAGAGAAAATAACTGTTTCGAAAAAGGTCATCCTAAGTGCCGAATGTTTTGCCTGATGAAATGTTGTATATTGGCATGATGCTGACTAAATCGTTAAAATCGTCTTAAAGACTGAAACACTTGTCGCATTAAGTTAATATATATTCATCTTTTATATGACTGTCTCCCTAATCTCACTTAATATATTTACTTCTTTATGTCTTTGAGAATGCTGATGCTGAGTTAACTACCATATTGAAAGTAATATTGTTAATACTTTTTTGACCGGATCATCAAATTCGGATGGAAAACCAAATAAAAAGTAATTGCTGTGTCAAAGGCGGACACTAGAATTTGATATGGGAAATCCTGCTTAAATCCTCTTCTTCTTCTCTTCCACTATTACGTTAAAGAGAGCAGCAGTGACAAAAGAAACAAAAAAAAACAAAAAACATCAGCATCAGCAATAACAATAATAATAATAATATAATAATAATAATAATAATGATGATGATAAATATTATTATTATGGTATATATATATATATATATATATATATATATAGTGAGAGACAGACAGACAGACAGAGAGAATATTTGCTTGAAAAGAAGAATGCATAACGGATATATTTCATATAGTGGGTGAAAAACACAATATTTTCATGAGATGAAGTATATCCGTTATTCACTTGGAGCAAGCAAATTTTCTTTTTATTTTATGCTCAGACATATTGGCTGAAGTAGCAGCTTTCTTACTGTATCCCGCGCGATAATGTCAGCGGTTTACCGTTTTTGTTCTGCTGTGTTTTGTGTAAAATATCAGTAGCAACATAATGCTCCTTCCCAATTCAAGGTAAAGCTGCAGATAAAATAAAATGAAAAAAAAAAAAAAGAAAATATTGGCCCATTGATGGATTTGAACTCGAATAAATATCCTTTACTTCTTTTTTTCAGTACACCACTTCAAACAACAACGATTGTACTGACTCATTCACGATGACCTCAGCTTCTGTTGCTCTCGCAAGTGGAATAATAGCATTAATGCTGGACGCAAAGTGCGTATGACTACATAGTTCTTTGTATCAAGCTTTATTCCTAAACATTAGAGTAACAGTTGTAGTAACAATCAGATTGCAATATATATATATATATATATATATATATATATATATATATATATATATATATAACTTACCAGCCCATTTTGTAATAAATATTTGGAAACAGATTGTCAGTGATCTAAGTTTTCACTTGAAATGAAAGTTACAGTTCAATGACATTCCTTTTTTTAAGCCCAGAGACACATATAACCAGTGGTGGAGCGTGGGTTCGAGGCCCCCTGGGGCAGTGTTCTTTAGTGGCTCCCAAACCGCCCCAGGGCAATGTTCTTTAGTGGCGCCCCTACTTTGCAACAGAGAACAGATTTTATGTCAGTTGCCAACCTCCAACCCAACCCCCAACCCCCATCTCTAAGCCCCGGTTACAGCTGAAAAAAGCTCCCGACGGCGCCCCCCTTGCCCGGGGCCTGGGGGAAATTGCTCCCGACCCCCGCGCGCCACCACTACGGATAACATCTGTGCCATTTCCTATATTATTGATCATAAATATATTAAGTGTATAAGTGTACTGTCTATAATTTAGATGAAAACATATCTCCTCATCCTCCGAATTTTAAAGGCGTATGGGTAATTGAGAATCGGAATATATTAATTTATTCTTTCTTTCTTTCACAATAAAAATGATAATAATTGAAATTGTACCAACTCTTTGTAGACAACTACATTCATCAGATGACAGCTCCATAATTATTTAAAATTTTCTTCTTTTTCATTATTTGCATCTTCGTCTTCTTCAACTTCTTCAAAATAATAATACTAATAATAAGTATTATTTTCTTTATTATTATTATTATCTTTATTATTATTATTATTATTATTATTATTATTATTATAGTGAAAGTCTTTCCTGGCGTGATGTACAACATATAATAGTAGAAACATCTTCTCACGAATTTATACAATCGAAAGATTATATACTCAACGGAGCTGGTAAGAAAGGTAATAGATTTTATTGCGTTTATGATATGGGAAATTTACCTCATACGTCAACATAAGAACATGTAGGAAAATATATTAAGTATACACGATGACAATTAAACCCTTCTGATTTTGCTGTATATTCGGACAGGTACATTCTTTATAAATAAAAATGCAAATAAAACTGTAAACTACATTTTATGAGGACATGCATGACACTCACATAAAGATATATGACAACAACTAGTTTGATAATCCCATCATTACCATTTGCTACATGTTTGCTGTTACAAAGATGCATTGAAATTTATATTTGCAAAATAGTACTGACTGTCTAACAAACTCTTTGATTCAAAACAGAGATTCTGTTCAAGACACAGAAAGAAAAAAAAAGGATTGATATTTACTGAGGTCAAAAGTAAAGATCCTTCTCAATGGAATCTGTCATGATTACCGACGAGTGAATGAACAAACCCAATCTCACACGTTTTATTACCCAGTGGATTTGTTTATATTACGTAAATGAAAATGAGCTATAAAAGCGTTGGAGAACTTTTATCCTTATCAATAACTAATGCAAGCAAGTCTAAATTTTAATCAGAAAAATATCTCTCGAGCACTCGCAGACACACACACAGATTCAGAAACAAATGAGCAACAACGTTGTTACCACATAATAATTATATTCTTACTACAACCACTACTACTACTAGTACCAATAATAATAAGAAGAATAAGAATAGTTCAAAAACAGGCAAGCGGAAAGTAATCTCGGCTAGGATATCAATCTAAATGTGACAGACTCTTGAAAAGGACAAAAACCCTTGATTTATACAAATAAGGCGTTTGGATGCCAACCATTCTGTATTTTTGGCTTTTAAAGAATTTGATAATAAATCACATCTTTTGGAAAATACTTGCATGTATCTTCATATATTAAATTCTCCTACAATGTAAAGAATTGAGCTTGAAAAAAAATTACAGTGTATTTTCGCTTTATTCTACTATTCTTAGTGAGTGCCTATTTTGGGTTTGGTCTCATGAACACGAGTGCAATAGTAGAAGAGGCACTCAAATGGACAGCAGTTCCAGACAAACATACTTGTGGACCAGTACTTTTTCGACGGTATGAATTATACTGCAAACATAAACTTAGCTTTGGAAAAGTATCACATTTTAGAGGATAATCGAAATTTTTATTTTGCGGGTAAATGTATCACTGTATTTGTCTCTAATACAATCACACACACACACAGACAGACACACGCCGGCGTCATGTGTTTTCGCCGGTGTAAGAACTCGGGTCAAAGTTTTTCCCTAAATAAGCCACATTTTAATTTCATATTCAGTAATAGTTACCATACTATGTGTACTGGATATGACTAGAGAATGAACATTTCATACTAGCGGTAAACATGTAATATGAGTGAAACACGTCTTCAGCTTTCGCCGGCCACATTGTATCCTACACTTTTTCAACTGTATAAACAGTATCACCTTGAACACGTGATATCTCCTGTCTGCCAGAACTGAAGCAGACAGGCAAGCGAGAGATTGTAGACTCAAGACTTGTTCTAAATAACAACAAGAGCGCTTGCGAGACTGACAATGTTTCATTATGTAATGCAGTATGGTTTGGTTGTGTGGGTTTAACGCCATTTTTAGAACATGATATGCTCTACATGGTGGACAGTATATTTTTGGTGCAGGAAGAACCCGGGAAGACCCATCAACATACAGGAAGCTACAAGCAAGATTTCTCACATACCCACTTTGACCGAGCCGAGACTCGAACCCACGCAGACGGATGTGAGATGTGAGTGATCTGTGAAGCCAAGCGCCTTAGATCACTTGTTCACCTGAGGCCCTGTAATGTTGTAAGTTTAGGGATATAGGAAGATTCCTTAAACTACTTACTAGTCGAAATTATATTATATGGTGGCATAATTTGCAGACGAGTAGGTGGGGCACTGAATTTTATATTTCTCGCTACGTGAGATCGCTTGGAAATACCGAAACTATCGTGACTGCCGAAAGCCAATTACTGTCGAAAATGCATAACGCCGCGATATACATGCATATACATGCATATATATATATATATATATATATATATATATATATATATATATATATATATATATATATATATATATATATATATATATATTGTCATAAAACTTAGGTTTGTAATATTTGTGTTTACGTCTTTGTTTATAGCTTTGCTACAGTTTAGTGATTATTTGTTTGATTGTAGAGAGTCAGTGTTGGGAAGATATTTGTCAAACCGAGTAATTAGCCAGTTTCTATGAGCAGACGTCATAATGTACAGTATTCACGAGAGTTCATGGCAGCATGGATTAGTTTCGTAAATGGACCCTCCCTAATGTCTTAACATGGAGACGTCTTTAGATATTCTTAGGTATACTTGTTCAGTAATTTGAGATGGAATAATTCTTTGTATTAGGTGCCGAAGTAATAAGATTTGGCGTGGAAAGGCATACTGATAAGTCATACAAATGTGAAACAAAAAAAGCCATGCAAGTGTGAAATTAAAGTTTCGTGATGTGTGGTCATTAGGTAGAGTAAAATTATTTGTAGTATTTGCGTGTTTAAGAACCCTACAGTTGACAACGACTATTGTATTTAGGTCTTTGGAAATAGAGGAAACATAGACTTCAAGCCAGTCTCACCCCTTGCGTGTAACAATATACATATATATATATATATATATATATATATATATATATATATATATATATATATATATATATATATATATATATATTTGAAAGTGTTAATTTTAAGCGTCATTTTAATGAGGAGAAAATTTTCCTTTCAACGAGCTTTATGAATCAGAGAATGTCAAAATGTATGTAATTTTTTCATCTGGTCAGGCAATGTTACAGTTGCTCCAGGTAACCGATATTTTCAACACTGAAGCTTTATTGATACATTGTTATGCCGCCAAAGGGAAGATCCCAGATGATATTTATATAAGTTAAGTATTTTCTTTACAAAAAAATGTTGGCAACTTCCATTCGAAATAAGTATTTTTAGTGTCTCAGCCGATTCCGACCAATTTTCACACAATGCATGCTGTTGTGATCTATTTATAGAGCAGATTATGTCGAGACAACAGCCGATTGGTCGAAATCTAGTCGGGGTTATGGCATAGAAATGTTTCAATTCGTTTGAACAATCAGCAATCTTCCTTTTTATGGCTCCCATTTGTAGCTCTCTAGAATGGAGGTTTGACCAAAATGGGTCATTCAGTACGAAAGTTGGTGAAAATTGTGACGGATGGAATTCTTCTTTCAAAAGCAAGTAACTGACATTTTTTGTGAAAAGTAATTCAATACTTATATAAATATCTGCTATCGTCTTAACTTTGGCGTGACAATGTATTAATAAAGCTACATAGTCTTGAAAATACTGGTGATCTTGGGCAAGCGTAACAATGTCTGACTAGAGAAAAATCATATAATTTTGATATTCTCTCTAAACTTCTCCCATAGCTCGCTGAAAAGGAAAATTATGACACCTAGATTACAGAAAGATTTCACTGTAAACGCGAATACCACTAAGCAATCAAGTGTCGTTGGTGCAGCTGCAATTTCTCGAGTTACAAACATCGTCTTTATTATATATTTATCTAAGGAGCAATGTATTAGAATATAATAGTTTCATGGTTTTGACCCATTTTAAAATCACGCTACCATGTAGTTATTTAGTAAAATCATAAGGAGTGTAGTGGGGAAGTGTACTGTTTTGAGTATAATGATGACAGGGACGAGTAACTCTTGCAACTCATTCGTCCCAGGGACGAGTGCTTGTGAAATTGTTTCCTGAGCCCTGCAGCCTGTATTTCTGTGCGCCACTAACAACATATATATATATATATATATATATATATATATATATATATATATATATATATATATATATATATATATATATAGTACGTGTTAAATGACCCGGCAGTTACATCTGCATTACGTGAAATTAAAATATAAGTACATTAAAATACTGACTTGACATGCCATTTTGGCTTTCCCAATGAAGAATGATGAAAACTATTTTACAACATCTACGTCCGAGTCAAGAAAAATAAAGAAACCGGCCGGAGGCCCATATCACCAGACTTACAAGATAATATGCAGATAAGTGAGGGTGCTTTCCAGAATGTTGTTCTGTCCCGCACGCGTGCCCCGATGGAAGAAACCGGTGAAAAGTTCAGCGCGGCACATGACACTGTACAAAGTCCACTGATAATTAACCCGATATTTCCCAAAACTGAGTGCAACGCGAGCTCTCGCTGTTCCATTGTAGCTACGAGACAATATATACCAGACCTAAAATGAGTTTAATCTCTAAACGTATATCTAGACCCAATCGACAAACAACACAATCATCCCAACAGAGATATGGTTTTAATATGGGAAAAGCTAGTCTCCATCTCAAAACATCTACGTCACTGGGTGAAACCAATACCGAGGTTCGAAAACACACAAACATACTAAAAAGCTGAACTGGACTATCTAAAAGGACTTAGGTGGTAAGACAGTTGTTATATGTAGTTATAAGCTACAAAAAAAAAAAAAAAAAAAAAAAAACACACAACAAACCCCAAACATTTTTGTTATATTAGTGTACAATTGGTTTGGGGTGTTTTATAAATATGGATTTTGGAATGTATTTCATGTATTTGTTTTCGGTCTCTTTTGCATTAACTCATGCAAGTTATCTTCTACCCAGTTTGTCTTTCGTAGTATCCATAGAAAGATTTTCTGCCAAACATTCCTCCAAATGTATATTTCTGTATTTCTGCCTTTTCAATAGAGTCTCCTATATTTAGCTACCACGGTTGAATTTTCTTTAACTCATTTTATAAAACTTAAAATATAGCATACATGTTCTTACTTAACATACATCATTTACAGGTCAGAAGCATTTGAACAGGGATCAATAGTCGAATGGATGTTGGAGGCAGACGGATGTCTCTGCACGAAATATGAGGTGAAATTTCTTGAGCATGTCGAAGTCAAATTACAACTGCGTGTGCCACGTCATTCGTACTTGTCTGTTTTTTTGTCATCACCTTCTTCGCCCCATTACAAGTATCCAATTCTGTCCCTGCAGACTACGTACTCTGACGCAAACCGCACGTGGACATCCATGACCGTTCATTTTTGGGGAGAAGCTCCGCATGGGGAATGGAAGCTTATAGTAGAAAAGGACGACAATGATACATTGTTTATATCCTCCTTTAGACTGTCCATACCAATGTAGAAAAGATTATGGAAACTTAAATATATTTCATGCATTATTCTCTATAGAAATTTCATGGAATTTAACGTGCTTGAGATATGAAAAATGTTAAACAATAAGCGTAAAGAACTTCATAAGAATTAAGAAATGTATTAGAAAGTAGTAATGTATGGCCCTTTCTTTACTTCTTTTCGAAGACAACAAGACTGTGAGGGAGTTTAGAGGTATGCTAAATATAAATATTTCATCACGATAAGAAAGCGATTTCTAAAGTCAGCTAATCAAGGATTCGATTGATATTTTGAAGTGACACTGAATTTTGTGAATAAACGTTCTAAAATTAAAGAGGACATCTTAATATAAATAATAGTGTAAATTGATCAAGCTCCGTCGAGTAGCTTTACAGTTTTTGGCATTTCAATATTTTTATTTTTAGGTGTGATAACTAACTTGTTACCTTTGACTGAATTTGATAACATCACAGATGAGCAAAATCAGTTTCAAATAATTTAAAAATTCGTTAACAATGCTTTACACTCTATTTCTCTTTTATTTTCAATCAAATACACAAATATTCATCATCAGATAAACACATTTTCAACTGAGAAGGAGTAATACTTTTTTATATTCCCGAAATAAAAAGAAAATTTAATTTAGTTTTAAAATAAATTGAGGTTTCTAGAGAGCTGAACGAGAAAACTTCCAGTTTTTAAAATACTCTTTATAAAAACAATAATTTTAAACGTCTATAGTGTCATATGAATACGATCCCTCAAATATAATGATGAGATTGGTCGTAATTTAAATTTCAAATTAGATCATTTAAATTAAAATTTTCAATTATACTAAAAAAGTTCTCATGTAACCCAAAATGTGTAGCATCATTTTCCAGAACCTTCTCTTTCAAAATTGCAACAAAATTACTGTTCGATTAGTATTATAGGAAATGATTAAGCCTTTAAAAATGTTATATCCTCTGTGACATCATCGAAAGTAATAAATAGTAATAATCTTAACAGAGGTTATCTCCCCTTCAATTTTTAAATCTTAAACAGATTGAGAGTTCTCATCCGACATTGATGGAATTTTAGAAACGTTCGTATTCAGATGTGCTCTTTATTTTTGTGTTTTTTTTCAAAAGTTCAGTATTACTTCAAAGTTAAAACATTTTTTTGTTGTTGTTTAACTACCAAAGACATTATTCTTTGTAAAAACAAATCTTATTTACAACACAGTCATTACGTAGATTAAATCTTGGTCTAATCAATCCATACATGGTCTGAACGGATGACTTCTTTATCTATCACTGAGGCATTCTACTATGGGAAAAGTTCACAGGATGTTTAGTATCTACGCATATTATCCTGGATTCTAGTTAACGCAATGACAAAGTATTGGCTTTATTGGAGGTGTTAAAATAACTCATGGGGTTTGGAATATTGGTAACTCTTTAGTTGAAAGATTGCTAGACCCATTTCAGAGGCTACCCCAGAGTTAGGCCATTATATAACATAAGGTAACAGCTATAAATAAAATGCAAGACAGACAGGGGTGTCCCTTCTCACGAACAAAACGCAAAACACGAGGAAGGGGGTTGGGGTGGATGTTCAGTAAATGGGGTTGAAACGTCTATTTGAGAAAACGTCTATAGGTAAGTTGAACTAGTTCTATTGGCCTAATTCTTATAATTTGCATCTTTAAGATTATCAGATCTCCAACATCATACATTTTTCCCAAATAGGACCTCTGCATTTCCAAACCCGGGGGTTAGAATAGATATGATAATAAATTGTATGTACAAATACTCCTCTGGGGATGCATTGATATTGATAGGTATTTGTGTACAGGAAGGATTTAATGGAAGTTATCATCTGACAATAAATACCAACATAATTACATACATCGCCATTCAATACTGATTCATCTTCTTACTTGCAGAGATTTTAGCAATTAGTAACACGAAATATATTACCATAATTAATTACCATATATGTTCGCGTATATACCGGATTAACTCCACACAGACCCAGATATGCCATTGCATAATAGTTATATGCAGTTTGTTAGGAGTAATCATTAGAGCAAACAACATATACCCCGACATGATGGAATATAATGGTCTATGTTGTTTGCAGACGAACCCGACTTAAAGGCGAGTATATACGATACACATGTATGATTATGATTGTAATGCTTTTTGTTTGATTACGTACTACAGTCTGTTTGTACAAGAATATCCATGCATCCCCAGTCTAGTATTTACAAATGGCAATTCGAGATGTTTTGCTCGCTTTTACGGATCTGTGATTTTAAATCATCATATGCATAGGTGCTTGAGAAGAAAACAAAATATGAAAGTCCGTAAACCTCGCTTTTCTTTTTTTTTTTTTTTTTTCTTTTTTTTTTGTTGTTGTTCTTCTTGGTTGAAATAAAAATTCAAGCACTATTTTCCAATATGGCAAATTCCAGTTTGTACAGTTATAGCGACAATTTGTATCCGCTTGTCTCGGACTATTGATCAGCAAAATAAAAAATAAAAAATGACAAAATAAATACCTCACTATCATTCAGGTGATTATAAATAACATTATCATCGCGAAATGTGCATGCAATTTGCCAAAAATTAAATCAACTACATTTAAGTTGATGGAGACTCATATCAAAACTTTGCTGTATGTTATGCAATTGCACGATTTCGTTCGGCGCATTGACTCCATTTATCTCTTTGTCTTTGATTTTGTACTGCATATGGAAAGCCTATATGCACTTGATTGTGAATGTAATCAAAATAAATTTAATCAAGTGCACTCGAAAGAGGCCTAATCGGAATCAAGCAAACAACTAAATGAACATGGACGGATATAGCAGTACCAAAAATCAACTCTAATTTCCATCTGACTGTGGAACATTATACATTGCAGAATATAAGTAAATATTTTGAAATTTACGAATCAAGGTGTGGGCCGCAGTAAAAGTTTGAAGACTAAAACCACCTTCGATTTATGTTTTGTAGGCTTTTATATTAGGATACTAAATTAAACTATTACTGATTTTTACTTTCATGCCAGGAGACATTTTGTGACTGTAATACGGAGAGAATACTAGATCCATTTTTGCAACTACTGCTTTGAATTAAGGTAAACATAAAGAACAACTCCTGGTCCGCTTTTTAACTATGTCTACTATTTCCATTACTGGTGATGGGAATTTATCAGGCACGGCTGTGCTATATAAACAAGACAAAAATACTGGACCACATTTATTCACTATTTTTAGTATGAGTTGTGAATTTCTTTTTCCCACTAAGTCATTTCATATAAAGCTGACAAAAAGTACACTATAATATCAAAATGTAAGATCTGTAATAAATGGAAAAGTGTGACATCTATCAGCGTAAAAATTCACCCTCGTAATTGAACTAGTAGGAAAGGTTGTTTTCTTTTTTCATATTTGGGGAGGGGAGTTGGTAACTCATTTCCTAACAAATGCGGTAAGTGTTCCAGAACTCTCTATCATCAAACTACTATTCATTTCCCGAATATTGGGTACAATCGTCATCTTGTTTAGAATAATTGCCAAAAGAATCAAACTGTTGACATAAAAATGCTAGTTACACAAACATTAATCCCCTTTCATGTTCTTTATCTTGTAATAGTATTGTGATTCAAAGAATCTGCAGATTTGCGATCGTCCAGATTTCTTCTATTCGAACTTGTTCTCTCATTAATTCAATATTTTCTTCATTTCTTCCGTGCTTCCTTCCTCTCTTATTAACTTGATTTCTTCTAATTCAGTCGAATAAAGTAAAGCATTGATTACTTCATAAATACCTTATCATTTGATCTGTTCCAGTATTTTACATGAAACTAATTGCTTTTTAGCGTCCATAGAAGGTGCTGAATTAATAATGTATGCCACTGCGACCGATCCTAGGAAAAAGGCAGACGGAAAAAAATCGTATAGTTTTTGTGATGAGAAAAGACCCGGTAAATATTCATGTTTTTCCACCTTATATTAGAAAAAAGTATCATATTCAATAGCTATTCGTTACCACGGCATTGTCTCATTACAATTGTGATGTCAGTATGATTTTAACAAAGATGTATGAGATTAAAACCATTTAGTTTATTACATTTACCAACTTTATCAATTTATATTGTTACGACTCTAGGTATTAAAAAATATGTAACAGAAAGAAAGCGAAACAAACAAAGTAAGTAATATCAACAAGCAATTTATTTCCCTATAATACAAAGTGAAATTCAAGAGACACTTACAATATTGTGAATCAAATTTCAGATAATCCTAATGTCCTAATCACAAGTCCAAAAATATAGAATGTTCCGAATGAGTTCCACTAGTCTTGAATGTCCTGATATAACACAATGATAAAATGCAGAATGTCTTTGAATGAGTTCACTAAAGTCCAAAGTAATGTATTAATTCAAAAGTGAATGAGCACGTTATTAATTCCAATAAATATATTAAGTACATAATTCCTCTCGAATTATATCTGATTTCAAAAACTAAAAATTCTTATCTCAAATGGATTCCAAAAGACTGATCTAAAACCAGAATGAATTTTGTGTCTACCATATCCCTATTTATACACATTTCACTTGACCTATATCATAACAGGATGTGAAGCAATACAATGTGTGTGTGTGGGGGGGGGGAAGGGGGACCCAGTCCAACTGTCAACAAGACTCGTCTTGAACTCAAATATAGGTAAACAACCTCTGTTTACAAGTGACCAGAATCTAAAGTACAACTTACCCTGATGGACAAGATTTAAACACACATCATAGATTAAATATACATAGCAATATATATATATATATATATATATATATATATATATATATATATATATATATATATATATATATATATATATCTTTTAGTTTCAATCAATTCAAGACCACATGATAAATGCTCATTTTGGTACGAGTTTCTACGAATGTGCTACACTCGTCAAAATGAATGGACGTCAAACAAGCAGCAGACAAAAATACAAATCCTCTGCATTTTAATGCATTTGACCATGTTCTCATTGTTTATTCAACTGTTCAGCTTTGTTCTATTTTAAAATATTAAATATGTTCTTTCTTTTTTTAAAAAGTTAGCTCCTAATGATTTAATTTTTAAAATTATTACATTTTCCCACCTATGTAACCGATCCTGAAACAAATCGTTTTATGTTTACACATGTCTGACCTTTCGCATGTCATCAGTGGTCATTTTCCCCCATGACATTCAATATTATTAAAAGAACATGTTGGCACTTCAGACAAACTGAAAATGAATAAAGAAATATAATTCAAAATATTTGGAAACTAAACCTTGCATTTTATTAATTAGGGCAAATTATCACTCACGGAGGAAAGCGATACACACGCATGTTCAGATCTTGCAGCTGTTTCATGGAACTAAACCTTGCAATCAGCACTGATTATTTCTAACTATGTCAAAATTTAGCCTCCGATGTTTAATTGATCATCGACAGCATGCAATAGTGGTCAATAATTGTTCTATAATGTGTGACTCTATCGTCACATTTTCCAAGTAAGTAATGACTTCTTGTTTTAAGGTACAATTTCATTGAGTATACATTTTCCTGTAAGTACCGAACATTATTATTTAAAGATAATATTAACAGACGACAGATGCCATGAATAACGGCTCATTATCACAAGTTTCCACTGTTCAGTTTCAAAGGCGTTTCTGTTTAATAGTGTGTTGACTCTTTTACGACATTCCATATAAAGTAAGAATATCATTATTTTATTTCATTTTCAGCTAGCAACAGTTCTATATGGAAGTGGATCGTTGTTCCTCTCTTAATTTGTATTCCTCTCATTGGGTGTGCTGTAATTGGAATTAAGTGCTATAAAGAAAAGAACATTCTGGAAAAATTTAAAAATCAATTCAACTTCAATAAACCTGATGGAAACGAGTTAGATATGCCAAAACAAGATAATTCAAATGTGAAATAATATACAAACGCCTTATAAAAGCCTGCTATTTATGTACTAATTTATATATGTTTGGTACAAGTTGCATGTTAGAGGTATAAATGTTTTTACTTATATATATATATATATATATATATATATATATATATATATATATATATATATATATACAATATGATAAAAAACGTTCACATAGCTACATTCTGCTATATCCTAAAACCCGTTGTAATACAAGTATGAAAGATAGATAGATAGATAATGCTTGTTTGTGTGTACAAATCCATAATTCATGATAATATATTGCATTTATACATTTCTAATGCTAAAAGGTACAAAAGTCTGTACATGCGTATCAATTTACCTTTTCGCTTGTCTAGCGCATGCGCTTTATCAGAAGATGTACGACTTATCTTGACAGCAGCTACTCCAGTGTAAACATGTAGAAACATCATCTATTAATCTGACTCGTACATGTGCCGAAAATGCCTTCAAGTTGTAAGGTCTGCCACTTAGAAGAAATAAACAATTAAAGGCAGTAAAACAGAGAAGAGCAAAATACGCCAATGAGTATGCAGTTCTTGAACTGATTAACTTGTTCTGCTGGTGCATCGCGGAATGAATGTTCTGTTAACGTGGTTTCAAACATCTATATGCATTTTATTGCAACAGGTTTACTATAGTAAAAAAGTTATTCCATCATCATATTTCCTTACGTGTTTGACAATAACTCTTCTATGAACTAATTATCGTTTATACGACATCTAGCAACATAAAAGTTGGGTTTATATATGTACGACGAGAAACTTGCATCATTACCTGACAATGCGTGGTTTAAAGATTTGATTTAATATGCTCGTAGATGACGTATACACGAACTTACAATTTAAAATTCTGAGATAAGCTCATTACACCCTAGTATGGTAGGTATATCGGACTATATTCGCTACGAATTCATCGCTGACGTCACACTCAGAATATCTAAAGCTGTAGTTCACACGCAGAATGTGCCATGTTTTAGTCCTGTTAATGTTTCAAGAATGTATAAGAACATATCTTTGTGCACCAACATTTTGTTAAAACAGATATCCGTGTGCACATATGAAAAAAGAACAAAGTCTAATCTTGCAGATCACAATGTCCTATATGACCTCTTTAAAGGCAGTGTACGGAGCGAAAGTATAATACTTTCATTTTCAAAGATACTTTCTGCTGGACTTTTCCTAATATATAGTTTAAGTAAGATGAAAATATTTTGGTCTCTAGCAAGTGAAATAAAATGAAGACAAAGCGCAAAAAAAAAAAAAAACACACTACGTCTCAAAACCAACTGAATAATATGGGATTTTCTTACATTTGAAATGCCTTAGGCAGAACACATTTAAAGACAGGGACCAAAAACGAGACCATTATGAAAGCAGGCCAAAACGATTTCTGGAAAGTTTACGCTCTATCACTTAGTTTGGGCTTAACATAATGCATTGGCATCTGGCATTTCCCGGCAGATCATGTCATCCCCAAGTACATTTAACAAAAGTTTACTCAATGCTAATGTAAGAGATCATAGACTTTGCAACCTTAAATGTTTTCCGGAATAGGAAAGAAAGGTTTGAGTACGAAGGTAAATTCCAAAGTTCATAGTCCTTTCTGAATCTTTTGGCAACCGGCTGAACTTAATCAGCAAGTGTGATTTCATTCTATGAGCTTCTATTTTCATTCATTTTGACGAAATGCAAAGAACATGATCTTGAGATTCAAACGTGAACGTTAGTTTAAATGAAGAAAGTACAAACATTGGACTCATGGCGTCGAGAATAGTTAAAGATCGGCCATTAATATGATCAATGAACACGTCGAACCGAGCGGAGAATTGGCCAAGCGAAATTCGAACAAACAGGAGGTAATTTAAAACTTTAAACTTACTTACAGTTGATCCGAGTCATTATATTTTGTTTGACCTACCATTGCCACTGACCATAAGATTGTATTTATCATCCAATCCTGATCTCTTTGTTGATTGGGTTGTCTGTCTGTAACGGGATGAAACCGGGTGGGATTGGATATAGTGAAGACACTTAACACAAGCACGTGAATGAGATGTTTATTTATAATGCAAGTTAATGATTATTGAACCTCTGACATCCTAGCTCACACCCATACTTCCATCTCTCATAAACTGAAATACAGCAACTGAAAACTCTGCTCTACTCATGCGCATAAAGTTCATCAACGCATATAACAAAATAGTAGCGTTTAACAACGGATACGATCAAAGCATGGATTTTCAACAAATAATCACAAATTATATCGTCTGGCAACGTATATGATCAATGAATTGATTTTATCAACGTATAGGATTACTACATAGATTTATTAACATATATGACCAATGTGCAAATTTATAAATGATATGATCAATGTATGAATTTATCAACAAATATGATCAATGTATTGTTCATCAATATATATGATGCTGTTGTCGCGTGGCATCCAGTCCGATCATCAATTATATATTTCCAGTCCAGCGTTACTCAGGAATGGTCGAGGAATGGTTGAGGAATGATCTCGTGTAGTCCACTCCTCTTGGTCTGCTGACGGATCCCTTGGGAACCTCCTTACCCCGAAGACACGCTCGTCCAGAAACATTTGCCCCTCACACTGAGTTAACCAGAATCTTTCCTCGAACCATCATCACCATTGACCCCAGTATCTGGGTTAAACAAACCCACGGAGTTCAACAACTAAAATTACAATAACTGAGCCGTGTAATGCACAAGACACGTGTAAGTGCAAATACAGTGATATAAGTTACGCATGCGTGCAAACGAACTGACTTCGTTGAACATAATATGATTATAATAACCAAGTTCGTACATGAATACGTCAAAGACAAGAACGATCACATTGGATTATAAAACCTCGAACGTTTCTCATCGTTTAATGCGTACACCATATAATTAAATTCAACTTGTCTGTTCAGTTATAAAATGTCTAATCCTCAAACAGACTATATTATATATAACAATATGAAATTAAGTGTCATCGGTCTGTTTTCTTCAAGATTTAGATATAATTCCGAAGCATTCAATATAATCAACAATTTCATCACATATAACGGATATCATTTTCACATCAATCAACATCGGAAGATTGCTTCCATAAGGTGGGCAGCTTCCAAGTAAGACTCATCGGCATTGTGACGATATTTAAAAAATAGCCCATAAGGAAAATGGACGTGGTCAGATCCACAGTCAGAGAACTCGGGATCAACGGGCCCTCCATTGCTGCCACTTTGTGCGTGTATTCAGTGAGTGAACAGAAATCAGTATTTCGAAATGGCCAAGGTTAAAGCCGTACACGGCAACAAAACCCAATTTACATTTATGTTCATATATACTAACCGAAGGTTCTTTCGTGCTCACAATTTCGTGACATTGTCAGTTTTATAAGCATAGAGGGAGTCATATATATGGGGGTAGTGGTATCTGGACTAATTATGGTCAAAGTGACAGGCCGACTGACCAACCAAAAGAGAGAGAGAGAGAGAGAGAGAGATGGGTCTGGTTTGGTAGCTTCAGGCATTTAAATGTGTTTTAAATGGTCTGTTTTAGAACCTTTGTAGATTAAACTAATAAAGTAACAAAGCGTCATATGTCACCTAAACAGTACTAGGTACCTAATGGGATAATCGGCGATAGACATTGGTTTCATGTATTTACTGACAATCGTTGTTTAAGTTGTCGTTGTTGGTATTATTGTAGCTTTTGCTATAGTGTTGATTAGGACAATTTTCCATTTTATCTTTTGTTCTCTTCTTTTCTTTTTTCACAATCTGTCACGAGTGTCAAAATTGTGATAACTTATGCCGCCCAGGCAAACCATAGAAGCTCTATCGATTTAAACCAATGAGATATATTATGAGTAGTTACTTGACGCATTTTGTTTCCATATGATTTACTTCGCCAAAGGAAGTTGTCAGACTGAAACTCGACTTTAAATGAAGGTAATCTGTCTAGCAGAACTCAACTCTATAATTTTTCAATTGCTCCCAAGAAGATAGTTTCAACATCATATGATCTACAAATTCATTCACATACAAATGCATGTCTAGGTGCACTATTTGAAACCCCCAATTTATGGAACATCGAAGCCCCCTTACTTGGTCGTCTTTTATACGTTTGTATAAACTGCAATATTCGTTACGTTGCGCATTTTTTTTTTTTTTTTTTTGCACGTGTTGTGTTTTTTTTAAAAAATGTTGTGCTTTTCATCAGTTGCATTTTCTTTATGTGTTTTTTTAAGGTTTCTGATATAATATGCATTTCTCTTTTTTTCTTACAGTAACAACAACAAAAAAGAATTTTGTTTTTGATATGATGTGCATACATAATTCTGAGTGTGCATTTCTTATTTACAGTAAATTATGTGTAAGCATTTTTATGATGCTAAGAGGAATCAGACTTTAATTGTGCCTTTATATATGTAGCTGGATATGAGAAACATGGCGTGAAAAAATATGCTAAAGCAGAGTAGATGAACAAAGTATTTACAAATATACAACAGACAGTACATACATAGGTCAAAGGATCATGACATTTGTGATCGGATGCGATACGGAGGGATGCATTCGTTCATCAGAAACCAAAACCAATAATTCTAAGGGTAAACAGATCATGATTCAGACAACCATGACCTTTTCTCCCCTGTTGCTGTATAGTTTAATACAATGAAAAATGCTCTCTGGTTTCGTTACAATAAATGTAGACCCATATATGTTAAAGCAAACGATTTGTAAGGATATCCTGCCAGCTGACAAAGCAGTTTGTACTATTATTGTCTTGTCTTATCGTTTCCTAAACTGTTTGTACTTATTTCCTTGTCATTATGATGAACATTAGACAAAGGTTACCAAGTAGATTATCGTCAAACTTAATATTTATTCATTGATCACAAGCTTGTGATATGAATCTAAACGCCTATTCATTAGGAGATGAATCACTATGGTTGTGTGTAATCTATTGTTTTATGACCTTATACCGATGTAGTATACATCACTGAATACAATAAATGTAGTTTAAAACAAAATCCATTATGAGGTTTGGAGTGTTGCATTTATATTTCTACCTGGGTATTTGTAACAAATTGCCAGGTCTTAATGTCGATGTCCTAAGTATGTTTCAAGGGTGAATGGTTGGCGTTGCAATTGACTAGAGCATTATATATAATGGAATACACAACGGTTGCACGGAAAGGATTGCTAGTTTCGTATGAAAAAAAAAACAATGGTAGAGGGGAAGCCGCCATATGGTGTTAAACTACTCTAAAACCCAAATTTGCACCTTTTACACCGAATACGGAACTTTTTTTTCTTTTTCTTTTTTTTTGTTAGGGGGGGGGGAGCACTAAAGAAACTTGTAAATCTGAATCAAAGAAATGCAAACAAAGAACACACGCATTCAGCATACACAGTGTGTTTAAAACACATTCTTGAATGTGTTTTAAAACTATGTTTTTTTATTCTAAACATAAATGTAGTATAGTCAGCAAGACTGCTATAGATTGCATAGTACTAAAATGGGGCAAATATTGTACATGAAAGGTAGCCAGGCATGGTACTACTGGATCAAATGCCCCTTGCTGACCAACAATTCATGGGTTTTTCGAAACACGGTATTGTAAACTAATTATATCTTGGAAAAGACTGTTAAATTAAGCTAACTCTTTGACATAAGATTACACACAGACCTTAGTTTGAGCTTGTTCCTAATAGCCCAGTTAATTTCTTGTTATAGTTTTTGTTGGGAAAAAATATACAAAGATTTAAACCATAACTATTGTAAGAGAAAGTATATATGTATGTATGTATGTATGTATGTATGTATGTATGTATGTATGTATATATATATATATATATATATATATATATATATATATATATATATGCGTGTGTGTGTGTATAACCATATGTAATTGTTCATTTATTCTATAAGCATTATATCAGTAATATAACATCCAAGTGTCCGAGACAATAGTTTGAATAACGCAGAAAATCTGCATAAAAACTGTTTATTTCATTGCACAGGTGTATATATCTATATACAGTATAGATACAGGTGTAATATATACAGGTGTATATGCATTATGCACTTTGAAACAGAAGTTAGGGAGATGAAGAGACCATAGAGTTTTATACAACATATCAACTTAAGTGGAAAGAGTTAATATGCCCGAAATAAGAGACGTTTACTCTAGTATTTAATGGCCATATTTTAAAAACCTAATAAGTTACGCATGCATCAGTTTTAGTCATTCAGTGTTTACATTAACGGATAACATACTTTTTTCAACATCATTTGAACCACACTTGTTCACCGAATAATGTGATTCTTAGCTTTGTGTTTTCATCGTCTCTTGATTTTGTTATTAAAATTTACTGTAGTTATCGTATTTATTACTGTACATCTAGACGATCCTGTAAGCATTTTTGACACGTATATTGCTAGCTTACAAGAGTTAACAGTTATTTGGGTTGTAAATCGGAGGCTGATTTACTGCCTCGGCGACTACTATTACTACTACTACTACTATTTCTAGAACAATTAGGCTCCTCTGAAGAAGCATTATAAAGAGCAACAATAACTAAACCATAGCTCTCTTTGAAATCATCATTATTATAATCATCATCATCATAACCATCTTCATAGGCTTTTTTCTTTCTAATGTCTTAAGATATTTGTTTTTTTTATATATATATCTGGTCGTACAATCCTGACTATTTTATGATTATCAGCGGTTGAAATCCAAATATACATGTACACATTATGCCTCAAGCAGTTTTGGATAAGTTATTCACTGAGATCCCAATTTTGCGAGTTTGCTAATTTTCAATATATGCAAGCATGATGTGTACGCACATCACGCATTGCAAGAAGTAAGTATTACCACATGAGTACTAATATTGGGCACTTGAGGACTCTACGGGTCATTAACATTACACTGTCGGTTAACATGTGGGAGATACTTGAGGACTTTACGGAAAATCCTATATTTAAAATGTATATAGGTTTAACATTGAGGCTACATTGTTACATTTTTAGAAGTGGTTGACCTCAATTGGGGCTACACTGTTCCATTGTTCGAGTTGACCTCAATATTGGCCACTTGAGTTAATCTACGGGACATTAACATCACGCCGTAGGTTAACATGTAGGGGACACTTGAAGGCTGTACGGGAAATCCTATGTTAACTTGGGGATTGTTATAGATTGTTTCCATGTTGAAAGAATGTATAGGGTTCTACGCTAAATCCTATGTTAAAAAATTTCAATAGGTTTAACGTGTGGGGATATTGGGGACTCTACGTGAAATCCTATGCTAACTTGGGGATTGTTATAGACCGCTTCCATGTTACAAATGTATAGAGGTCTACGGGAAATGTAATATTAAAATTGTACTGTCCAACACATATTGTTTGATATACTATCCAAAACATTCTCTTTGATATACTATCGAACACACCAACTTTTTGATATACTATCCAACGCACCAGCTTGTTGATAAACTATCCAACACATACTTTTCGATTACTATCCAACACATTCACGACTATCCAACGAAATGGATAGGAGCGTTTATACACACAATATACTTAAATACATGCAAATATCCTATCGCATAGAAGCAAAGGTGGGAGTGTTTATAGACACTCTATACGAGAAGGGTAAGATTGTTTTTTTTTTTTTTTTTTTTGTAAACATAGACATAGACATAGACATACACAAACATACAAACAAACAACAATTGAAAATCTTTTCTAGAGATCTGGGTTGCCCTATACTATGGCCGTTTGGGTTGTTAATCAAAGGAGATGGTTAACACATACCACACCCCTTCACATTTCTTCTCTGCAAACTTCTACTCACCGCTGGTTCGTAGACTAAGACACGCTTCAGGCACCCTTGCCTCTCCACATAGATTCCTCACTTCCATATAGCTATTTCTCTAATCCTGCTAATAGCCCACAATGTCGTGACATATTCGAGTAGGTCTGGATTAAAGAGTACACTTGAAACAATAGTCGACTACTCCAAGCTTGTCCACATTTGTTCGGGTTGACTTTCGAACAGGTGGCACACTGGTCCAATCCGTCTGTATGTATAGTTTAGAGCCGGATCGAAACGTATTGGAATGTTCCGCCAATCAGAATGCGTGTAACATAATAAAATCAGAATGTGTTCTCTCCCTTCCGATAAGAAGACAGCTTTCTTATGACTTACAATTGGTTAAGTGTTTAAGGATAATACCTAATGCTAATAACATGAAGATGATGTATTGGAGTGCGCCTGCCGCGGATACATCGTGTATTCCAAGTGATACTACAATGACTACTACTAGTGCCGCTGTAGCGAATATTATTCCAGAGGAGGATAACTTCACTTTAGCTTTGCGGATTTCCTATCGTCTCCATCGTCGCCATCATTACCAGTCTATGATGATTTCAGGAAGAAGCAGAAGGAAGAGTTGGAGAGGTTTTGCAGCCTCAGAAGAAAGAAGAGCAAGTATTCGTTCAACAACAACAACGACAACAACAACAAGAGTAAACACGAAAGCAAGAAGATGAGAAGAGGAAAAAAACTTTGAACAGTGAGAAGGAAGAGAGTGAAAACAAAACGGGTAGTCTGTTGCAAGACATTTTGAGAGAAATGTAACAGACTTCTTTAATCCAACCTGAGAGAAAGAGACCTTCACGATCCAAGACTTCTAAACCTTCTATGACTACATCGACGTTCACCACCACTGCTGATACGCCATCAGCAGCAGTAGCAGTTACTACTACCACAGCAATAGCAACAGGAGTAGATCTGGAATAGCATTAAGGCTGTTACAGCTGATGATATCTAGTCCATACTTTTTTATTATTCCAAAAATAAAAACTCCGATGGTCCTTTTCAGGGCCACCGATATCTCTTAGAAAAGATATACTATTCAATGATTGCCAAATTAAATAAAACTTAAATTCCTCCATGAAAAAAATGTGTGCATGTGTGAGTGTGAAAATGTTATCCATACTAAAGAAAAAAATCAAGACAAATATTCACTTACGTTCTTTTTCTTTGATATATTCTCTTTGACTATGAATCGCAATGAAATTTCATAACACATCACAAACATCTATTTTATTCTTCCTTTCGTTCTTTCACTGTATTTTACTTTTGAATTTCTTCACTTGCATGGGTTCTTCTACTTTAGTTTTTTTTTTTTCTACCAGTCTCGCCGTCTTGAATTTGGTTACGGGTATGGGTTCTTCTTCTGTTTATGCTGAACGCTTTTCCTCCTCCTTGTTCTTTTATTCTTGGGGAACTCGGAAGACCAATGCTCTTTGAATTGACATTAATCACATTTGTCTCTGTTTTCTCCTGTCTTATTGGTTCCTTTTCTCCTGTATTAGTTGTTCCTTTTCTTTGACGTTATGGATAATATGTCGCCGAATGTCCTTTCTCTAGAAAGAAAGAGCAGGTATCTTGACTTTTTTAATGGCTCGAGCGTATGCTGAGAAGAACAATACAACAGAACGATAAGATCATGGAATATAAATAAACCATCGGAGAGACCCCAACAACGGAGAGACGCAGAACTCCTTTTGCAGCAAGAAGGCATTTTTAAGAAGACCGTGTGTGGAGGTCCTGAAATACAAAAACTTCACGACGTGTTGGCACCTCCTTATACGTTGAAAGTATACCTTCATATGTCTGGTGGAGTTCTCGTGTTTTGAAGACCTGATAACCCAGACGAAAACTACATTTTCACATTTAGCATCATTAGGAGCATTTACATGCCATTACAACTATCACAGAATTTCTCGGCTACGTTTTTTTTTTGCGGGAAATGTGACCAAGTATTTACCAATCAAGAACAAGATATTCATTGTGGAGAGAGATGTCGTGGGTGTTTAGCTTCCAGACTTTGTATTCCTTAAGGAAAAGAAAGAATGTATCGCTCTACTTGCACGCGACCCTTTGTCAGTCCATCCTGTTACAAGCAACATAACATGAAACAATTTCAACAACAGAGACGTGCTTACGAATTAACGATAGTGTGCTTCACTTGTCTCCATGTAAGAAAAGATGCCGTTTTTGTGAAAAAATCGTTGACTTCACTCATCAGTGTTACATTCAAAGATATGACAATGAACTTGAAGAAGTATTAAATGACGATCAGAACATGAATAACAAAAAGAAATATGTGGATTTTATCTTCTTTTGACTTTAAATGTTCACAAGAGATTGGAATTCACATCCCTAATATTTGTATAGCTCATCGTGCTTGTGACAATTGTATGCAGGAACCTATATTTATTCAAATTATAGTAAGATTCCAGGAGGAGATTAGATTTTTTCGGAGCTCTCGTACTCTTGCTGATATTGCAGAATGGATTTTAAACCCCACTGACGACACTTGGAGCGAAGACGAAATCCAGCGTTACGAGAACTGTCATCGATATGCTATGGTCATGGCTCACAATTTCTCAAAATACGATGGACAATTTCTTTTGAAACATTATTCAGAACAAGGTACTGAATTTCCAATTGTGACCATTAATGGAACAAAACTCATTTACGTAGAAGTGGGAAGCGTATAGTTTACAGAGTTCATGAGTTATTTGCCATTGCGTTTGAGTAGAATGCCTAAAACGTTTAGCATGGCAAAAATTGCTAAAGGCTATTTTACATATTTATTTAATACTGAAGTTAGTCAGCATTTTGTGTTCCCACATATGCTTGAAGTTCGCTACTACGAACCTGCACACAGAAAAACGGAAACCATTATACGGCTGGTACCAACTCCACTCATCTGATTATTTTGGCTTTCAAGAAGAACTGTTAAAATATTGCCGATCCGATGTGGACATTTTATGGCGGTGTTGTGGAGAATTTCAACAATCATTTCTACATCACTGATGAATCCATCCATTGAAAAAAGATTCTACCATTGCCAAAGCGTGTGGATTAGTCTATCGAAAACAGTTCGTGCCCGACAACAAACTAGCCATCATACTACCTCAGTCCTATCTTTATGCTAGCCGTCAACACCCCGCCAAAGCTTTGAGCTGGCTCTATGACTTATGTGAAACTGACGACAAGTGGACACAACATGCTAGAAACGGGGGAGAAAAGAAAACTGGAAACCTTTCCGGGGATGGTTTGGATTTTGAGAAGCCACAGATCGCCTACGACGTTCAGGGATGTTTATTTCATGGATGCCCAACTTGTTATCCTCAATCAGACCTGAAAAGTCCTTTCTCAGAGCTCACCATGGAAGAGTTGTTTGATCAAAACATACCAAAGACGTCAGAATTTAGAACGTAAAGGATACGAAGTGATAGAAATGTGGGAATACGACTACGATCGACGTTCTAAAACAGATCCAGAATGTAGACGCATCGTCGAAGATTACGACGTGGTGAATATCGAAACTTTAAATTCATGCGACAGTTTATTTGGAGGACGAAACAATGCTACACGCTTGTTGTATGAAGTGGACAAATCTTTTACAAAGTGTGGTGTGTGGTGAGACAATGACTGCAAACATTTCTTCGATATGGTTTACCAGCAAATTTCGTTTGGCAAAAGTATGACCATTTCCTCAAAAAAAGACATTCCTTTGAATGACTACTATGAAGCTTACCATGCCGTGACTTTAGTCATCAGTGTTGCTGCAAATCACGTGGAAGGAAGTCAACGACAGTGTTCAATACTTAGTGCATTATCAAATACTGTAAAAAGATCTGATTTCACAAGACGGCATCGTCCTATTGGACGACGTGTTGTGTATGTGTTAGTGACCATTTTTCTTGGATTTCGTTTACCAGCAGATTCGTTGTGGCAAATGTATGAACAGTACATGCAGCAAAGACATGACCACCAAAACTTTATCTCGTACAAAAATTTCATTATGTTAAAAGTATTACGAATAGTGATGAACACGAGTTCTGTTCCTCCGTGTGAAGAAGAGGTTTGTCGTACTTTATTCACGATTCATACTTACCAAGAAGTGTGTATAGCTAGCTGGTTACACCTACAGATGTACGTGGCTGGAAAAATCTTATCATCGATGCTTTGATTACAAGAGATGGCTAATTATACCAAAGACACTGTATGTGATTCATCAAATAATATAATTTGATTTAGAGCCAGTGGGAGAAAAGCCAGAAGTGAAAGTGGAATTAGATCATATTTTATAAACATTAGAGGAAGAACCAGAAATAGAGGAAGGACACACGACGAGCCCACCAGAGTAGTAGCATTTTATAGATTGAAAATAATGAGGAAATTACATTCCCGGAGAGGTCAGGGCTGATGAATTCCACATAGACAAGAACGCCAGAGCGTTTACATACATTAAATATGACTGGTTACAAGAAAATCGTTACACAAACCCATTCGACGAAAGACAATTTTCCAGACGTTAAACAAAAGTAGCAGGCATCGATCATCAATTGGAAACAGATTTAGCATCCTACAATCGATTTTATAAATATTTGCTTTATGTCAATGGCGTATTTTCAAAAGCAGCTTGGGTAGTTCCTTTGATTTCTAAAACATGTTCAGAGTTAGTGCGAGCTTTAAAACTGGTTTTGAAACAAAGTGTTCGATATCCTCTGCGATGACAATGAGACAAAGGCATTGAATTTATGAACCAAGCTTTTATAAAGGAACTGAAAAAGACTCATTCATGTTTTCATCACTGAAAATCCTGAAACAATGCTAGTGCTGTGGAACATTTACAAGAACTTTGAAAGAACGTATGTGGAAATATTTTAAACATCATCTCAAATACATCGATGTGTTACCACGGCTAGTCAAAGCTTACAATCAATCGTACCATCGTACCATCAGATGTGCACCAGAAGAAGTGACACCTGAAAACGAAGTGATGCTGTTTGATCAATTGTTTGGAATGCCACAAACCAGAAGAATAAAAAAATGTGTGTTAAACACCCGAGATTGGGTTCGCATTGAAAAAACAAAACGCACTTTGGCAAAGGTTATTTACATAACTGGATGACAGAATTGTTTCGTGTCATTGGACAAGTCAGTGGACCTGATCCTCGTGTCTATAAATTGGACTGAATGAACGGAGGAGTGTTAAAAGGAACTTTGTACTTGCCTGAGTTACAACGAATGACCAAGAAAGAAGGCGACGTGTAGGATATCAAACGCATTCTCGATTGAAGAACACGTAACGTGGGAAAACGTAGACTTCAAGACGTGAAAGTTCGTTGGAAAGGATAATCAATCAGTTTTGATTCTTGAATTGCTGCTTCACAAGTCATCGACTATAAAAGAATTAGAAGTTATCACCATGCCGTTAAACACAGCTATATCTCCTTCTCAGATTTCCTCCCTTCAAGAACTACAAAAACAACCCCTACAGGTGTATTGTGGAGAACGTGTCCCTAAAAATCAAATCGTCTTTCTCTGCAAATCGGTGTGGTGTATTGCGTCATTGGAGGAGTCATTGGCAATTTGAGTTTGCAGCAAAGAGATAAACAGTTGTGAACTATTTTACTCGGTAGTTGTATTGGTTATATTATTTAAAGTCCGTCGTTGAAATAAACCGACTGTAACAACAACAACGGTAGCCTTGCCGCCAACGCCCGTCACCACTCTTCCAATCACAGCAGCAGTCCTCTTCTGGAACATTTGGAATTTCATCCTTTGACAACGAGTGACTCCTCAGAGACCAGAACCGTCGAACTATGAATAACCAATTTTATTTAACATTACCTGACAGTGTGATGGATGTGTTTCCCAACAGCAAATTATGTTGTTTCACGGCTAAATTGCCTCAAGCCATTCTGTTTGATCCCGAAGCACATTGCGAGGTAGCTTTGGTAGAAATCATTCATCCTACTCAAGGCATCAATATCAACGAAGGTTAAAACACTTCAATATCCTGAACGAACAAGTTCAAGAACAGTTGGACACAGATGATATTGTCTATTACGAATCAATAAAACGATCTCCAGTGAATCCTCAGTTAAATACCTATACCATGAGAATTCCTACAGGATAGTATATCGACGCATAACATCTCGTCGAAACGATTACAGTTGTTGTCAATTAGTCAAAGCAATGGAGAAAACTCTCTGGAGTGTACTGATTGAGTACCATAATATTGCTCATCGTCTTTCTGATGGCAAAACGATGGCCATTAATTTTTCTCCCGGTTTATTATGTATTCTGGGGGATACACCTCTCTCGCTCCTATTAAAGATATTCATAACAAAGATCGATTCTACAAGTATTTACGCTACCATATCGAATTGAACGAAGGACTAAATTTGCTGTTTGTGTATTCAGGTGTATTCGAGTAAATAAGACGTCGTGGGAAACACGGCCGCTCCGTTGCTGAGAGTCATTTCTTTCAAAGTGGATTCTGCCATGCATGCTTACAATGAAAGAGGAAACACGTATCACGTTCACCAAGAATTTGCACATCCTTATTTTCTTCCTGATAATAAATCGTATTTGTAGTGTCAGTGTTATTATAAAAGGAGATCTTGGAGAAAAGATTATATTCTCCAAAGAAAACGCACCGTGAAACTATTTTCGCAAACGATTCTCCAGTGAATTGTAAAGGATGTATCCTGTGTACTAAAAAGTCGATCGACAAGGATAACATGGCTTAGGAGATATGTTAAAATCAGCTTTTCGTACGACAGTACCCATCTTAAAACTGATGGTGTCTCGACGATTGCATACTTTAAAAGATATAGCTTTGACGCAAAACGTACTCATCAACAAACAAAGTCCTAAAGAAAAGAAGCCTTCATGAAAGCAGAAACAAAATAGGCTGCTTCAAACTGGAAAAGAGGTCCTTGGGCGCCGTGAGACACCTATAAATTCTCTTCACACTTCTAGCAAATGCATTACTTTGTCACCACGCCACGACAAGGACAATGCAGAAAGAGACGTCGAAAATCCTTCAGACCTCATAGACACGATCAGAAAAAGACTACAAAAAGAAGAAAAGCTGTCAGAACATTTAACGCTTTTGATTGCTAAGGAAAAAAAAATGATGCGCAGAGATTCTTGCGAATTTTCTAAGTCAGATCTCAATTTGTTTGCCATGTCATCGACGATGATGACGATGCAAGAATTCTAGTGGGTACAATTTCATCCTGTGTCTTCTTTGACCACCTCATCACCTATCGAATTTGAAACTGAAGATTACATCGATTTGAATAACAGTTATTTGCAAGTGAAAGTCAAAGTTCTCAAAACGGAAAACATCAATCCAGGCACCGATGTCAGAGTGACGCCCGTCAACAATTTAAAGCATTCGTTGTTCAGCGAAGTTGATTTCTACTTGAATAACAAACTAGTGAGCAGCATCGTAGTCACTTAACTTTACTTTGGACAAAATTTAACGACAATTAGTTGACTACGGATGACTACACTCACCATGTTGGACTTAAGAACCGCCAAAAGAAAATTAAACAAGGACGGGGTTTAGAAATGATGGAACGTTGCATTTGAATATGTGATTGCAAGATAAGTATTTGTTAAATGGAATCGATGTACGCCTGAGACTGAATCGAAGTAGTTAGATTTTCCATCTGATGGCTAGTGCTTACTACCGGTAGCACAAAACGAGCATCAAAGAGGCCAGACTTTACTTGCGCCGTGTGGAAGTCTCACCAAAGGTGTTCAAACTCAGCAGAACGACAGTAAATAATCTCTACGACGATTGGAAGTGAAAACCTTCATCATTGCCTCTGGACTTCCAACAAGATCTAGATCGTGTTTTCCAAGAACAGCTACCAAAACGTTTGCTCACTGGTATCGTCAGCAATACGGCTCTCAATGGAGCTATCAATCAAAATCCTTTCGAGTTCCAAGATATGAACGTGTCCAAGACAGAAGTCACCCGAGATAGTCAGACGTTGTGTACCAGACCCTTTAAACCTAATCTTTTACTTGAGATCTTTCTTAACACTATTTGAAGCCACATGACAGTTAGGTACCAACAACAGCCACGGTATTTCTTACGTCGATTATATAGGAAGATATGCTTTGTGGAGATCTGATTTCACTACAGACCGAGGCAGCAACGAGGAACATTTCCACCTTATAAAGCCAGGCCAACTTCGTGTAGAACTTCACTTTGCGGTAGCTCTGGCGGAACACAGATAACGTCAACTTGTGTGCAGAATTTGACAATACTCTGGAAATCAACAGTTTGAGAGAAGTGACTCTAGACTAATTGCAGAAAAAAAGTTTGAACAAGAATCTATAGAGATAGGCGAAGAGGATGCTCTCTATCCAGACAAATAACAGCAGTCACAGATCACAAGACAAGACAAAATACAGTCATAGTGTCAAGATGGTCAGAACAAGAAAAACATTGAGTCTGCAATTTTAATCGTGACTTGTTTGAAAATATTACAGGGCTAGTTAAAGAATATTGTCATGGATATCAAATTGATCATCATTGTCAGAAACAACACGACAAATGTTTCTTGATCAGTTCAGAAGACAAGCTGGAAACGTATCTGGTAGATGCATGGGCCCCATATCAGAAGAGTAGATTTTTAAAAAGTGGTATAAAGACTTGCGTGACCATTCCTTATCTTCATTGACTGCTCTGGAGACGAAACACATCGAAGCTCTCTTGCATCATAGTACGGATGTTACCCGCTCATCGACTTACTTGACAGATATTTTCAAGGAAAAAGTCAAGAGTGAACTGATGACTTATCATTACCTATGAAAAAAAGAAAAAAATGGATACCTGGGAACTTAATTACATTCGGACTCACAGTTCGTACACAATTTCTTCCAATCCAGTGGTGAGTGCTAAAGATGAACTTCCACATCGAAAACCTAAAGACATTCAAACTTATGTCATCGACACGGACGACAGTCATGGACCAGGAACACATTAATTAGCCGTTTATTTTCCTAACAACCACAGTGTGGAATATTTTGATTCCTATGGATTACCTCCTCTGGAAGACACCATCGACTTTATGAGAATAAAGGCTGTATATAACTCATTCAATAATGTGAGATTACAAGGATCAGATTAAATTGTGTGGAGAATAATGCGTGTATTTTCTTCATCAATACAGTCTTGGAGTTTCCTTAAAACATTTTGTTACTTGTTTTTATCGTGAGAATTCAAGAAACGATGCTAAAATAGAAAATTTGGTTTGTGAACATTATGGCTATCTATTTGCTTTAGCTCAGAAACGAAGTGTGCATCGATGGCAAAATGACACGGTATTAGATGATTGGAAATCTACTCTAACTTCACAACTCTGTCAACCTTGTAAATACGTTCCTTTAGAAAAATGGTGTGGACTTTTTTACCGAAACATTGTGTTGGCATGTTCTTTCATTCACTCAGTCGATCTTTGTAAACAAAGAATGTTTTCTTTCACGCCCGCGTATCGAATCGGAATGATGTCTATCTTCTCATCCGTGCTATTCTCATATAAAGCTGTGCGTTCACCTGTCTTGCCACGCATCGTTGACTTGTCAACAATCGTCATGTCATCTGCCCTCGGGAAATTGAATGTAACCCTGATTCACATGTACACCGTAAGAAACATTTTATTGCAGAATAGACAGGACAGACATCCGATCACAAATGTAAAGATGGCAGAGAAACTAGTTGAAGCGGCTTTAAAATAAGAAGCTATAGAAAAGAAAAAAAGGGACAAAAAGCAGCAGGGTCAAGAGGCGAAAATGGATACAGATGAGACTAATTTTAGACTCATTGTTTAAAAGAGGCGTCCCGTCACTGTAGTGAAACCGACAGTGAGACCAAGCCGTTCTTGATATCGTCGTCGTGAACATCATCGATTCAGGACGACAACCAACGGCCCATTTCAAGGCCATGCGCATCTCTTAGAAAAGCGATACTACTAAAAATATTTACCAAGTTTTGTTTATGTGTTTGTATATGTCTATGTTTTCCAAACAAACACTGAAACTTAAATCTCTTCTACCCCTGTGTAATAGTGCAAATGTGCATATAGTGTGTATGTATATACACCCCTACCCTAGTACAATGTTAAACCTATGTGAAAAAAAAGAAGGATAATGTCTTTTAGGTCCGCGTGATTTCTCTAGACTTGCATTTTGTACTACATCTAGGGATGTTTTCTTTCACGCCCGCGTCTCTACTTCGCTTATGATGATTTCCGTTACATCAGTGCTTAAGCATATACAACGATGTGTTCTTCAGTATTGATATTCATCGTCAATCGTGTTCAGAGCTAAAAAAAAAGAAGAATGGCTAGCCAACATTGTCAAGGCGAAAAGTTGAGGGAGCCATAAGTTCGATAGATAGAGAGGAGAAACTACTGGACTTAGTAGAGGAGATTATTACCACCGTAAGCGTCACCTAAAGCGGGAAACGACCTCTTTGAAAATAGCAAAAACTTTTGTTCTAGAAGTCCTGGACGAAGCAGTCACCAAAATTAAGGCAGCCTGTGCTGAAGAGAAAGGTAAATATAGCGTCATGTGGTAGAAAAGGGAGTTCAAACACCTCAATTCAAATTGGATGAGAGTTCAGGACAGGAAGAAGAACAACAGCAGCAGCAAAAGAGCAACATTAACAAGGGAGGATTGGGAAATGGTGGCCAATGAGATAACTTTAAACTCATTGTCTCCAGCAACAACAAAAACCTGGGCTCGAGATGATATATAGACAACGATGTGAGGCTTGCGGTGACCGACCCGGGAGGTGCAACCACTATGGAAGAGTGGTTGTAGTAGAAAAATGTCATGTTATGGCCCACCCATATCTCTAGAAAAGAGTAATACTACGCAAAATCATGGCCAATTTTTTGTTTGTTTTGTATGGTTGTGAATGTCTATGTATATGTATGCGTTTACAATCCAATTTAAACCTTCAAATCCCTTACCCTGCTCTTATATTTATGGGTATAGTGTGTCTGTAAACACTACCTACCCTATTATAGTATGTTTGCGTGCGTATTGTGCCTATAAACACTCCCACACTTGTTTGTATGTTATAGCATATTTGTATGTATGTAAGTTGAGCTTGTGTATAAACACTCCAACCCTTTTCGTTGAATTGTCGGGTGTGTATTGCATAGTAATCTAAATGTATGTGTTGGATAGTATATCAAAACGTTGATGTGTTGGATAGTATATCAAAACGTATGTGCTGGATAGTATAACAAAACGTTGGCGTATTGGATAGTTTATCAAAAAGTATTGTGTTGGATAGTGATATAAGTATGTGTTGGATAGTAATAAAAAAATTGATGTGTTGGACAGTATATCAAAAAGTCAGTTGGATAGTATCTATAAATTTTAGCATTACATTTCCCATGAACCTCTATACATTTTTGAACATGGAAATGGTCTATAACAATCCGAAAATTAACATATGATTTCCCGAATAGCTCTCAAGTGACTCCCACGTGTTAAACCGATGGACATTTTTAACGTAGGATTTCGCGTAGAACCCTATACATTTTTCAACATGGAAGCGGCCTATACAAATCCCCAAGTTAGTATAGGATTTCGCGTATAACCCTCATGTGTCCCCTACATGTTAACTTACAGTGTAATATTAATGTTCCGTAGAGCCCTCAAGTGGCCAATATTGAGGTCAACTCTAACAATGTAACAATGTAGCCCCATTTCAGGACAACCATTTCTAACAATGTAACAATGAAGCCTCAATGTTAGGCATATGAACATTTTGGACATAGGTCTTCCAGTAGAGCCCTCAGGTGTGGCGCACACGTTAACCATGGCGTAATGTTAGCGTCCCGTACATCCCTCAAGTGTCCCATATTACTACTCACAACTATGTAAAAAAGTGCATCAAGAGCTCAATGACTCCAAATTTAAACAGGAGACTGTGAAATATGCGAAGAACTATGCAGCCAACTAGAAACAATTGATGCGAACTCCGAGAATGTCGAGGAAAACTGGGCATCCTTCAGAGACTCTGTGTACTCAGTTGCATCCAAAATACACAGTCCCACCACACGTAAATATCAAGACTGGTTTAATGAGCACGATGCTGACATATGAAGAACTGTGAACGAGAAACATTGGCTCCATGAGGCCTGTTTGGAAGACAGCACTTTGTCATTTAGGTAGAGAGCCTTTAACAACATTAAGAGTAGGTTTGAGTCGCACGCAGACCGGAATTATATGAAGATCTTCAATGATGAATTGAAGACAATCTATGGGCCACAGTCATCATTACTATTTCCAATACTGAATAGTGACACTGCTAGGTGACAAAGAGAGCCTTTAACAACATTAAGAGTAGGTTTGAGTCGCACGCAGACCGGAATTATATGAAGATCTTCAATGATGAATTGAAGACAATCTACAGGCCACAGTCATCATTACTAATTCCAATACTGAGTGCTGATACTGCTAGGTGACAAAGAAACATTACTTCAAAGATGAGCAGAACACTTAAATAATATCCACAATCAACAATCATTGAGGCAATTGATTCACTGCCCAAAGTGGAAATCAACATATCACTTGCTGATCCTCCGACGCTGACTGAAGCTGAAACTGAGAAAACAATCGACCTGCTGTCAAATGGTAAAGCACCTGGAACAGATGCTATACCAGCAGAAGTCTGTAAAGCCGAATCTTGCACATGGCACAGAAACTGTCTGAACTCCTCTAGTCAATATGGACTCAAGTAACTATGCCACAGGGGTACAAGATGCATCCATTGTCCACTTATACAAGCGGAAAGGCAACAGACAATCCTGCGACAATCATCGAGGCATCTTCTTGCTGCCAATAGACGGGAAACTCCTCGCTACAAGTCTGTTAACTACATTGTAACATAGTCTTTTGCGCTCTGATATTTTTGCTGCTGTTTGAAAACGTTAATAATTTTTTACAGATATATTTCTGCCAGTGAAACCAGTTTTAAAATTAAGTCTAGCTGTAAGTGTGTACTTTTACAGAGCTAAATTTCCGACTTTTTAACCGATGATCTGCTTCTAAATATGGTTCAATGTCATTGAAAATTTTATAAATCCGTGATTGTCATCGTCGTAAATATATATATATATATATATATATATATATATATATATATATATTCATTTATACGCCTCTTAAAGAAATATATAAGTCTTTTCGTTATGAGTCTATCTAAATGTTGCTTATTCATATGTCTCAATTTCTTTTGAGTTATGTAATCATTTGGTACCTCTGTCCTTGAGGTTTAGTTTCTTCTTGTCCCTTTGTGTGGTGCTATATGTGAATGTTTGTTGTTTGTTGTGGTGTATATTTAGACCTATTTCTATGCTAGTGACGGGCCTATCTAAATCATATTCTTGTATTGTTTCTTTTTCTAACTTTGTATCTATATAAAAGTAATAATAATAAAGAAATTATGAAATTATTTATTATTTATTTTTAGAACATAATATAAGAATAAGTAATAAGGTGTTTAAGTGCGTTTGTTTTTGTTTTTGCGTGCATGCTTGTTTTTTTTTCTCTCTCTCTCTCTCTCTTTCTCTCTCTCTCTCTCTCTCTCTCTCACTCTCTGCGGTTGTTTTTTATTGGTTGTATTTTAGTTTTCATTTTGTTTATGATTGTAAAATGGATTGAAATTAGTTTTCACACGGACATGAGTTGGAAAAATCAGTCAGAGCTTGAAAGTGAAAAAGGGATTTGAAATTGGTTTTTTGCGCGGACGTAATTGAAAACATGGGTTAGAAATATTGATTAAAGCTTGAGAGTGAAAAATGGATTGAAATTGTTTTGTGCTCGCGGACGTGATTGAAAACATGTGTTAGAGATATCAGTTGGAGTTTGAAAGTAAAAAGGATTGAAAATGTTTTGTGTGCGGACGTAATTGAAAACATGCTTTCAGTTGTATTTCCAAATTTTTGCTTTTAATATCATTCTATGTATTGCCACAACTTGGTTGTTACTTTGGGCCGTCGGAGTGACAAATTTTGGCGTAATATTGAATATGAAGTTGTTTTTCGTTGGATTTCAGGTGCTCGAGTAGATTCTCTCGGATATCATTGGCTGTTTGGCTGGATGATTTCTTTTATTTCTCTAGTTTGATATATCTGAAATAGAGACTTTTCGTATTGCCAAAAGGTATTTTAGTTTTGTTGGTCTAAAGTCGGCTTTTGTTATTTAGGTTAAAATAATTAATGTTACGAAAGTTGGATTTTATCTCAAAATATTTTTGGGTTACATTTTTCAGGGATAAAGGGTCAGGCTCCTTATAGGTACTCCCTTTAAGAGGGAATTTGTCCTTTCCCTTTATCCCTCTAGTGTTTTAAAGTATGGGGAAAAAATTCATAAATTAGATCCAAATGTTTGTTATTTTCATGTGTGATTAGAGTCCATGTCCATGTAATTATCTGTCCACTCATCTCCAGACTCCTTCTCATTTGAATATGTTAGTTCATATATTGGTTCTTCTTCGTAATGGTATGTGGATTCTTATTTATATGTTGCTTCGTTTTACGAGTACTTTCTTGTAGATATTTCACTCAGTGTGTCCAATTTCTCCTTTTCAGGGGTTTTTGGTGTTGTTGTTTTTTGTTTTTTTTTATATCTTGCGGTGAGCCAGGATCGTTCGTTTCTTGTCTATTCTTTTTTCTTTGTACTGTTACTCGTTTTCTGTTTGGAGTTGTTGTGTCTTTTCTTCTTTGGGTTTTGATTGTGACGTTTTCGCCTTTGTTTGAGCTCTTGTTATTGGGGATTTGTTCACACTTTTTTCTTTGTACTGTTACTCGTTTTCTGTTTGGAGTTGTTGTGTCTTTTCTTCTTTGGGTTTTGATTGTGACGTTTTCGCCTTTGTTTGAGCTCTTGTTATTGGGGATTTGTTCACACTTTGTTTTGGCTGTATTGTTCTCTTCAAAGTTATGTCTCTGCTGATTGTTTTCAATTAGACTTGTGGTAGTTGTTTCATCTTTCGTGAATATCTCGGTTTGTTTTGGCTGTTCGATTGGTTTCGTTATTATATGGTTGGGGATTTCCCTCTATAATTGACGTTTGCAAATATTTATTTAACACTGACATTTTCTTGTAGCTAACAAAGTGCAATACAAAGTTTATGTATAATTGTTCATGATAAAGTCATATTCAATTATTTAGACGTTTATGAAATTGTTCACAAATGTTATTATATACTTACATTTTCCATTGAATTATGTTGTTATACATTGATCTTTTGGAAATATTCTTCATTTGTTATAGCTTTCGCTTACGTTTTCCATTGAATTCTGTTGTTACACATTGATCCTTTGGAAATATTCTTCATTTGTTGGAGATTTCGCTTGAGATTATTGATTCTACCGTTTAGGCGGCACGTCATGGCATGGCTGTCCTTGGCGCCCTTGGAACCCGTAAACTTTCCTTGCCGTCTGCTTTGTTCGTGCCATTCTCTGTATCAGATTATATCTCATTAGTTTTTTATTTAGTGGACAGTGAGGCTGTTCTCAGTTATTACAAACGATATTTCTTCCTTATATGTTATCACCGTTATTTTTCAAAAGTATGTAATTCATTTATATACGTATATTTTACCAGATATCTTTAAAAGCATGCAAGTTCTTTTTTTGAGATTTTCTTAAACAAAAAAGATAAAATTAGATAGGTTATTTAGGTTTTTATTTTAATTTTCAATTTGTTTTATTTTTCTTTAGATTTGTGAACACAATTGAAAAAATGTATTATAGGGTCGGCTGTACTGTTACCTCAGTATACTTACTATTACTTGCGCTCTTATACACATTCGCTTTAACGATACTACGTAATGTTAATACATGAAAATCGCAATTGTTGCTCTTTACAGTACGATTTCAAGTTACAAGATCTTTTGTTTTAATCTGAGCAGTATGTTTCCAAAAATAAAGAGAAACATTAACATATAGTGCAAATTTATATCGTCTGGAACTATATTGGAATTTGCAGCAATTTTCAGCAATTTGCAGTATTTTTAATGTTTCAGACCACATAAAAATATTTAATGAATAAATCCTTGTAAATCGTTTGTGGAACTCATAAAATGATTCGCCGGCTCTCAAAGCGACGTGAGAACCTATAGGCGTTTATATACCTTGAACAGTTGCAGATGACATTATCTCCGAAGTAACATCACGTGTAGGGATGATAAGGTAATACAAAACATGTATGAGTTCTTCTGCGTACCAAAGAATATTAAAGTTCAGGAACGTGGGAATATTGTTTTTAAAAAAAATAAGTGCTTCTGCATAGCATTGTGTAGATAGCACTAATGCATTCTACAATCCAGAGACATGGATATTTTTGTTTTAAAAAATATTTAGAACTGTTCTCACATAGGGATGCATAACTAAAATTTTTGTTTTAAAAAATATTTAGAACTGTTCTCACATAGGGATGCATAACTAAAATTGCCCAAATATATGATTGGTTCATAACTCTCAATGTATATACTAATTGCTCAACTGTCTCTTTTGTGCAGGCGCGCGAACAAAACCGCATTCCGTGCCTTTCTAAATCCGTAGGCCAATTGCAAAATTTTATTCCAATATACGGTACATCGTAGCTGTCGTTATTATTATATTTATTATATTAATTTTATTATTATTATTATTATTATTATTATTATTATTATTATTATTATTATTATTATTATTAGTGCTGGTGGTGGTGCTGCTGGTGGTCTTGCTCCTGCTGGTGTTATTCGTTTAAATGATCTATCATACTGATGGGTCTTTTAAATCGTTACATCGCTGAAGGTAATTATATCAACATCATTTTAATGGTTCCTTGAAAAAGAACGATTTCAACGTCATAAGACATACAAGTACAATATAAATATACGCAGCTGTATATCAAGTTCAATAATTTGCAGAAAGTCATGTTATCCTAGATAATGTTCATGACCAGGCATTCTAGGTAGGCTAGTATGAACCGTAGTTTATGGAGCCAAAAGCTGTCTGACGAAGTCTTTGTCTTTTTTTTATACATGCATGTTAAGTCGTATACTATCTTTAATTTTCATGCATTTGTTTTCTCGTGTTTTGCATTTTTCTTTATAAGTGTGCTGCTCTATTCTTCATATGATGTGCATATATCTTTATATGATGTTTATTATTCCTTATATCATGTGCACTTTTCTTTATATGTTGCAGTAAAATAAACAAAATCCGGTATACATCCTGTGTAAATATCATTAATTGATGTGGATATTTCAGTGTGTGCTGCACATTTTCTACTTATGATATATCATGTCTAGAGTCGGAAGTTCTGTTATTGCCTCTTTATCTCTCATCGCATTCAAGTATTTGATATGGGAAAAGCGTCTGTCAGATTTGCTGGTATCAGCCATCTGTAAAACTAAAAACAGGGAAAGTAGAGTAGATGCAACAAAGGTTTACAAATACACACCAGACAACAAATACACAACAGACAGCAAATGCACAACAGACAGCAAATACACAACAGACAAATAAATACATTAATTCAACTGAGCATAACAATTAGTGGTCGAATACGGTTTTAAGGGATTTTAAGCAAACGTCTTGTTTGTTATGTGACCATTAGAAAAACTGACAGTGACATCAAGCTAAATATCTGACATAAGATCACACAGAGACCCTCGTTGTTCTTGATACAGTTGGTTACTTAATTTAATTTCATGTAATGGTTTATATCAGGTAAAATATGAAAAGATTTAAACATTTCCAAGAAAAAGCAGACTAAAGGAACCATTTCATTCTTCATTCCTATGTAACACCTTCGGAGCATTATATCAGTAACAAAAACACTGACGGGCAAATTTTGAATAACACAGAAAATCAGGATCAAAAAGTGTTTATTTTAATATGCGGTATGTATATACGGTATAGATGCAGGTTTATATTCAACATCTACCTTGCAACACAGACAAGAAACCCTAGTGTTTCATTCTACATTGCAAGACGGAAGGAGCAAATTTACCACAACCAAGAGAGGCTTAATTCAATGTTTTTGTGGCCAATTTATTAATAAATTCAGCAATTTAATCCATCGGTTTTAATCATTCAGTGTTACAATTAAGGGTAACAGATGACAAGATTTTCACAACCTCTTGAATCACACTAAATCGCGAGTGATGTGACTCTTAGTAGTATGATTTCCACGTGAATTTGTGTTGACATTTAATGTATATATCGATTTAATATTTCAGATTATTCTGAAGGCATTATGCACATTGACATTATTTGAATTTTGTTAAAACGATATATGTACTACTTATCATATATAGGCACGTGTAGCAGATATTTAGTTTCTACTACCACTACTAATAGTTTTACCATTACTGAAATAATTAGTTTTTTCTGCAGAAAGGAAAAACAAACTACTTATAAGCAACAACAGTAGCTACGTCATCGTTATTATCGTTGTCTTTAAACTCATCTTAATTACCATCATCATCATCATCATCTCTTCTTCTTCTTCTTTCTCTGTTATGTATATTGAATTTATAATATGTGTCCATGATTGTTTGTTGTGCTATTGGCAGATTATGGTAAACAACATGTTTACAAAGCATTTGAGTTCAAGGCCTGTTTTTTTAGCAGCTGGACTGTTATTTCCATGTCTTGTTGTGACAAAAGTCAGGTACGCAAAGTAATTTTCCATTACAACTACCCATATTGTTATGTGACATAGGTCATGTAGGCATGTGTATCTATATACAGATTTTGGTAAACAAATTCATTCCTATATTAGGATTCTGTTCTAAAAGATCAGTCTGTAAGGAATCTATTTTAGTTGTGTTGTTAAAACCAGATATAATTCAAAGAATGGAATTATTTATTTAAAATATTCGCTGGGAAATACTAAAGTGCTCATAGATTATTAATACCTTTTTGGATCTATGTGAATTCATTCAAAACATTCCAGATTACATCAGTGTGGTACATCAGTACATTCAAGACTTGTGGTATATCGAGCACTCAAAACATATGGCACATCGGAACATTCAAGACTATTGACACATCAGGACAGTCATGACCACTGGAATTCATTTGGAACATTCTATATTTTGGACTTGTAATTGGGACACTTAGGATTATTGATTATTTGGATTTTTTAAATTCACAATATTGTTAGTGTCTTTTTGAATTTTCATATTTTTTTGTCTAGAAATAAAATGCTTGTTGATTTTACTTACATTGTTGGTTTCACTTTATTTCTGTTACATATTTTTAAGACCTAGAGTCGTAACACTTCTTCCTCTTCTTCTTCTTCTTTTTCTTCTTCTTCTTCCTCCTCTTCGTCTTCTTCCTCTTCTTCTTCTTCTTCTTCTTCTTCTTTTTCTAATCTTTTACTTTTTCACATGACTACTGTGTTATTTAAATTAATATGCCACAAATGTCATATATGTAACATGTGTTCTAAAACCACATGATGCCGCAAAAGACGCCATAACGTCATGCAAAGGAAAGGCGTAACGACTGAGGCATCAGAATGTATTTCAATATCATTTTACTACGCCACTCTGCAGTTTGGTCAGTATTATGTGTTATGCGATAAATATAATCATACAATGGTTTTAATTTAAAACGAAATTTATAAAACTCTTCGAATAATATCAATCTTTTGCTCGCCAAGTTTTGGAAATGATAGAATTTATTCGACTCGTTTCATACATTTCATTTGAAATGAGCACTCATGTAAGATCATCTATTTATTTGTTTTCTTACAATCCTGACTTTGCCTTGAATCTTAGATATTGATCTCTAAGTATACAACTGCACATCGTGCCTCGAATATTTAGACTAAGTTATTCATTCTGGTCAATTGTTTGCTCTTCGATAAATGTAAGCATGACCTGTCTGCATCCTGAACAGTAAGCACTGCTTCACGCGGTAGAACGTAGGTCACTAGGTTCAAACACATTTCAACTTCCGGAAATGCTCTCTTGATATCACACTTGTTCTAATTTTCTTCCCTGGTTGAATGTAATATCGTATTTTGCAAAACAGTTGGCTTTATAATGAGTCTAGATGCAGCTTGACAGTTGGAGACGTGCTCAATTTATATGTTGTAGCAAAAGAGAAGGACAGAGAGAAAGAGAGGTGGGTAGGAAAATATTAGGTATTAGATCAAACCTGGGGTTGGCAAGTAAGAGAGTAGTTGCGCGGTGGTATATAAGTTCGAGACAGGAATAACAATAGATCGAGAGATAGATAAATAGATACACAGATATTAAGGAAAATAAGAAATATTAACTACGTTAGATACAATTTACATATAATATTCATGCTGACTGAAACATCGCAATAAATTAAAACTAGTATGTTTTTCGCATGTTTTATTGTTTATCACAGTCTTATTTACAATATTTGGTTAAAGTTGTCAAGCGAGGCGAGAAAGAAAAAAGACAAAATTCATTTGACCCATTTGACTTTCTACAATAATGGTAGCCGACTTACTACATGTATTATGAAGTGTAAATGCAAATAAAAAATATACAAGAAATACAAAAACATTATAGTACAAAAATGGATTAGATACTGTTGTTTAAAGAACAGATCAAAAAACAACAAAACAACTGAAGACAAGGGGAAAAAAACGTAAAACACAAATGAAGAAATTTACATTTTGAATGTGAATTAGGGCAAAGATGGATGTCGATATTCAAGTTATATTATTTTTCCTTTGCTTCCTTCCCTTGACTGAAGTTTTACAGTAAAATATTCCCTTCCACAATTGACAAATTGCCATAAATGAAATTACCACACGTACTCATAAGCCTTGTATTTTTATGTAAAAAAGGTGTTTCTTTTGAAAATCGTATTACTTTATGAGAGTTATATTTTCTGTTTATTTTGCGAATTTCAGGCAACTTGAATGAAAAATTATAAAATGATAAACATTTGAATTCAGACATTTTATATACTAGACTATCCTGGAGTCCAGCCATTAGGACAGCAGACGTCCTCTCAGTTAGACTAGATTAGCACAACGGGTGTTATTACGTAATAGATTACACATTGCCTGGGATATGATTGGCTAGTGAATAATTGAAACAATCAACTGACACCTGATGATATATAGGTCGAGTTTGTGGATTTGTCAATTTACAATTATTGTAATTATCAATCATCTGACTGCAACAGTACATTTAAGAATTATATAATTTCTAATTCAAATTGACAAGGTCTAATTTCAGGAACGTATCTCAGGAAAGAAGTCGTTAATAAGACATATCTCAGGAAAGAGTTCATTTCTAAGCGTAACAAAATGTTTCATTTCTTAAAACATTACAAAGATCTTTAGTAGCATCACGAATGAGAACGAGGTGTCTTATGATATATGTCTACATATCAAATTTTCATCTTTAGTAAGTTTCATTCTATATAATTATTTTAATTGCTCATGCAAGACATCAAAATCTTTGGCTGAGATTTAGCTCTTTAGCGCTCAACATCATACTCAACATGCTGATTGAAGTTTTGTGTTTTATACAGGTCTCAGATTTCTGCCCGTGCTCTCCAGGGATAGAGTGTGTGTGTGTGGGGGGGGGGTAAGTCATATTAAAATGTACAACTGAAGCTATCATTTAATAATAAACCACTCAATCAAAACGGTTTTGCATATTTTTGTATGATAGCGGTAAACGCATCTTTACGAAGCAATCAATAATGAAAATATATTTGCATATTGCTAAGAATAATAATTCCAAAAGTTCACTATAAAATAAATATCTGATTTCTGAACGTTCCACTAGACAATACAAATCATTGTAATTGGTTCTAAAATAGTTCGTAATATATATATATATATATATATATATATATATATATATATATATATATATGCAGGACTCCCTCATTATAACGCTGTTCATGGTAGCCTTGGAGTAAACATCATTTTAGTGAAACCGCCTTATAATGAAGTCCACGGCACTTACTATTACATAGCAACATGGTATCCATGACCAAATCCTCATTGTTCAAGGAACCGTGTTATAAAGAAGGGCGTCATAGTGAGGGAGTGCTGTAATTGCAAATACACGCCTAAAATATCTCCGTGAAGCAGCTTCTGATACAGTTTCTGAAATTTGTAGGATCAGTCTTAAGAACTGTCTCAAGAATGATCTTAGTAATCTTTGGTAAGACAGGGTCAGATTCAATTGCTGATTTATCAAAGGTCCGGCGTTCTGAATCTCTGATATTGCCTCAGTTGTGAATGGCCGATATCAGTTAATATGGCTGGACGTCACACAATATACATCATTGCCCCGCTAGCGGGCACAAAATATTTGCGGCCTTATGGAAAGCAATGCAAAGTTAGGGCTACTAAAAGTGAAGCTGGTGATATATATATATATATATATATATATATATATATATATATATATATATTTATTATGAAAAAAATGTAGGAAAAATGGCAGAGACTGTACAAAGTGTTGGTACAGCCCGATGAATCTTTGACTTGTTAAAAAATGCGATTTTTAAACATAAATGGTCACTCTATATTTTAAGGAATCTAAACTTTTTGCATTAAATCATTTTTCTATGTATACACTCTTTACAGAATTGTAGCATCCTTAACTTTTATATTTTATCTTGTAGGACCATATGTTTATGTTTATTTGGAAGGGTTTATCTCCGTAAAGATTTTTTGCTATTGTATATATTTGCATTGTAGAACTTTAATTTTAATTGGTAATCTCAAAGCCATTATTGTGCTGACTTGCCGCTAAATTCTATATACATACATACCACCTTGGCTATTACAAACATCCTATAATTATATTTGATTTTTGCCATCTTTTATTTTGTATTTTATTTGGAATGATTTATATTTATATTTTGGGGGGTAATTTTACCTATACATTTCTAGTACATAGCTTTTAATTGGAATTATAGAGTTGAATTGTGCGGTTGATGTGAGAAAATGTATGGAATAGTGTCAATCACGTCCACAATGGAACTCAAATTCTTATTGTTGCCAAACATTCGTTAGTTTGCAGATAATAGTTTCGTATATTAAGTTAATAATGCTAATACTATGTGGATACCATAATATATCTACTAAGGATACATGCAATCTTTCCCCGTTGTATATGCCACCGTGCACATTAGTCGTTCAACTTCCTCGGTGAAATAATTTGTATATTGCGCCGGTTGTTGTTTTTTTTTTGTTGTTGTTTTTTTTTTTCTTTTGGGGAGGGTTATATTAGTTTCAAAGCAAAGCTATTCATTTGAACTGATTTTATAGTTTACAATTCTGATTTCATATTCTTTGCAAAAGCTTTTAATATCGATTCCAACCGTTCACACCAAGAATCTCAGTTCTTTCTGCCGTCACTCATTTCGTTCTTGGATTCTACTTCAAACGCATTCTTTTCTGCATTTTTTACAAGCAATGTTAAGACAATACTCATTCGCAAATAATTGAAACGATACTCTTTCTTCACACCGTGCTTGTAAAAACCGGAACTAACTTTCTAATCAATTATTTATTTATCTAATACTCAATAACGGACATAAACATATTATCGATCTGCGTACCCATGGGTAATCCCAGGATGTAAAGCGTGACATGATAGCCATGTTTTCTGATAACACTCATTTATTGATGCATCCAGGATATAATCTCTTGATAAAGTCAGTACAGTCCCAAAATAAAGCTCCAGCTATATTAGCAATTAGATATCTAAAATATGACAAAATACACTTAATTCCGATTTTTATATGTTATAACAGATAAATTCACCATACTGAAATGAATAAAATACATGAAATGATGATTTCTATGAAGAAGATACGTCAATGATATTTCAATACAATTTTAGGAGACAAATGACACATTTCAATGTTTATATCCATGCTCTTGGTCAATGTTTCTTGTCTTCGAAATATAATATTAGTTTCATCAATATTATTATATGCCCTCAGTTTTTACCCAAACGAAATATTAAAACTTCGGGGTATAACCAATCTTTATGCATGCCTAAGATAAATAAATCCAGTATTGTGCAGTAATTTTCAGATGCTGACTGTCATCCAGTAATTGGGGTTATGTATGTTTGATCTGTTTAATTCACGTCAGTTTTCTCAACCTGACATATTTCCATAGGACGTGCAAAATCATCGATTATTGTTATATATTTTTTATCTGTTCCGTACAGGTATGTTTCATCATTCTGACATATTTCAAACGGACGGGCAAGATCATTGATTGGTGTTAAATAGCTTTCATCAGTTACATGCACGTCGGCTGTCTCAACATGACATATTTCTAAAGAGCGGGCATAATCGTAGAATACGGGTTCAGTGCTTCTTCTTGTTTCTTGTGAATTTTCCTCTATTACATTGTCTATCGAGTGATCGTAGACCGACAAGTCATCCTGAAAAGAGACCATGTATAAATAAATCTCAAAACTTTAATATTTTCAACTATCTAATAAAATAACAGACTAGTAAACTGCTCTCTGGTTGAATGAAGGGTTTAGAGGTAAAATCAAGTAACTTTTGCCAGACTTGAAAGAGATTCCAGCATTTATTTTGTGCGCTGCAAAGTAACATTTATAGATAATTGGTAACACAAATTCACCGCGAGGAAGCTTTCTTTAGTCCGATAAGACGTAGTTCAATGTAAATTATGCGTTTATTATATCCCAACATTTAGTTTGAGGTTAACCTCTGCTTACCTGAAGTTATTTCGAGGATCTGTGTCCTCATTTTTCAGAAACATTTGTTAAAGTGTCCATTTGTGATATGTGTTAAAAAAAGCCGGTGGAGACATTTTCAACTCATAAGTTGTGACAGACGGACAGGTGAAGAAACCTCTCTTTTCTGATCTCATAATTTATTTCATTCTATACTATAAAAGTCTTGACGAAAACAAACTGCGTATATATATATATATATATGTGTGTGTGTGTGTGTGTGTGTGTGTGTGTGTGTGTTCAAGGATTTTTCCCCCGGCTTTGTTGGCTTATTTAGCATTAGTTACCATTTCATACAACCACAAAGCAGTTTAGAAGTACGGTACCTAGCAAACTTGTCATGGTCCGCGTAGTTAAAGAAATATAATAAAGTCAGAATCAAGAAGAACTTCACAACGCTAAGATCATAGTCGTATGTTGACGGACACCGTTCCAATAATTGACGGATTTGTTTGATACTGCTTTTCTGAATAATATGTTTTACTTTACAATACAATGCAGAGAGAGAGAGAGAGAGAGAGAGAGAGAGAGAGAGAGAGAGAGAGAGAGAGAGAGAGATCATTGTCAAATGTTACCTCATCAATGGTACTGTATGGGTCTTCTTGGAGTTTTGGTCCAAAATTGTCTCGTCGTAATTTCTTTAGGGGCTGAGAGTTTGTGCCAGTATTATGATCATCTGTTGTACCTGTGTAGCTTCCCTTTGTTCTTGCAAACAATTTTACCAGTCCACTTCTGTTAGCAAATCCTCCCATACTACATGCCCAGTTGTCTTTTTCAGAGATACGTTTGATGCTTGCCGAGTCGTCGCTGTTTACAAGATTGTTAATCTGTCTTTCCATGATATTTGTTTGCAAAGGCACACTTTCTCTAATCTGGTTGTATAAGCTTTTGCCCTGGTCCGAAAGGTTCTCCAAACTCCTATAACTTCTTTGTAATTTGGGATCATCTAATCTCTTTCTTCTCCTGAACGCATCTTCTTGCACTGGTGGAATAGGTAGGGCTCTGCTATTTGTTAATAAGTTTTCTCGAGATACTTCACTGTCTGCCTGTTCTGCGCGTGGCATACGTTTCTTTCTATTATCTGTAACAATTTTGTAAAAAAATGAAGAGGAATAAATATAGAATAGTAATAAACCTTTGTATTTCATGGATGTAAAGTATATTGTTCTTTCTTTGACTGCCTTAGACTCGGGTTTCTATATCAGGGTATATTACAAAATAGTTTCTTGCGAATTAGCGAATTCCAAAGCAAAATCAATGCGACCTCTCTGTTCAATTAAATCTTATTATGTTACATCAACAACTATTCCAGGTGCATATATGTATTTCGTTTAAGTTCCTTCTATTTCTACAAGTTTATTCATTCACAAACAATTCTTCCAACTATTCACTTAGAAACCAAAATGTTCTTTTTAATTCCAATGAGAAAAAGTACCTATATAATGTGTACGATAGATGATTGATAACAGTAAGCATTAACTGAGAAATTGCATCCAACATGTAGACTATACGTGAAATCACAAGAAACTTTGGGGATACATTTTCTTACTTCTTTTATATTTTACAGATATTTGCACAAATATTATATGCTAAAAGAAACAAGACACCTTTTGTTCTAAAAATGGTTGGTCCCGTTGAAAACTTCAACTTATTTGTCACGTTGAAAACTTCAACTTATTTGTCACGTTGAAAACTTCAACTTATTTGTCACGTTGAAAACTTCAACTTATTTGTCACGTTGAAAACTTCAACTTATTTGTCACGTTGAAAACTTCAACTTATTTGTCACGTTGAAAACTTCAACTTATTTGTCACATAGAGTTGAAACTTCAGACTGAATGATAACACTTTAGACTTCCATAAACTGAACTATAACTACTTTTATATGCTGGATAAATATTACAACATTTAGTAATATATAAAATACTTGAACACAGCAGTAACTCCCAGTGCAAAAAATATCAGATGCGTTAGTTTAACAGTGTCCTCAAATTCTCAACTTCCTGTTTCTTATCGAACAAAATCCGGTTATGATTAATCGTGTTTGTCAGCGCTCTTTTTTATTAATATTAAATATTAATATTAATATTCCCTAGCATGTTGTTTGCTTTCTTAAATTTAATCCAGGCTTGAAGTTTTAAACCCTGAGTATGCTTCTCGTTCATTCTACCGGTACTCATTTTCAAGTTTTGTCGTCAAAGTATGCTACATAATGTGTAACATTCCATATCAGAATGCATGTTTGAATGTTTGATGTTTAAAGTCATGTCAAATATTGGCAGCTTGTTTCTTTTCACTCGTGATCATCCAAAACATCATGTGAACAAACATTAGGATTCAGAACATTTAGTTAATCGAAATAAAAATTTATTCAGAATAGTATAGTATTTTTGAGATCTTCCAGCTTAGAACTTTTGTCTCGCTTTACTAAGAGAAAAATAGCAACGCACAGCGATATTTTATAAATTTTAAAGCTTGTTGTGTAATCCACAACACTAATAATACCCGTTTAAATTGTATGAAGCATCTTATACGTAACGTTTATGGAGTGGGCAATCTCTATTTTGTCAACGTGAATATTCTAGCAAAGGCGGAAGTGGTGGAGAAATAAAAAAATCACCACCTAGTATGTACATATTTGGATAGAACTCATTGCATATTTGGTATGGGGTATGAATTTATCTTTGGAATATTGCATAAGTAAAATTGACACTTTTCTCATGCCTCTATGTCTGTCAGTAATCTATGGAGTCCAGCGATCCTGGATCATAACCTCGATTCAATTTAGATTATTATCCTATAACCATGCATACATTTTCTTGATATGGAATTAAATTATATATATATATATATATATATATATATATATATATATATATATATATATATATATATATATATATATATATATATATGTGTGTGTGTGTGTGTGTGTGTGTGTGTGTGTGTGTAACAAGTAACATTTGTTCAATTCACCGTGTGAGATTGACGGGAAAACTTAAGAGGATAGTAGAATGAATCGACAAAGATCCTACTGGTAAACAAAAACATTACTAGAAGCCTTGTTGCAGAGAGATGCCTTAACCAACATTTCGACATTATCCTGACTGTAATTGGCCACAACAAGAAGAGCAAGGAAAACTATTGGATCCTCACCTAAGAACTCTCAGACCAGGCGGTTTGAATCAACAAAATAAAAACTCTTTTCCCTCTTCATGTCGGCAATTGTTTTGGTAGGATTTAACTTCCTAGGTGCAATCTTGTTGTTGCAATTTTGGAACTTTACTTTTAATTGGCACCATATGGCCATTATCGGGCTGAGGTGCTGTTTAACGCTAATGCTAGCTCATTCTTAATTTTGGAAGAACATTACCTTTACTCTTTGAATTATTGCTGTAAAATAAATGTTATCCAGGAAGAAAAAAAGTTGTGAGTAACCATACTATGTTTCAGTCACTTCAAATTAAATGCAAAAGATTGTTTTTGTCAAGTTGAAGTACCATATTTGCCAAAATGTAAATCGATCAAAGTATACAATTTTCTGCTTTTTATAGGTATATATTAGTATTAGATTTATTTATTTTGGTTTCAAAACAGTATGTGAGTATGTCTTTTGTTTACGTTTTTGTGTTTGAAAAAGGGAACCGGAAAGTAAATTTTTATATATGACATATGACAAACAATAAAACAATAACCTTTGCAATACACCGAATATTTGCCGATACACGCTGTTTTTGAGTAATTTTTATAAGCGTCTTAGGTAATAACAGCTACGTCGCAAAACTGTCAAAGTTCTGGGGTTCAAGTTTGTTAACTATGGAAAAGTTCGTGAAAAGAGGAGTGTGGAAGGACATTAACTCCACCAAGGTTATATGTCCAACTTTGTGTACATTTATTTAATAGTGAGAAGAAACGCTATCAAAACCAAGTTTAAAAATGGCGACACAATTAAGCATAATAGTTTGCTGGTCTAGTGTCCCACTATGATCAGAGACTCAGATGGTGGAGCAGAAATGTGCAAAATAGAAAGTTGACACTGTATTTTTTCAGCAAAAACGACTGTTTGAAAATGTATTTGTTGAACTCCACCCAGGAGATTGCACTGTCCTAGATGTAAGTCAATATATATTTGAAAACTATATGGCAAGCAATAACCTTTGCAATATACAGGATCTTTGCAGATGCACGATGCTATGGATATTTCGTTTTATAGTTCATTTATACACTAATAGCGACGGTGCAAAATTTTCAAACTTCTCGGGTTCAAGTTTGTTTTCATCTAACAGCAATTCATAGTTTTTTTATAATGGCATCATCATCATCATCATCTCTCTCTCTCTCTCTCTCTCTCTCTCTCTCTCTCTCTCACACACACACACACACACACACACACACACACACACGCACACAATTGAATCAATTTTGTTTATCAAACGCCTCCCATTGCCTATTAGGACTCATTAAATTCCGCTAATGATGTTGCTAGGGGCCTTGCAAGAAAATTTTCTGACTTTTTGTTGCTTGAATCTCGCAAATCAGAGCTGCGAAAGGTTGACTGGAAATTGGCATAGCTTTAACACCAATTGAGATACAGAGCTACGATTTGGAATACAACAGAAAACTTGACTTGCTTCCAACTTAGATAATGAATTTGTAGCAATAATAAAATTGCTTTAATAATTGACAGTTATTAAAGATGTGCAAACAACCGAATAGGACATATTTAGTAAGAGAAAAATCATACCGATTCCTCTGGATGCCTTTATACGCCAAACTGTGACTACTATTAAAAATACAACGATGAGGAAGACGGAAAGAATAACTGGTCCTATCCAATATAGGTCTTGTCGTAGACCTAAAAACAAGGAAATCAATATGTTTTACTTTGAAATTCTGATTTGTACTTCAAACAACTTGGGAACAATAGTGCATCGTCAATTTTATTGTTCCTCATTAAAGAAAGACTTAAAAAGTATAAGATAATACCCACAAAACTATATATTATCATCAGTAATCTGACAGAACAAGTATATATATATATATATATATATATATATATATATATATATATATATATATATATATATATATATATATATATTACTTATTAGGTTTAGTTTATCATCATGTAATATAACATCGGGGACTAATTATACATTTACGAATGGCACAGTTTTATATTTCCATCATTAAATTGGAATAATTGCTTCTGCTAGACATATATACATACAAACAAAATGTGCAGAGGTATTTAAATATGTTCTTGTTGCTGACAACCACTGCTGACTTTCTTTTCTTCTCTAGAATGTCTAAGAATTGTTTCTCTCTCTCTCTCTCTCTCTCTCTCTCTCTCTCTCTCTGGATGAGCATAATGTTTACAATGTTTAACGTTGATTCTGCATCTTCAGCATATCACTTGTAATTCATAGTACGCTTTAAGCGTTGAATTCCAACTTAAGCACAAATCGTACATACAGTGAAACGTTGCTAAATCGGCCACTCTTTGATCTGCTACCTCTGCAGACTTTCTAAATATATTGGTCCCAATAAGGCAGTTCTGTTACTAATTAAAACTTTGCATACTTCCAGCTTTAATAAGACGATCAAAATTGTTGGCCCAGACATTGTATGTTAACTGACGATGTAGTGCAATTAAATTAAATTAAATACAATGAAATATTTACCTGTATTGTCTCCGGGGATGAAAGAAAGTATAGTTGTAACTGAAATGAAATCAATCGATAAATCGTAAATTCTTTAAAATGATTGGGGCAAACTATCTAATTTCCCTAACAAACCATATCAGAAGCATAGCAGAGGAACTAATTACATTTTATTACGCTACCAAAACATTTAGGTATATATGTAGGTAGGCAGGTACGTAATTGCGTGTCGTTTCTAAGTATTTCAGTTGGATATATTATTTAATAAACTTTATCAATAACCGGAACATAAAATATTGCATAAATGTACAGTTAATATGAAGTTTATGGTAAGAGTTTGATTATATCTGCCCTTTTCTAGTGCTAGGAAAAAATGATAGGGAGTATTTAAAAGGCTTCATAAATCTTATAAAGAACCAACATAAAGTTAAGATCCTATTCAACATGTGACAAAACACTTGCAACAGTTAGATATATATATTACAATGTATAGTATCAAACTGGAAATTAGCATGACGTTTGAAAATAAAAAATATTTTACCCATTGTTACTTCATATGATGGATACAGTTTGTATCGATTGCGCTTTGGGTGTTGAATCACCTTAAATATGGATAACAACTGCAATTACCTTTCACATGATGCAGAAAAACAGGGTGGGATTTTTCTGTAACGTTTGTTTCTCGATTTCTTGCAATGCAGGTGTATGCTCCAGCCATTGTTGAATCAAAGCTGTTGAATACGAGTTCCTCATTTTCAACATTTATGTAATAACTCTCCCACCGAAAAATACAAAGCGGGTAGCAATCGGCATAACACTTGACCTTGAAAGTTTCATTTTCTCTCAGATAAATATTGTTGTCTGTCAGATTCAAGAACACGCTGTAGGGTCCATCTAAATAATAATTTTTAGAGATGAAAAAGGTAAATTTACACAAGACGGTAATTACAATATCTTGAATCTAACTAGATTGGAGACTTAGTTTCATGCTTTAAATTTGCTCATAGCCGTGTATAAGATCTGCCAGATATCCAACAACCACGAATCTCTTGGTGGCGAAGAAACCTTGTATAAAGTTTTTAATTTTTAGACATGAAAAAAAATGTCATAGCATATAGTCTGCATGGATTGTAAAGAATTACCGTTCTTAAAAATACAGTACATTTTAAATGAAGAAAAGAAAGTTAGGTAATATGTGTACGGTATCTAACACATATCTTATTTGTTCGTAGGAAATGAATTGGTTCTGGCATCGGCAAACACATTTCTTCCATCTTGCAAAATACTGCCAGTCATATGCATATAAAGCATCATCCGTTATAGAACAATCTTTCGTAATCAAACAGTTATAACTCCAACCTACTGCTAAATAATGGCAATAATCGGCATTATTTCTTCTATCCATGTACCCAGAATACTCGTGCATAGCACTGTTAATATTGCTCTGCTGCAGTGGTATATTTTAAATGAATTGACATGAATTATGTGTGGACTATCATAAGACAATCGCAAATAGTTGTATATAAGGGCACGAGGACGACTGTTGACACCTTTAACTTTTGCCAAAAGACCTTTTCAAACACCTATTTCATATTGTTAACCCAATATCTACTTGTTTAAAGCTAGCTTTAATAATTATATAAAAAAAAAAAAAAAAAAAAAAAAAAATTTGGGGGGGGGGAAACATGTGTTACTAGATTCCAATGAACAGCAGAACATTGGGTTTCTTTGTCACTGTTGTCAGCATTTCTAGAGAAATACACTATTCTTCAATTGCCGTCGCAAGTCTATAAATATAAGTACAAGGTTACAATTTGAATATATCGACAAATGTTGTTGCCTTGATTCTTAAAAATAATCTTGCCTATCAGCGAATAGTAAGTTGTTCGAATTTACCACTTGCAATGTAATTTATTTTTTAATCTTTTTTAAATATTAGACCCTCAAAATGTTCAAAGACGTCATTGAACAAATTTCCCTTATTAACGAATAAGACAGGACAACGGCTTATACATGCAAACCTGTGGTTCATAGATATTGACAGCAATATAACTTTCCAGGAAATAAAATGGTATTTACCTATGATTTGTTATTGTGATATCCATTACAATTAACCCTGATATATATATATATTTATATATATATACGTATCGCGATACTTTTTGGGCACAAAATAAAAATAAAGGCATCAAGTTTTTATCAGTTTTTAGGAGAGCCGCCGTATAAAGAACAACAACCTATCTATCTGTCTGTCTGATTGTCTATATATATCTGTCTGTCTTATTGTCTATCTATCCCATCATGCCACTGTCCGTGTGTTCAATCATGCTCAAAAAATAAGAGAAAGTTAAAAGCTCAGAAAAGTGCAGCGCATTACTTACAATATGGTAGAACCATGTAAGTGTCACTTTCTGCAGAATCACAGCTATGGTGTGTATGGTCCACATCAACACATTTCTCTGTTCCTATTTGACATACTAACTTAATAGGATTATCCATCGTTGTTAGATTTGTGAATTTCAGTTTCGATGCATTATCACTGCTTGTATATTCTACATACGTGCCTTGTATTTTCCAATGGAATGTTAGACATTCAGATGTAAAAGACGTGTTACACGTTACGACAAAGGATTCATGAATAATAGGCTTCCCTTTCACCATTATATGTGGCTTATCTGGAACGTACAAGAAGGTTTCCTTGTTGCAAGATACTTTGCTGCTATGAAGCATTTGTTTATTATTTCAAAATATATATAATACCAACTAATTTAAAGCATGCAACACGTATTATATTGTATATCAAATGGAAATGCATTTTTGATTTTGCGTACTCATTATGTTTAGAAGCAGCACAAGACAAAACTATATTGAGTCAGAATGATCTTTGATTTTTTGTATAAGACTGAAAGGTATAGTGCGACTCCCAAAAGGACACCCTTAATTAATGTCCTTTCAAATCTGCTTGGATCTAAGGAAAAATAAAGACGAAGCTATGTTTCATAGAAACAGTCCTGGTGGAAGCATAAAACAAACCAGAAAATAAATATACTTTATCCATGTGATTTTGTCATTGTGATAACCATTACCAAGTATCTGTCTTAAACATATGCCTGCTGTCAAATATACGTTTAGTGCATACTTTGCTTCTATTAAAAGTTCTTTATATCGTACTTAAAAAAAACAAAATAAATAAATACTTGTCCTAGGTATTATTTTCTGATATACATGTATATGGTACGTACAGTTCTCATTTAAAGTAAGATGTTCATAATTATAAAACGGAAGAAATACACATGAAGTCATTGGAAGACAATAGCAGGCTATCAAATCTAACAATATTCAGTATAAATTGTAGATCTGTACGTTTTGATAACGGACATTATAAGATTTTCTTTTTCCATTGTTGGTTCCCGCAATAAGTTGGTTCCCTCGTGCTTTAAGGCAAGCCACTCGGCAGCCTCCATCATACCCGTCGAATTACAGAAAAAAAAAATAAAAAATAATAATAATAATAATGACATGATGATAAATATTTAATACTCTATATGGTTTCTTGAAATCTAGAATCAGCAACAATCATTAATAGCCACGATGAAGTCCAGTTTAAGTATTATTCAGTCTGATAAAAATAAGGTTATCTATTTTTCTAAGAAAGATACATTTCCGGGATTGTTCTAAATGTTTCAGAACCGAGGTCAGAAATTATAGTAATTAAATTAAGTATTTCTCTTCTACCCTAGAATCAGATTTTGTTTCCTGCATATTGTATTACATATCGGAGCAAGGGTTAGTTATAAAGCAAGAAACTGAAGACAAAATAATACACGAGGTTGTGCATTTCTCATATCATGTATTGTTTTTTTGTTTTTTTCTTCTGCATTTTGTTTGAGATTCTATTTATATTTGATTTTGTGCAATGTATTATATAACTTAAATACAATTCTCTTTCTCTATACCTATCACCGTCAACCGCTTTGCAATAGCGACCCTTCCTGCAAATCCCTTTCGAATCCACGCTGTATAGCTGCCGCTGTCTTCAATTGTGGCGCCAATAATAATCGCTGAAATGAATACTTCCGTATCCCTCTCTGATACTATGCATTTCACCGTCGAATTATTTTGATTTGTACACTGATTATTTTCCAGCTGAATAATTGAATATCCACTTGGATTTATGATATAAACGAGTAATTCAGATGACATATTTCCTAAATTCCACTCCAAGGTTGCATTGCATTCCGTAAAGAAAAAGACATCTTCCTCTGTAAAAAATAAACAAATATTTTTAAAAACTTGAACCTTAATTTTGTATGCGACATAGCATTCGAAAATGTATAAAAGCATTTTATTTTTAATGGAACAGTTAAACCAGTCAGAAAATACTTAGTTACAAACGCCTAATCAAGCTTATTGTTAGAGAGAATATTGTGACATTTGCAGTATTTATACTTTTTCTTGGTACTGTATGTATGTATGTATGTATGTATGTATGTATGTATGTATGTATGTATGTATGTATGTGTGTATACATGTATGTATGTATCTGTGTATGTATGTATGTATGTATGTATGTATGTATGTATGTATGCTCACTATTGCACAGAATGATAACGTCCATGCAAGAAAAGCAGTTGCATATTACTAGAATATGAATGCAGCTCATCTTCAATGAGGTAGGCAGGTGTTTCAGTTTTACTTAAATAGCATTATCTGCTTTGATTCAGTAGATTATTCTCGAAATTATTCATTTGTCAACGAAAATATTGGATAATATCCACAGCCACTTCCGTTTCCATGCACGCGCTGTTTCATAAATGAGATTTTTTTGTACACTCATGATTACATTTAGCACCTATAAATAAAACGAATTTCTTAATTAGATCATGTTTGAAATGAATATTCCTTTATATTGTCTAAAGGATTCAAAGCACCGGGCATTTAAATGACAATTATAAACGGGATAGTTCAGTCGATAGTGTATCTGACTCGTAGACGGTGCGTCGCGAGTTCGAACCTCAGTGCTGGCGGAAAGTTTCAAGTACCCTCGGGTGTGGTAATTTTCCCCAGACTAGCTTGCTAGAATTGTTGTTTGTGGCAAAAATAGCTGCGAAACAGCAAATGTTATTTGTTTAAAACGAATAGTCGTGTTAAATACAGATTATTATTATTATTATTTGTAAACCTTTTTGACACAATTTGTCACTGTATAGACGACATTATTTATGTTTTATGCCTAGTGTTACATTGTCATTCAAATAGAGAAATTGTTTTTTGTTTTCTATATATTTTTTGTAGCTGGACATTTTAGGAAAAAAACAAAACATTATTGGCTATCTCATGCGTAGGAAATGGGAGTTAAGTGCCTTTCCCAAAGATACACCAATGCAACCGATCAGAGCTGAAAGCTAGTTTATAATCATCAACCTTTGATAAACTTATTGAGTTTTCATTGGTTGACCTGACGTAAGTACGAATTAAGTGACGTTTCTAAGTATCTCAGTTGGATATAATATTTTATACATTTTATCAATAAAAGGAACATAAAATCGTGCATAAATGTTCAGTTAATATGAAGTTTATGGTAAGAGTTTAGCAGTATCTACCCTTTTCGAGTGCTAGGAGAAAATGATAGGGAGTATTAAAGGCTTCATAAATCTTATGAGGAAGCAACATAAAGTTAAGATCCTATTCAACATATGACAAAATACTTACAACAGTTAGATAAATATATTACAATATATAGTTTTAAACAAGAAATTCGCTGGACACTTTAAAAAAAAACGTATTGTACCCATTGGTACCCATATGCTTCGTATCAATTGCACTTTGGATGTTGAATCACTTTAAATATAGAAAACAATTGTAATTACCTTTCACGTGATGCAGAAAAACGGGGTGGGATTTCTCTGTCACATTTGTTTCTCGATTTCTTGCAATGCAAGTGTATGCTCCAGCCATTCTTGAATGAAAACTGTTGAATGCGAGTTCCTCATTTTCAACATTTATGTAATAACTTTCCCACCGAAAAATACAAAGCGGGTAGCATTCGGCATAACACTTGACCTTGAAAGTTTCATTTTCTCTCAGATAAATATTGTTGTCTGTCAGATTCAAGAACACGCTGTAGGGTCCATCTAAATGATAATTTTTAGAAATGAAAAATGTAAATTTACAAAAAGACGGTAATTACAAGATCTTGGATTTTAATAGATTTGAGACTTGCTTTAATACTTTAAATTTGCTCATAGCCGTGTATAAGATCTGCCAGATATCCAAGAACCACGAGTCACTTGGTGGCGAAGAAATCTTGTATAAAGTTTTCACTGTTTAGACATGAATAAATGTCATAAAATATAGCCTATATGGATTGTAATGAATTATGTGATTTAAAATGCAGTAAATTTTAAATGAGAAAAAGAAAGTTAGGTAAACTTTGTGCGATATCTACGATATCTAACACATATGTTATTTGTTCGTAGGAAATGAATTGGTTCCGGCATTGGCAAACACATTGCTTCCATCTTAAAAAATTCTGCCAGTTATGTGTATATAAAATACCATCCGTTACAGAAATATCTTTCGTAATGAAACATATATAACTCCAACTTACTACCAAGTAATGGCCATAATCGGCAATTTTTTCCCTTGTCCATGTACCCTGAACACTCGTGCATAGCACAGTAAATATTGCCCTGCTGCAGTAGTATATTTTAAATGTATTGGCATTATGTGTGGACTACCATAAAAAAATTGGAATTCAGAATCCATGGACAAATAGTTTTATATAAGGGCACGAGGACGACTGTTGATACCTTTAATTTATTTTTGTCAAAAGAACTTTTAAAACATCTATTTCTTATTCTTGAACAAACGTATGCTTATATAAAGTTAATATTTAAAGAAATATTTGTGGAAGGACGTGTTACTAGATTCTAATGAACAGCAGAACATTGGGTTTCTTGGTCAGTTTTGTCAGCATTTCCAGAGAAATACACTATTGTTCAATTGCTGTATCAAGTCTATAAATATAAGTACAATGTTACAATTTGAATATATCGACAGCTATTATTACCTGGTTTCTTAGAAATAATCTTGGAAATCAATGAATAGTAAGTTCTTTAAATTTACCACATGCAGTGTAATTTCTTTTTTAATCTTTTTTAATAATAGAAACTCAGAATGTTCAAAGACGTCATTGAACGAATTTCATTTATTAACGAATAAGACAGGACCAAAACTTATACATAAAAACATGAGATTCGTGGATATTGACTGCAATATGTAGCTTTCCAGGAAAATAAATGATTTATACCTATGATTTTGTCATTGTGATAACCATTACAATTAACTTTAGATATATATATATATATATATATATATATATATATATATATATATATATATATATATATATATATATATATGTTTGCCGAGTTACCTTTTAATGAAAAATTTAAACAACAAGCGGTATGTCAAGAATACAGCGTACGTATTATACATATATTTTGTTTATACCACGTACAAATGCACATATTTTTGTTCCAATGGAGGTTAAGATTGATTACAGGAAACTATGCATTGACGGATTAAGTGAACTCGTCACGTCCATTCCCAATGTGACAGCTACAGAATGTATTTTTGTATCTAATTTAGCTATTCACAATCCTTTCGGAAATTGTTGATATTGAGCGCCTATTTTCATTCATATTGACTAAATAAATAAAAGAGAAGATTAGGTTTTAAACATGACAGTTGGTTTAATGGAAGAAAGTAGAGCACTACAAACATCGCATGGCTAGCGTCCGAAACAGTGAAAGCGTGGCCATTCGATGACGGGCGGGTACATCGAAACGAGTGAGGAATAGTGTAAATGAAATGGCGAACCAATAAGAGGTAATGCAAACATTTTAAGTTATTTACAGTTGAGATAAGTGATTATTATGCTTTGCTTTTCATTGCTACTGACCATACAATTGTTTTTATCCCCCCCGCCCCCTTTCTCTCAGTCGGTTTGACTGCCAGTTTTACCATCATAGGTCAAGAGACATTGTTTCATGCCATGAGTACACAACTTTTTCATTGATTTCCACCCGTGGCCTGCGATGACGGTCCAGAGAGAGAGAGAGAGAGAGAAGGAGGAGGGAGGGGGAAACTGGATCCATTGGGGTTAAATTGACATGCTGGCTGACCAACCAACAGAGAGAACGGGGTAGGTGGGGACTGACAATAAATTGTTTATATCGTCCACCTCTCCGTTTCTCTGCTGGTCGATTACTCTGTCAGCTGTACTACCCTAGATTCAAAGAGAGAGAGAGAGAGAGAGAGAGAGAGATCAATTGAAGTAATACTGACATGCTAGCTGAGCAACCAACACAGGCTGAGAAAGATAGATGAAGATAAACCTACAGACATTTTAATGTTTAAACATGATCGATATTAGAACCTTATTATTGGTTTAAAAAAAAAATTAAAAAAAATAAAACATGAAATCAGTATGAGTATGCCAAGGAATTTATCATTCACTATACTAGTCTCCACGGTTTATTGCAACTTTGTAGCATTGGTATCGTGTAATACTTTATAAAAATCCCATTGAAAGTGTACACATACAATTATAAGAACTTGGGTTCCTCTAGGTTGCTTGGTGTAAGTTCAAGTTCATGGTTTTCATACATCTCAAATTCTTTCTTCCTTCTTAATCCACAGATTTCCACGTATTCTTGTCTGTTACGGCGTAAGAGAGACAGATAGACAGACAGACATACAGACAGAAAGAGAAGGAAATAAAAGGGAAAGCAGTGGGGATTTCGACGAAATTGTGTAACATGTTCAATTCATTATAAAACGAGAATTCGTTTATTTCATTATTTTTGTATTTGATTAATAACTCATAAGTGGAAATTCATCAATGATCTAGAGAATACAGAAGAAAAAGACTACTCTTGTAACCACAAGTAAATGCGTATTGAAACCATAATTATATAAACTTTATATAAACACTTTAAAAGTCATGCTATTTTAATGTATGTGGTATATATATATATATTATATATACTTTTTCTGGGCACGAAATACAGGAATCAGGTTTTTCGTTATCAGTTTTTGGGAAGCTGCCCTATAAAAAATAAGATCGCTCTCTCTCATTTTCTCTCTCTCTCTCTCTCTCTCTCTCTCTCTCTCTCTCTCTCTCTATATATATATATATATATATGTATGTATGTATGTATGTATGTATGTATGTATGTATGTATGTCTATCCCACCGTATCCCTGTCCTCAATCATTCTTAAAGATAATTCAGTAAAGATAAAAGCTCAGAAAATTGCAGTACATTACTTACAATATGGTAGAACTATGTAAGTGTCACTCTCTGCAGAATCACAGCTATGGTGTGTATGGTCCACATCAACACATTTTTCTATTCCTATTTGACATACTAACTTAATAGGATTGTCCGTCATTGTAAGATTTGTGAATTTCAGTTTCGATGCATTATCACTGCTTGTATATTCCATATTCGTTCCTTGTATTTTCCAGTGGAAAGTTAGACATTCAGATGTAAAAGACGTGTTACACGTTACGACAAAGGATTCGTGAAGAATAGGCTTCCCTTTCGCCATTATATGTGGCTTATCTGCAACATACAATATGTTTTTGATTAAGATTTTCTAATTGCATTGATGGTTTTTGCAATATGTTAAGAATTACAGAAATACTAACAAAAGGCGTCCCTGCCTCGATCTTTAAGGTAAACCACATAGCAGCATCTATCGCACCCGTCGAATTACAGAAATATTAATAATAATAATAATAATAATAACGACATGATGATCAATATGTAATATCATATCTGGTTTCTCGAAATCAAGAATCAGCGACAATCATTAATAGCCACGATGAGGTCCAGTTTAATTATTATTTAGCCTGATAAAAATAAGGTTATCTATTTTTCTAAGAAAGAAACATTTCTGGGTTTGTTCTAAATGTTTCAGAACCCAGGTCAGAAATTATAGTAATTAAATTCAGTATTTCTCTTCTACCCTAGAATCAGATTTTGCTTCCTGCATATTGTATCACATATTGGAGCAACGGTTAGTTATAAAGCAATATTTCCCGGATTTGAAAGAAACTGAAAAAATGCATGAGGTTGTGTATTTCTCATATCATGTAGGGTTTTGTTTTTTTTTTTTTTTTTTTTTTTTTTGGGGGGGGGGTCTGCTTTTTGTTTGAGATTCTATTTCTATTTTTTTATGCAATGTATTATATAACTTAAATACTATTCTCTTTCTGTATACCTATCACCGTCAACTGCTTTGTAATGGCGACCCTTCCTGCAAATCCCTTTCGAATCCACGCTGTATAGTTGCCGCTGTCTTTAATTGTGGCGCCAATAATAATCGCTGAAATTAATACTTCCGTATTCCTCTCTGATACTATGCATTTCACGGTCGAATTATTTCGATTTGTACACTGATTATTTTCCAGCTGAATAATTGAATATCCACTTGGATTTATGATATAAACGAGTAATTCAGATGACACATGTCCTAAATTCCACTCCAAGGTTGCATTGCATTCCGTAAAGAAAAAGACATCTTCCTCTGTAACAAATAAACAAATATTAAAAAAACTTGAACCTTAATTTTCGAAAATATGTTCAAGCAAATCTTTTTTTGTTTGTGTGTGTTTTCTTCATGGAACAGTTGATCCAGTTAGAAAGTACTTAGTTACAAACTCCTAATCAAGCTTATTGTTATAAAAGATAATATTGTGACATTTGCAGTATTTATACTTAATCCTATTATTGTATGTATGTATGTATGTATGTATGTATGTATGTATGTATGTATGTATGTATGTATGTACGTATGTATGTATGTATGTATGTATGTATGTATGTATGTATGTATACTTACTATTGCACAGAGTGATAACGTTTAGGCAAGAAAAGCATATGCATATTACTAGAATATGAATGCAGCTCATCTTCAATGAGGTAGGTAAGTGTTTCAATTTTACTTAAATAGCATTATCTGCTTTGATTCAGTAGATTATTCATGAAATGATTCATTTGTCAACGAAAATATTGGATAATATCCACAGCCACTTCCGTTTGCAAGCACGCGCTGTTTCATAAATGAGATTTTTCGTACATTCATGATTACATTCAGGACCATTAAATAAAATCTGGGTATTATAATCTTATAGGCGTATTATATAAATTATTTTAGACTTATACTTCTTAAGGCTAAATATATAATTGCTAGTGGGCTGGTCATTCATGTCGCATAATCTAAACAACACAAGAATTGTTAAATTAGATCACGTATGGAAATGAATATTCCTTTACATTGTTTAAAGTATTGCATGTACTGGGCATTAAAATTTCACTTATAAACAGGATAGTTCAGTCGATAGAGTATCTGACTCGTAGACGGTGGGTCGCGAGCTGGGGGGAAGTTTCGAGTACCCTCGAGTATCATAATTCCCTTCAGATCAGCTTGTTAGAACTGTTGTTTGTGTGAAAAAAGCTGTTAAATAAAGATTATTATTATTATTATTATTTGTATACATTTTTGAGACAATTTGTCACTGTATAGACGACAGTATTAATGTTTTATGTCTATTGTTACATTTTCATTCTCATAGAGAAAGATTTTTTGTTTTTTTTTTTTTTTTTTTTTTTTTTTTTGTTTAACTGGACTTTTAGAATTAAAAAAAAAACATGATTGGCTATATTATGCCTCGGAAATAGGAGTAAAGTGCCTTTCCGAAAGACACACCAAGGTAGCTGACCCCGGGTGAAAGCTAGTTTATAGTTATCCACCTCTGATAAAAGTTATAGAGTTTACATTGGTTGACTTGTGATTCAAGGAGACTAGGCCCCGGATTGATTTAACATCTCAATTTGTCTTTATCAAATTGGGATTTTAAATATATTTTTCCTATTCCTTGATTTTAATTGTTTATTTTTGTTCACTGCAGGATTCAAACGTATTGAGAATTAAAATGCAGTCGTAATAGTCCGCATTCCATAGAAAATATTACTGTTTTATATATGTGCAATTGCAAAACTTAGAAGTTAATTAAGTTATAAACCATACCGATCAGTTGTCAATTGTCCCAAACAAACACAGGTTTTGTGAGATCAAAAGTGGTACATGTCTCTGAGTAGAATGAATCACTCCGTGGGCTTAACAACTACTTGACCTCACACCACCGGTGTGTATCTGTGACAATGGACACCTGATGGGTATAATTTAATTCTTTTCTAACATACTTCTTTATGATTTTGTTGAATTTAGCAAATTAAACTCTCTCTCTCTCTCTCTCTCTCTCTCTCTCTCTCTCTCTCTCTCTCGTTATCTATATTTTGATCTTCCTTTACCAGTTTATCTTTTTGCTATGTATATTACATGCACAATTTTGAGCAATAAAATATGACCAGACTAAACTCATTTCTATTAACATGTATATGTGGGTCTGCATGACAATACTTGTTAAGACAGCTGCCTGACACAAATGCTTAATAGAGACAATCTAAATGATTGGGAATGACATTCATTTTGTCGACTACGCAACAACAAAAACTGAAAATGTTTTTTCTAGTTGCTTTATAATGTGTGCCTTATTATTTTCCTTTACTTTTCTCCAATTTTCTGCCTGCAATTTTCTATCAAAACTATTGATCACTGTGACGTTTATTGCACACTTTGTTGAGGTCACTACCCTTAGCACTTAACAGACCATGAAACACTGCACAAAGCAAAATCATGCAATGTAGTATTTGAAGGCCTTTGCGGCTGTCATTGGTGTTTCAGAATACAAAAGGTCAATATTTCTTGTTTGCATCATCACATCACACCTTGTTTTTCTTGGCCCGATCTTAACATCCTCAGAGGGACTTTAGCCGAATGCAAACTATAGAGGTTTCGGTGCAGTGTTAAGTGGACTAACACGTTCCATTTAGAGATTTGTCTTGCGTCGAATATACCCATACCACAATTATTGTACTTTTTAATCTTACTATATGTCTAAACATCGCACGATACGCACTTACGAATGGAGGATCGTACATTCGGTTGCAAAAGTCAGTACAATAAAAAAAGCTGTAATCAAATTAGAACACAAGGATAACAACTGCCTAAGTTTGACTCTTTAATCTGCAATGTTTCCATTTGGTACAAATGCTGACCGTACAGCCAGTATTGCGAGTACGACGATTTGAACTCCAGAGGCATAGCTCTCACCACTCTAAATACCCAGATTGGCAAAGACCAAAAGCAAAACAAGTTAGCCGTCAACGTATTTGGCTGGAAAAAGTGTATAACAGTGCTACGAATTAGCAAACAACCAAAATAAAATCCTAGTATAAACCTACTGCTCTGTTATACGATCAAACTGCCCACCAAGAGAGAAAACATTACAGCAAGTGCTGCTTGCAAGCATTCAAAGAAGAAAATCCAGAACAACACGATGATGACTGTAATGGTACAGATGGACCAGCTGTCAAATTTGAGATGCCTGTAGAAGGCAAAAACAAAATAGCGTTTCAAAACTACTAAAAGAGAAGCAAACTCTACTATGCAATATATGCACACTTTGAGTCCAAACTTTCAAAGCTTGAGTGACCAGAACTTGACCCAAACAACAGCAGCACACAAAACCCCCAAAAACATGAGAACAGTGGATTTTCCTACATAGCTGTACGATCTGATGGCCCTTTGCATGAACAAGTTATGTCAAGAGGTCCAAACGCTGTGCAAACATTTGTGGAATGTATGACTAAGGAAGGAGCCAGAATTAAGTTTACCTTAGTAAAATGTACGAAAGATAAAAGGATAAAATTGATACCAAATAAAAGTATAAAATTGACACCAGATGAAAACTGGTGGCATAAAACTCAGAGATGTGTCATATGTGTATAAAACCGCGGGAAGATAATTAAGTTATAAACCGCTGATATGTAACAAAATAATACCTTGGTGCAGCGTATAATGCTTGCACAAAAAGTTTGTTTATACACCTAGGTAAAGTAATAATTCCAGTTTTCTTTCCCAATCTACGAGACTACGACGGTCACCTCCTAAAGCAAACAATGTCGAAGATCCACGCGAAATTAACCTGTATTGCCAATAACGTAGAAAATTACGTTGGATTCACACTGCGCCAATTACGCTTTATTGATAGTTGCCAATTTCTGCCAGCATCACTGGAAGAACGTGTCAGGTCAAACAAACCATAAACCTTTCAGTTGACCGCCAAGTGCGAGCCAGACAAAGAGAAGCGAAAGCTTTTATTAAGAAAACGTTTCGACCCATACAAGTACATGGATTGATGGGATAGCTTTCAAGAGACCTGTCTGCCACCAGCAGAAGCATTTCACAGCAAACCTTTGCAGGATGGAATTAGTGACGAAAACTACAATTATGCACAGTATGTGTGGAATGTCTTTGGATGCAAAAACCATAAATGACTATTATGATCTTTACCTTCGAACTGACGTCCTTGCTTTTAGCTGACGTTTTCGAAACATACCGCAAGCAATGCCTACTTGAATGTGGAATAAATCTTGTACACTACTACGCAAGTCCTGGACTTTCCTGGGATTCTCTTCTAAAAACAACTGAACTGAAGCTTGAGCTGCTAACTGACTACAACATACACCTCTTTGTGTAGAAAGGTCTGCGTGGAGGAGTTTCTATGTTCAGCGGTCGTTATGCGAAAGGAAATAACAAATACGTGTCAGGTTACGATCGAAACGCTTCAACCAACCACCTGCTCTACGTAATCACCAACAACCTTTAAGAACACGCCATGTCACAGCCACTACCAACCGGAGGGTTTAGATGGGTTGAAAACTGTGACGAGCTTGAATTTTGCAACAGTGCACTTCCCATGCTGCTGATGACAAAAAGGCTACATTCTCGAGGTTGACATTGAGTATCCGAAAGAGCTGCATGGTTCGCATAATGCCTCTTCGCTTACACCTGAGTGTATTTCAGTACCAGGATACTGGATGTCTATGTACCAGTGCGAACTATCAGATGAGCATTGGGTGGGATCTAATGAATTTCGAAAGTTGGTGCCAAACCTTCATAACAAAAAAGTATGTTCTGCACTACAGGAACTTGCGGATATATATATATATATATATATATATATATATATATATATATATATATATATATATATATATATATATATATTGGAATTCGCCTAGTAAAAATACCGACCTCTGGCAGAAGGCCACAAGCGACTTCGAAAGGTACCATCTGTTCAAGTTTATGAATAACTCTGTGTTTGGAAAAACAATGAAGAACCTGCGAAACCCTATAGATGCTAAGCTGGTAGGTTCGATTGAAGATGACAAGCTACTCAAGCTAATACCAATCCTGCCTTTGCAAGGTCTACCTTATTCAGCCATAATCTTGCCACAACACGCTTACATAAAAGCAAACTATTGTAAGGCGGTTCACGATGTCAGCAAGCACCCGATAAATGACTTTTACTCCATGACACTGAAAGCTAGGTTCGATCACCACTACCAGTTTCTCTGCACAGACACAGACAGCATTGTGTGCAGATAGAAACGGATGACATTTACGCTGATATAGCAGATCAAGCTTATTTGTGTGACACAATTTACTACCATGTTCCACGTGGTATTTACTTGTGTCGTCCACTATATAGCACAGTAAACAAAACATTTCTTTGCAAGATGAAGAAGGAGTGCGCTGGAACTCCTATTGTCGAGTTTATCAGACTGCGACAAAAGATGTACTCCTTTCAGACTGGGGATAAAAAAAATTAAGATTCACAACAATCTCTACAAAGAGGATTTGTTTTAGAATAACGTATTTCGTCATGGAATGGATGTGCTGTGAAGTGAAAAGCTCTAGATTTATAGCATACACCAAAACAAGGTTTCAGTGTATTCGTTGGACAGAAAAAGATGGATAGCACAGGACAGAATAAAGACACTAACATAAGAGCATAGAGGTATACAAAAAGAAGAAAACTTTGATGTCGTTGGCGACTTTCTCGAAGAACAGCTGAAAACTCCAGGAAAAAATGGCAAGTTTGTCGACATGCTTAAACAGCAGCACACCACAAAAATGAACACTATGAACACTACCGCACCAAACAAGAGCAACACAACATGGTAGAGAATATCTTAAAGAACGGTTGGGACTGTTGGAATTGATAAAACATTACATACAAATACATAAAGATACATACATGAACATAAACATATTCATTACACAGGTTTTGTACTACTAAGCAGCACTAGATGCACACGTGGAATTGCTGTCAGAGTTCCACATGAATACCACGAGGTATACAACACATGGATACTACGTGGTATACAAGTGAACATATTTTTATTCTAATTGTATTTTAACTTAGCAAGGTAAGTCATACAGGAAATTGATTTACTCCATACAAAATACATCATTTTTGGGGTTTGTTGTTTCCGTACTTTGTTTAGACAACACTTGCTTTAACTCCATACGAAATACATCACTTTTTGGATTCTTTGGTTGTATAACCTAAGATACTGGCCATACAAATATAACAGCTAGTGACAGATATATCCACGGTAGAATCTGGTTGGCCGTCTGTCCTATTTATTTTAGTTTGGTTTCTTTCCACTCGCTCTCGTTCTTGAACTGCAAAATGTTTTCCACTTCATCTTTAATGTCTAAATCTGACTAATTGTTGTTTTTAGCGATTCATTGTCACTAGAGGATGCCAGTTTGTCTATCATATTGTCCAGTATTTTTATTTGGTTTATCACATAGTGGAGCATTTATGTGTTTTTTTTTTTGTTTTTTGTTTTTTTTTTTTCTAGGTCATCAAGCCTATTGTAAAAGTCGACCACTGACTGGTGCACAGCGGTGTCGGAAGGACGTGCAGGAACAAATAGCAAGTTTATCAGCTGGCACCGCTAGTTCGTTAGCTGGTGGCGCCTGCTCGTGTTTCAAACGCCATATTTCATATAGTCTGATGGAACCAATGCCAAACTTCTTTTATACCTTCTCTGCGGAAATCTTACCACGTAGATTTCGGATTTCCTTAATTTATTTTTAGGTTAACTCATAGTCTGTGGGCTATGTATACCTACCGTGATCCCCCCCCCCCCCGACTCTATCACTATGTTATCTTTATATGCTTTAAAACATGCCAAACAATTAAAAAATATATTAACATTGCAAATTTTGTGATGCACTAGCTCTGCTGCCGGAATATTTAAGGAAACGTCATGCGGCCTATTTAGGGTATACAACGAGACAGTGTGGGATGTGGTGACATTGCTCATATTGGAATCCTTTCTTGTTAAGTTATTGGCTTTAGTACACATAGGCAATATATTTGGACATTTCCTCTGTCCATAGCAACAAACAACATCCACATATCTCAACTCATTTGGTTACACGAAGGTTTTAAAAATACCTAGTAAATGTGTATAATACGCTTGCTAGTGTTTTTACCCAAAATCAATTTTATTTTCAAATTCATACCCTTTAGGCATTTTATTTGCAATGTTTTGCATTTGACTATTAGAGAGAAGTCTTTTGGAATTAATTGTAGCTATTATGCAGGTCTCTGGGGCTATTTTTGATGTAATAGTATTCAACTGACCATCCCGACTCCTAATCTTTACAAAGGTTATTTTTTTCTAAAAAAAAAAAAATTTAAAAAAATTGTCAATGGAGCAATAAAATTATATTATCGTATTTTATAAGAATCAATGACAGTTTATGGCATGTCAGCATTGTTTTTAATCATTTTTTAACGTACTTGTATATAATTAGCATTTAGTAGATTTATTATTAGCAGTAATGTTCAATTTTCGATAGTTTGCTGCTTTACAGCTTGTGTACCGGCAGTGTAAGTACACTAAGCCATCATTTACCGACTCAGATGTCATAACTGTTATTATTGTTTGATCCTTAAGTGCATTGGAATTTCAGAGAAAAAGAAGAGGCAGATATGCGTCGTTCACCTTGCAGAATCAAACTGTGAATCATTCACCTTTTTATCCCTAACAAAAGACCCAGATAAAAGACTGAGGAAGTTAAAAGATATATGTAAACAAAGGCTGACTCAGCCTGTAGGTTCTGGGCAAAATTTGAATGGAATCTTGTACACAAATACCTGATGAATACACATAGGAACACGGATACCACCATGAACTGTTACCAGAGATTTACAATGAACCTGCCCGAATTTAAATCATCACGTTTTGTCATAACTTACAACATGTGCACCTCGAACTTCATGCCGATCTTCGGATGAATCATTCATTTCAAGCCTGACTGCATCGTTTGCAACAAAGAAGTCTCATTGTGTTCCCTAAATAGGCCTCTTGGGGTTCCCTTAAATATTTAGGCAGCTGAGCCAGTGCATCCAAAAATTTGCAATGTTAACATCCTTTTTCTTGTTTGGCAGGTTCTAAAGCATAGACAAATACCAAAGAGACAGAGTCCTGGATGTGGGGTGTAGGGTAGGCCTACCTAGGCCACGGACAATTATTGTTCTTGTGGTTCCATCAACCTTGGTGCCGCGTGGTGGGACGGTCGTCCAGACAGCAGATCTAATGAAACATCAGGTGCAATCAATGTTTGGTTGAAAATGCACGGAATTCCAACGGCGCTAGTACGTCGTTGCCCCGACAAGTAGTACACAGTGGCAGTACCAAAATATGTTGTATGAATATTCTACACGTCGGATTGGTCATGCAAAAATGCCTAAAAGTAAGGACGACGAACGCCAACAGTGTAGTAGTACGCGGGATTTAGGCCTAGAAAGTCAATCCGACTATCAACCTCGCTGAGGTAATTGAACAAAAGCCGCACACCAAATTTTGTAGGGGGGGGGGGGGGAACACGAAGGATGCAGAGTAGGGTCCTCAAAATGAAGGCCATACGTCCATCTTGCAATGAGAGAGCCGATTTTTCTTTATTGTGCAGACGATGCGTTTATCCTCTTTGGTTTGCAAATCTAATAGTCACATTCACCAAGCTCAACAAGTGTCTTTGGATTTGCTGTTTAGACATGATTCTCGCATGCGACTACATTGACAGAAGTAATATGCCTTTTGTTACATTGACATAGGTAATACGCCCTTTGAATGTTTGCGGAAAGTTACTTTCGTTTTTAAAATCGGTGATGTGACAGTATGACGAACCTCTAGTCCATCTGCGACTAGGTAGGCAAGTTGTTGGGGGGAAAACTTGTGTACCCTGCACATGTGAACTTTGCAATAATTACTCAAACATGATTTTCCATAGTATCTGCTTTCCCCAAGTGTCAACTAAGGACAGGAATCATGGCCTTACATTATGTTTATAGGTTATCTCTTCATAAATATATCTCTAAATGGGTAAATATTTAGTTCACAAAATACTGCACCAACATCTCCATGGTGTATCGACCCTGATAACAAACACTTGAAAGGTCGAGAATATTCCGATTGCACATTTCCCTACACATTTCAATCCACTCTGCACCATCGCTGCTAAGTGCGCATCTCTGCTATTTGGCAATTCATGATGCAATCTTGTATGACATAGGGTCAACCAGCTCGACAGACATATATGCATGTTAAGAGCCTAACAAAAGAGTTCCAAACACTTGGTCCTTTTACTTTGTTGTAATGACTTGCTATCAAAGGTCAGTCTAATATACGTCTGATGGTAACATAAACCAAGTAAAATTCTTAAAATGTGTTAACAGGCGCTTTTGTAATACTCAAAACTGCACATGCTCACTGGAGCACATTCTTTGTCAAATCTTCAGTTTCGGAGATAAATAATTATTTCATGTACTCCGCAATCCCCTCAGGCCTAAATGGTAGTGGTAGATTTTGAAAATACTTACAAAGTTTGCTTTCAAACACTTCATAAACTTTAATGTACATGAAAAGCTGCATCATGAGGATAACCAGTAAATCTGACATGTCCCAAGTTGATCATCAACTGTTGTATTTCAGCATTCTCAAGTCCCAACACATGTATACAAGGTGCACAGTGTTACCATGGTGTATTTATTCTTACAACCTTCAGTCCATATTCTGGTCCATTTGTTTGACCATATTTGTTCAGGTTTTTGAGATAACGTGAGGTTTTTCAAGCATCATTCCACTTGGATGTTATGTTTATAATGTGTGGTGTTTGTCCATCTTTACAAGCAGTGGGTTTATGCGCCAAACATTTAACAAAATGTGTACTGTGTCACGAATGGTTGTATATCTCAAGAATACATGTATTTATCTGGAGGTTGTAAATATGATTTTGTACACATCTTCCATCTTGTATAAGTCTATTGCTTAAACAGTAATTTTACTACAATAATTTTAGTTGAAAAACTATATTGATATCAAATGTTGGTCTTGTTTGACAAAAATATCATGTGGTGTTTTTCATGTTGTCAAATATGCACAAAAAATACCAAATAGAAAAACCAACAGAAATACAAGCTGAATGTGGAACCACTGAATAATTTTTAGCCATTCCTAATCTATATTGCGCACAAGCCTTTTTGAATATATTTTATTAATTTTTCAGTATGATAAATTTACTTTATAATATGTTATAAAAAATGTCCTACATTATACAGTAAGGTATCATTCTATTTTTAAAACAAGAGGTCCAAGCAGACCTCAGATGGCTCAACTGGCTGACATCTGCCTAATAGCCAAATGCAAGCACTGTTGGCCAGGTCAGCCGAATGCATTCTGTTGACATTTCTTCCAATGTTGTTGCTTGCATGTTATAGAAATAACTGCTTCAAGGCTTCTCATTTTTTCTGTATTTTTCCGTACATGATGGCACATCAGCACAATATTTACAGGCCCCTATGCCAGAATGCTTTATTTCAAAGTTGGTCAAATTCTGTTTAGCATAGGTGTATTAATGTTTTTTTTACTATTTTTAGTGGCAGACTGGCATCATTTGTATAACTTTGCAAGCCCTTATTGCCAAGATGCTTTCTATAAAGTCTGGTCATAGTCTGTTCATCAGTGTTTCAGAAGTTGTTTAAACTTTTTGTTCTGTTTTAATCAACAGTGACCATATTTAATAGCAGATTGACATCAATTGTATAAATTTGAAAAAAAAATTATGCTGGTATGCTGTTAAATTTAGTAAAATTCTGCTGAGCATTTTTCGTAAGTCACTTATACGTTTTTATATTTTTTTAGCAGACATTTTTGATGGTGGATAAACATCTTCTGTACAAATTAAAAAGGCCTTTATACCTGGATGTTTTCTATCCATTTTTGTCGAATTGTATTCAGTGGTTGTGAAGAAGGCATTTAATGTTGGGTTCTTTTGGTTGTTTTTTTTTTTCTTCTCCATTTTTAGCAATAGTGGCCATATTTAATGGTAGGCTGGCATCCTTTGCACAAATTTGAAAGGTCTTCATACCAGAATGCTTTCTGTCAACTTAAATTCAAATTCTATTCCAAAAACTCTGGAGAAGATTTATCTATTTTGAGTAACAGTAGCTTACATAGTTTTTGCAACAGTGGCCATATTTAAGAACAGATTGGCTGGCATACAAACTTTTGTACAAACTTTAAAAGACTTCCTGCCAGATTGCTTTTCCGTCAAATCTATTCAGCAGTTTCGGGTTTGTACTTTTTTTTGGGTAATGGCAGACACTAACAGCTGATCAGCATCATTTGTACTAATCTGAAAGTCCTTCATGCCAAGATGCTCATTGCCAAATTCGGTCAAAGTTTTCTGTCTATTTGTTTTAGAATAAGCTTAAAATAGCAATTATTGGCAGCCGCATGGATTACAATACATGATGCATGATGGATGCAGGGCCATACCATAAGCTCACTTGGCCTTTGACCATGTGAACTAAAACAAAAGAAAAGCAATGTGCAATAATTTTATAGTTCTGTCATGATTTTAAAGTACATGACAGTAAATTATTTCATATTAGCTTTTTTAGGGTGCTCAACACACGTTTCTACTTGTGCACAGAGAGAGAGAGAGAGAGAGAGAGAGAGAGAGAGAGAGAGAACAAAAAGGTTGATTAAAAGGACTCGAAACCCCATCCTGCAAGAGCATAAGATGGATTAACATCATGGATCTTTTAGAGTATTTCTGAATAAACACAAAACAATAATGAAGCACAAGAACTGTAGCCTGTTATATGAGTCACAATGTAATATTTCCGTTATCAATCCAGGGGGGCCACAGGTGGCCAAGTGGTATAAGGTGCTCGCCTTTACAGATTGCTGACATTTCACTTCTGTTTCTGTGGGTTCGAGTCTCAGCTCAGCCAACATTGGTATGTGAGAAAGTTTGCCAGAAGCTCCCTGTGGGTTGGTGGTTCTTCATGGGTTCTTCCTCTACCAAATATACTGGCCGCCATGTTTAGCCTATCATGTGCTAAAAAATGGCATTAAACCCACAAAATCAACAACCTCAATCCAGGGCCATGCTTAAAGTTCATATGGCCTTCAGGTAGTGTTTCATGACAGAGCAACACAAGTAGGTTATTTATTGCGGAGAAAGTTGGAGTATAGTGCCTTTGTCAAGGTCACACCAGAGTTGCCGAACCATGCTGATCCAATGGTAGGATCTGAACTCGAACATTCTCAGATGATTCCGGCATACTAACCACTGAGCTACCATGACTCTTTCTGATCTAAGTGAGCTGTGATATAAAGTGGAATTTAATACTGAATGATAAATACTCCCAAAGTTTATGTTATTCCTGACGAAAATCAAACACATTTGATGATAATTTTATTGAAAATCAACAATCATCTTACATTTGTGATGAAGATATAAATTATAAAGAAGCACGCATGTCACAAATTAAACATGAGAAGGAAAAACAACATAACATTTTGTAAAATCTGTTTCAAACTCAATTAATTATGAGCAATTTTAAAGAAACATTGACAGAAAAAATAATAAATATTTAACAATAAAACTTAAAACCTCCTACTAAACAATTAATGGTATTTTAAAAATACTTTTCACATTTTCAAGTGTATTTTGCTTAATTCATTGTAAACAGTAAATGTGTGAACTTCATACATCTGATAACTTCGTTAGGTATGTAACTATAGCCTGCCTTTAATTCAAGGGTTGCCTTTAAATGCAGGAAATTCCGTAATTCTAATAGTATTTCTTCTCTCTCTCTCTCTCTTTCTCTCTCTCTCTCTCATCTCACAGTCTTACCCCTCAGGATCAATTTCTCAAAGAATATGACATTTGTGATGCTATGAATTACCTTCCAATATTTTGAGTCAAAGGGCTATACATTTCACATATTGTCAATGTAAGATGCATGTTGGAGTAAACTTATTGATGGAATATACTAAGTACCATTTTGGTCATGATTTTATGCAGCATCCACACAATCTCCAACTTACTAACACATGCTTAAAAAGTGAACCCATAGGAAAATTTGTTTCATTGTTTATCAATACATATGGATGACCACAGAAAAAAGGTTGATCTCAAAAAATTTATGCAACTCTCACAGAATATTTTGTCAAATTTTACAGTCTAGCACTTTAGAAGTATCACAGGTATGTTGCAAACTTTTTTATTAAATATTTTTTTGGTTTTTACAAATTATTATAGATACATACATTTTTATCATAATTTTCAGCCAATGTTTACGTACAAATGCTTGCAAAATCTTCATAAGAATTTAAGGTTATAGGTACAAAAATTTCAAGAACAAAAAGATTATGATTTTTATAGATCATTGGTGTACTAAAAATATGCGGTATAAAAAGATTAGACAATACAGTACATGTGTATCATGAAATTGTTACGTATCAATTTTACGTCTGACCTTCAATAAATCCTTGAATACAGATATTGTACGAACTCTAGTTAGGCTGCACAGGTAAGCATACATAAAGTTGAAAATTAGAAGAACAATTAAAATGTCTGACATTCCACATTTAGGTAAAAACCATAATAAATTGACACGTCTTAAAAAAAAAAGTCATTTTTGACAAAAATATTTTACAAATATGATAGTTCCTGCACCACATTTGCTAATATTGTGTGATTTAAAACTGTATTCCAGGTGAATACAGTGTAGTATCAATTATCATTTCCAATTATTGCAATCAAATACTTCTTATTTGGATTATACATTTTTTTATTTTTCAAGATAAAAATAGACATTCCTATTTTTCAAGGAAAATACTTTATTCGTTACACACATAATTATAAAACAGAAATTGAGATATTATACTTCTGCAATAAATAATATCATAGTTTTCCTGTAAAATGTTCAACTAAAAATTTGTATAAACTCAACATCACAAGGTTCCAAATATTAGTTACAACTCTATTGGGTCATACCTAAGGTATTATACAGAACAAAATGGGAAAAACAGCAATTATTATCTTGTTGTACAAGCTATTAGAAATCTAAACGGAATATAGGCCACTAAGACTAGTTCTTTGTACACATTTATATACATTAATATATTTAATTAAGAAAGCGAAACATACAATGCATTGAAAGAACTAAATGTCACACACTGATGATTATTGCTTACTTTTAAAACAAAACAATGAAATTAAATAGCATTATGGAAGCTTTGAAATGGAAAGAAAACTAATAAATTTGACACATGCTGAAGCAAAAATAACAATCAACAGACAGACTTTCCATGCAAGAAAAAAAACAACAAGCAAACAATATATCTGTATTACCAAGATTACACTGAAAATTTACTCTTAAATGACTGATACAATCCCACAGGTTTAGACACCAGTATAGTCCAAGCAGACCTGATCAGTATTAGCTGTGCTGATTTTAAGAAATATTCTGAATAAAAAGCATTTATTAAAAGAAGCCCATGTGGATTCAATATTGCTCACCTGGATAGTTGACAAATGTCTGTGGATGCAAATTCACACTAGTATTTAAACTGCAGAGGGGAAAGGGTTTGGCTTGGAGCACACTGTTGTTACACTGTGTATGAATGGTGGTATCATTTGCCTTAGTTTTCCTAGACATAAAGAATTACTTTCTTGAAATTAAAAGGACAAGTTATTTATACAACCAGGATGGTCCCTTGGGGTTTATCCTTGCCACTAGAGACTAGGTCCTGATTCATAATTCAGAAATAGTTCATATTCCCGCCCTGAATGTATATACACTTACTTGGAATTACAAGGGGAGTTAATCTGTGCAGTCACCATAGATTAATGGGTCTACCCTTGCACTCCTGGGACAGAGAGTCCTAACTTGGAAACCATTCAGATCCCCACCCAACACAGCTGCAGTAGCTCAGTGGTCAAGGCATTGGACTTATGACCAGAAGGTTGCTGGTTTGATTCACATGATCTAATCAGCCTGAATTGTCATTAATATCCATGACCTTGCTCATAATCAAACTCTATCTGAAATCTTCACGATACAAATTTACATACCTGGTTTGATCAAAATCTGCTCAGAAATATGACCACTGTAGTTTTCATAATCTCAGCCAATCATATGCAAGATCACCTCATTAATATGCATGAATGTCGCTTATAATCAAACTTATCTGATATATTGATGACATAACCTTACATACCAAATCTGACCAAATCCGATTAGATGTATGGCCTCTAGAGTGTTCACAAACTCTGGCAAACAGATGCAAGATCACCTCATTAATAGATATGCTGCTCATAATCAAACTCTTCCAAGATCTTGATGATATGAATTTAAATTCCAAGGCTGATCCAAAATGAAGCCTCTAAAGTGTACACAAACAAGTATTGATAAACAGGCAGAAGATGGATGATGTACACTGGATGCTGACACAAGGCCGAACCATTAGCCCATTTGGTCTATAGCCAGGTGAGCTGAATATATAATATGTAATTATTCTTTCTAAATTCTACTCTGGGTCTTAAAAACTATCTTGCCATCTTGCATACTTACATTATCCATATTCATGTATACATTACTTTACATGTATACACCATGTGTCTACCAATAATAATGTCCTGTGATTTCATTTACCTTTGCATGTTTCAATTGTTTTGCTTTGCAAAGAGTGATATACTGACCAATACTTCAATAAGGAGTGAGGTCATGGATGGATCATTACTGCTTGTTAGATCTCTAAATTTTGTGGCTTTTTTGTGTCTCACTAATATTGGGAATTCAATTTAGGAAAATATTAAAATTTTTGCGTAATCTACATATTTATCAGAATTTATCATATTCAGTCAAAACGTATATTCATCTTCCCCTCAATAAATGCCCTACAGAGTGGACACTGCTGTAAAGAAACACTGCAGCTGGCACATGTCGCTACATGTTTACAGGGCATAAAAACCATATTCATTTCTTTGACATAGCAGATCTTACATCGGGCAGCAACACGCAATTCCTGGAGCTCTCTCAATGTTTCTGAATCAGCACTGGGTTGATGCTCAGTGGTTGCCTCTACAGTCTCATGCTCTGGGTCTACAATGGAAGAAAAGTGCTCAGCAAGATTTTAAAGGTGAGACAAACTACCCTTAAATCATAATTTTGCAATTCATTCAAAAACAGTCTGGGGAACAAATGTGTACCAATTTTGTCATGCAAGTATGAATGTAACTTATCAGTTCATTATATGCATTCAGAAGAATACAAAACATTTCAATGAATTAGTAAGCAAGCGAATTGTTAACATTTAACAAATGTAGCATAATGAAGGCCAATATTAATTTAATATTATAATATGAACCCATTTCATCTCTCATTTCATGGGACAGAGAAAGAGAGGTATAGTACATGCATCATGGACTTCGGATTGTCTGCTCTATACTGTGGTCATGGACACAGGGTACAAGAGATTACAGATAAGTGTAAGTTCACTACATCTAGTGGGCACCCAAACTATATCACAAGACTTTGTCAAAGATTTGAATGCAGTCTTTGTGGGTTTTCTTGCACCTGTTGCTGATTTTATTGCCCCTGACATGGGAGACAATACATTAGGCAAACAGATGTCAGGCAACCCATCAGAATAAACATTACCATGGCTGGTGCCAATTTATATCTGTACAAAACTATAGTAACATTGGTTTTGGTATTTTTCAGTGGCCTAGCTAGGCACATAAACAAACACATGTGCCAAAAAGAAAGAAACAAAAGTAAAAATATAATGTTTTAAATTTCTTGGATATCCTTCCACCTATGCCCCATGACTGTGTACATCAGAAAATTGACTAGCTATGCCGTTTATCAACTACATTTATAAGCAAACACAAACACACATAAAAATCTACATTATGTTCTGCATCAAGTGATAATTTCTGTGATCTTTCTCAATAAATTATATTTTATAAAAATGTTCTACTGATTCTATATTTTCAGATTTTCTTTTAATGTTCATACTATTTCCAAGATAAACCTTTACCAAATTGTAGAAAGCAGTAAAAACATAAAAACAAAATCCTTCATCTTATCACAAATGCATAAGAGATTCATATAAAAAACTATCATGTATTTCATTCATCCTTTAGATAAGATCTGCAATTTGATTTTATCAAGTACACAGCAAGTTTAAATAATTTGTCAAGCTGAATAATGTCCAAAGCCATGGAAATCATTATTGTATATCTAAAATTTCCCTATTAGAAAGTTAATTGTGTGCAACCTATTTCCTTTCAGTATTTTTAACCAACATGTGTAGTATCAATCATCCTAAACATCTTTTATTATCTAATTACTCTTTATACATACCAACTACATTCCCCGTTGATCGGGAACCTTCATATATTATCCTCACCATCTCATTGTTTTGTTTCTGTCTTTTTATTGCTCGTTGATCATGAACCACTTTTCATACATAAATCATTTATCATATAACCTTTTTGTGGCACTATATAGCCTTACAGTGCTGGTGCGCCGTAAAATCCCAATCAATCAATCAGTATTAGAAAGATAAAAGAATATTAAAAATGTTACAATTTTGAAAATTGTAATCAAACTACCAACAAAAGATACCATATCAAATCCAATTAATACATCAATATACAATGTAGATTAAAAATCAACTTGTTTTCATTATTATTATTTTTATCATTATCATTATTATTATTATTATTATTATTGCATTGTTCTGGATTCCCTTTTCAATAACACAAGTGGCAATAATAATTTTTTAGAATGAAGATAAACGCTAAAACTGATAATTATGACTAATAAAGATGACAAATGAATCATGCTGTACTATTTACAGCACATATGTATTATCCAGTACACGGGACATAAAGACATGCATGTTATAATTCTTTCTAAAGTAAGAATAGCATGCCATAAAATATGAAAGAAAAAAAAAAAGATATTAGAGCTATGTAGACTTAGAAAATTACACTGATTATTAGAGAATATGACATTTTCAAAATGTGATACATTTGGAATTGTGGAATTCAACTATTGACAAAATTCATAGACCAAATTTTGATACATTTTTTTTTATGCAAAATAAATAAAGAAAGAAAGAATTGTTGTTTCTCAACAGTTCCTTTTTTCTATTTAAGGAAGAATGTATACCTTTAATTGGTTTATCAACCTGCTATTATTGTCTTTTTGTCTACAGAAAGTGATTTGTTATGAAAAACCCTCTGGAATGCAATATTGCATGTGGTTTGGTGGATAGACAAGGGAACAACAACTACGACTTGATCGAGCACATTCCAAGCTTACTGAATAGAATACACTCACTGCCACAGAAACATAAGATTATCATTGGCTGACAAAAATGTCTTTCTGATCTAGACGTGTAATAAAGTTTTCCCCAGCCCCCACTGCACCTTGGGGTCTGGGCCCATCCAGAACTCTCAGGGGGCCTTTAAAGTGTTGCTTTGCTTTAGTCTCCCCCCTCACCCCCCCCCCCCCCTTGCAAGCAGGTCCCAAACTTTTCAGGTTTCTACTGTTGTTGCTTGGACCAGCACCCAGCTTGTTACAAACCCCAGGCAAACCGTGGGTATTCATCAAGCACGAGTGTAGATGAACCACTAACTATAGAATGACATTCCTCGTATTTAACCTTAAAATCCTTTTCAGCCAAAACTGTTACATGCCTAATATATACAGCACACTATCAATTGTACATTATCCAGATGTTAGATTTAAACCAGTTGGCCCATCACATTCCATTAAACTATTGATAGATAAAGACGAACCTGTTTAATATAAATAGTTACATGTACTTGCTTGACCAAACATATAATATTTAAACACTGTATAATTTAGGTTGTCTGCACAGTAATATAAATGCAGGTAAATATTTAAACATTCTGTGTGCTAAAATTTAAAAAGAAACAACAACCTCCCGGTATTAAAAAGAGTTTGACCAAAACAGAGGGCACATACAAATAGGACACCATTCTCACAAAACCGCTCACTATAATCAATTTATAAGGAATGTTTCATTCTAGATAAATAGGCATTGCCTGTGTCATTTTGGTCTAAGGGCATTTGGTTTTCAATATTTATATAATCAAATGGTGCGCACTTAGAGGTATTTGACTATGATGTACTTGAAAATTCACTATAAAGAAATTACTACTCCTGGGTCTGGAAACTATATGGTTTGAAATCAGACAATTGTCCACACTGGCAGAGATGAATGGCAGAGACACATTTTGTTAATAAAAAAATTGTAAAATTAATAAGGATTAATTTTAAGTGATTTGTTAGTTGCGACAGCTTTTGTTAAACATGAAAACAAAAAGCTGCTAGCCGTGACAGTTTACATGTAGGTGTCGGAAAATGGATCTAAGGCTTACACTTTACTGTGGGGACAACAGTTAACTCTTATTAATTCATTCTTTATTATGAAAACCGATTGAGATGGGTCTTGAGTCAAAACTGATTACCTACACACATACACAAAACAGTTGCCATACAGTGTATCCTGGGGGGTGGAGTGGTGACTGTTATGTATAGGTTTTAATTACCTCTGGAATTCCTATCGTTTCGATTCACCCTTGGAACTTCTATGGGGTGTTGGTTCAAACACCTGATTATGTGCACAGTTTGAATTACCACCGGAATGCCAAGCGATTCTCCCTAGGAACTCCAATGGGGTTCAATTCAAAAATGTATATAATCAGTGGAGGGAACAATCCGCACAATTGACTGTAAGAAAACGGAATGAATTCTGTCTAGGTCAGTCAAAGTGCATTAACCAGAGGAGGACTGGCATAGGATTGTCAGATAATGGCTAACAGATGTCCTTTTCACCATTTTAATCTGTATCTTTTATCAACCAATTTTGCCAGCATTATGGTTCTTTCAAATGTGCTAAAAAGCTGGATTTGCTGCAAAAAATAAACCACTTTGGCATCGCATTTTTGTTTTTGTTTCCCCATTATCAAAATCCCACATCGTTGTGGAGGCACACTTGGGACAGGCCTCATGTTAGAAAATTGTCATTCTGATGGTTCTGTAATTGTTGTCACTTCAGCTGTTGCAGCTGCCAAATCAGCTTAATTGAATTTCCACCAAGATTGAGCATCAGCATTTTGCAAGTTATGAATTCGGTTTTTGCCACATCTTCAATTACTACTGAAGTGTACATCTTGTGCAACGCAGCCCAATTTTTCATGGTCATATATTTGTACACTATATAGAGGATGAGCTTGAACTCTTCCTCGATGATGGTGTTGCATATCACCATAGATATGTAGTCAGAGATTGTGACGATTTTTGTTTCAACCAAGAAGTAGATTTTGTTGTATTTTTTTGGCTTTAAGGCAGAGTCATGAAATTTCTAGACATAGAAATCAGATTGCAGCTTTAAGCTGTGATCACAAGGGCAATGATTGTTAAAAATATTCTAATCCCCACCACACCAGTGCCCAAAGGCACAGCTGTCAGTGTACTGTCAACGCCATCGACAGTGTTTTTCATGTGCTTGTACTTTTTGTTGAGGGCACGCCACTGTTTTAGCCTCGGTCTGTAAGGAGGTGTCAGCCTCACAGATCGTTTTTTGATGAAAGTTCTGGGGATCGTTGATATTTGGATACAGCAACATTATAATTCCTCTATGAGAGGTGTGATATGAAAGTTCAATTCGTCTAGAGAAGTGTGTGTGTGTGGGGTGGGAGTTCCCATGTGGACATACACCTCTAACCACTTGCCATGTCTTACTGGTAAGACAGTGGTGATGTCAAAGAAGGTGTCAGTTTGCTTAACATCTTTAGACTTGAAATAACATGGCCTTCTTCGGTTTGCACGTTTAGCAATTGTTTGTTTTTCTGACTGATTTTTGTGATGCAGCTGGTCACATTTTTTTCCAAATATAACTCTGCTTTTTTCTCAGGTGAGATAAGTGATAGAAAGTCCTATATAGCCCGACTGAAATGTTATTAGCATGTATTCCATTTTGCCAAAAACCACAATGGCATTGTAGTTGCAATTGCGCCCGATATGCTCCTGGGACAGTACATTTGGCTTTTGTTCTAACAGCAAAAGCATAATTACCACTGGCTGACCAGGGGTTGGCTTAGAGTGTTCTGGGAGGTCCAAGTGCTTGATGTCTAACCGCTTTGACTTCTCATTCCATCCCAATATGAATCGGTATTTGTCACACCCATGTTGGCACAGATACTCTTCCAGTAGTGGTTCTTACTCCTTGTTGACGTCAACTTGTTTTAAGAGCTTTGCCAATACTCAATCGCTGATCTCAGGACTGGCAGTCGGCACCAATGATTGGTGTTCCTTGTTTATGTCTGGATCACAACCACCACCACCACCACCATGGCTCTTGTTTAAAGCAATGTGAGTTCTAATTATGAAAGCCAAACATGGCTAGAGTGGCTGAAAATCCCGTCAGCTGTGTGTTGATGTTGAGACCCCTCACACCTAATGGTGTCTCTGGGAGCAAATATAGATTCAAAACCTAATTCTGAGACCTTAGTGTGAGGCATCAGCTGGAATGGCAGTACTGCCATCATGTGTCCTTAAGGCCCCGTTTACACAAACTGAAAGTGATGCCTATGTTCCGTTGCTGTGACTCCCATGAAGGTTAATGGAGTAAAATCCAGGACCTGAGATGGTGATAGTGTCATTGTTGTTGCTGAGTGTAAAACCACTAATGTTCTGAAAGTTTTGTGCTGACTTCTAGCTATAGTAACTACATGCATTTATTGCCATAACCACACTAACTCACATGATTATATTGGTAGTTAAGTTCACTACCACGATATCTGGTATCTAGTGATGAAAGCCATCCCAGAAGCCATAATGGTGATTACTGACTAAACCCATGGTGTCGGTTATGAGAAACCCATCTTGCCAAGTCGATAAGGCAAGTGCTGGGCCAAAAGAGGATGCTAGTACATAAGGCATGGCCGTGCATCAGCTGGATTGTCTGGTACCTTGTTAGTGACAAACTTAAGTGTGTCCCCAACCTAAGAGTCAACTGGGACGTGTATCTTGCTGATTAAGTTGTTGTTCATTACCAGCTCACTGCCCACTGTACAGCCGGCATTTAAGACTCTCAAGGCATCAGCGTTGTAAATATACTTTTTGATATTTTTCATGGATATACCGCTGTCGCTTAGTGCACCATTGGCTTTGAAAACTGCAACGTGGTCAGCCACGACCCCAAATGGTTTTGTGAGGAGCACAGAGACATCCATGCCCATGTTTTTAAGGTCCATAGCAGCATCGGAAAACATGACCAGATCATGTGGGTTTGCGTTAGTGGTGCAGTTGCTAAAAGCTGCGGGGCTAGCCATGGTTGCATACTGGGAGAGACCATCCTGTGGGGCGTCAGCTCTACTAAAGTGCCCTAATTTGTCCACATGCATGGTTTGAGTTCCACTTTATGACTCTGATTTTGTCTAATGCAAAGAACTGCAAAAGTTTAAGGCCGGGGTGAGGTTTGTCCGATATCTCAACAATGAAGTGGTAAATACAGTAGGCCATATCAGAAAAAAGGTTGATGACATATATACTGGACTCAGTATGGCTAAGCCCATTAACCAGCCTATACAGAATCATCCACCATCTTTTTTCTGGATTTATAACACAACTCTGACATGCTTCAAATTGGTACTGTGACTGCACGCTGATTCCCCATATTTTAACTTTGTGGAGATATACAGACATCCAAAATCTGTAATGTCCATCTTTTTCAGTGGCAACATATTCATAAAAAACTAGGTGAAATGCATGAAATGCTGAGTGATTTCGGAGCTCAGAACTTGCTGAGTAAATGCCGTCATTTTTTAGTAGTGTTAGGGCAAATCCAACATTATTTTTGACCATATGGCTATTTATGTATGCCTTTGTAGCCACATCTTGGGGCTCAGTGGGGTCTTTCATGTTTGCCATCTTGTTCAAGACCATATCAAGGATGCCTGTCATGCTGTCGCCAGAATTGGAAACCAAGAGCGCGTCTTGGCCGTCAACATATCTTTTTTGTGGTGGTATTTTGTGGCAGCATGGGATCAGCCACATTATGAACAGAAGTCTGGGGAATCTCAACAGTTCGAGACTGGCCAAAAGGTGCACCACTATCACTCAGTATACCATCAGCGTAAAAGATCTCCATGTGGCTGGCTCCTACACTGGCTGGTTTGGAGAGAGTGTAGAGACATTCATGCCTTTTGTTAAGTTTCCATCAACATCTGAAAAAAACAACCAAGTCATTCGGATCTGCGCCAGTAACACAGTTGCTAAAAGCTGTAAGGTCAGCCTAGGCCATGTAGTTGATGAAGTTAAATGTGCTTATTGTTTCCACCAAATTGACAGTAGCATGGGAAATACTAGAAATGCCCGAATATGACCACAGGCATTGTTCATGTTTGCATAATACCCAAGAGGGGCCCATCTCTAATTAATGCTGTGTCCAACAATGCATTTCGCATTGGGTTCCATGCCAGAATTTGTCTACAGGCATGCTGTACATCACGATTAGACAATATCATCTAATGTATAGAACTGTAAGTTATTTTTTTATTTCTTTTCAGCAACACATGCATTAATGCCTGGATTGAATCCATGAAATGCAATGTTGCGGGTAGAACTCACTCCAACTCCGAAGCCACTATCACCATCATTTTTAAGACTGTGTTCGGATTAAACCAATGTTGTTTTTAACCATATGGCCATTTACATATGCTTTTGTAGCCACGTCTTGGGGATCTGTGGCATCTTTCACGTACACGATCTTGTTAAGTCTGATGTTTTGGATGCCAGTCATGGGAACCATGCGCTCTGCTTGCATCAAAGCGGTGTGTTTGCATTATACCAAAAGAGCAGAAGTATGTCTGTCTTCAGGCAGAAGTTGTGGTAGTCACCTAGGCTTCTACAGTCAATGTCCTGCCACACAACCTGCACATGATCGTATTCCTCTTTTATGATCCTGCTGGGACTCGGTTGGCTATAAAAGCCTCTAACAGAGGGGGCGGTGTTTCTTTGAAATGCTCCCAGCCATTCATCTATCCATATGGGATGATGCTTTTCTTCTTGAGCAAGGCTATATTCCTTTCTCTGTGCTGGTTGGTATGCATACATCCCTCATTTTGTAGGAGATTCTTTGAAAGGGTGTCAAGTCTGCTATTCATAAAATGGAGGTTGTCTATAAACTGCAACTGCCCCAGTGAGAACTCCATGTACTTTTCTATGTTGTTCTGGATGGCGCTGATGTTCTCCATCGAGGCCACTAGCCTTCGTAGATGCACAGGTTATGAATAACAAATGGGATCTTCATTTCTTTTGGATATATGTGCAGCTTAAGATACAAGCTTTGTGGGCAGCATCATGGTATTTGTCAGTGATATGGCAGTGGTCCTTCACCCAGTCAGTCTCCATCGATGAACTGCAGATGTGGCAGTCTGCCGCTTCCTGGTAGGTACAATTCCACCTCATCTCTGCAATTTACTCTATATGAGGTTATGCCACACAACAATAGTGTATTTAATGTTCTGAAGTTTGTGGAGTTTACATTCCACATATTTTGCCTGGGATGACAAACATGCTGATTTGATGTTGAATAGATGACTGACAATATACTGTCCTGAGTTACACTGATCTCCTGAGGACAAGTTTCAAAAAGGGTGCTACCTATCTCAATTCTGTAACTTCTATTTTTCAAAATGTGCAGATAAAGTTAGGTATGCAGCCCCTTATGCCTTGGCTGAATAGGTCATTCATTGTGCTGTAATTCCACATGGTGTCATAAGTATTTATCCAACTCGAAAAAAACTGCAACTATATGTTCTTTTTCTATGAAAGCTTCTTTAATAAATGCTTCAATTCAGACAAGATGATCTATTGTGCTACTATGGCTTCTGAATTTCACGCTGAACATCTGATAGCAGTGTGTTGGATTAAAATATCAGATGAGTCTATTATTTATCATTCATTCCATGGTTTTGCAAATAGTTTTTTCCTCATATGGGATGGTAGTTGGAAGTGTAGGTATGGCCCTTTCCAGGTTCAGGTACAGGTCTCACTATTAATTCTTGCCCAGACTGGAGAAATCATCAGTTTCCAAAATTTTATTTAGTGGTGTATTGAGAGCTGAATTTAGGTGTTTCAAAAGCGAATAGTGGATATCATCTGGTATTGCTGCAGTGTCATGGGCTCGATCGAAAGAGTCTTGTAATTCTCTGAGTGTGAGAGGTTATTGTAATCTTCAGCTTTAGCAGATTTAAAATTTAGAAGAACCTTTTCATTTATGTTCTTTGACATGGAAGTTTCGAGAATAATTCTCTCGCTGGGAGTTTTTGAGAATGTTTCAGCCAATATATTTGGGGTTTCTAGTACAGTTGTGACCATTTTATCAGATTTCTATAAATGCTACAACTACTTTTTGTTTTCCCAGTGATTTTTCGCACCATATTCCACACCAATTTAATAGAGAAGAAAGAGTTCAATCTAGAGACATAGTATCTCCATGTCTTGCTCTTGATGTCTCTACTGGTACAATGTACTTTCTCCTTTCCTCATGCCTCTCTGCCCTCATGGAAGCACAGGGCCCTGACTATGTCTCACCAGCGGACCCGGTTCTGGGCTGTTCTCCTCAGTTCGGCCAACGTTGTTCTGGCAGCCTTGATCTCTTCCTCGACAGACCTGCGCCAATTCTTCCTTGGTCTGCCAACCTTTCTCTTGCCTTGAGGGTTCCATTCTAGGGCCTGCCTAGTGATGCTGTATGCCCGATCCACCCCCATTTCCTTTTTGAAGATTTCTTAGTGAATAGGTAGCTGGCTGGTCGTATCCCACAAGTCGGTGTTATGGATCCTCTCTGGCCATTGGTTGTTGAGGAGGAGGTGGAGGCAGCTGTTCACAAAAGACTGCAGTTTGTTGGAGATTGTCTTAGTCACTCTCCAGGTCTTCAAGCTCTAGGGCAGGACAGACTTCATGTTTATGTTGAACAGTCAGATCTTGCTCTTTTTAGATGATGATTAGCTCCATGCCTTTTTCAGTATTGTAAATTGGTATTGTATCCCCAGCAAGATCCAGGAGAAACAGTGTAAATTGGAATAATAGATCCACTACAAAATGACCAGCTGCCACATCTGATTTACAGAAAGATTAAAATATTTCCCACCTGCCTTGTTTAATTTCCATCTCTGCCCAAGTTCTTGAAGTTGGGAATATTACATCAGATATATTAGAAAGTGGTAACTACAATATAGATTGTCACCAACTTAAAGAAAAAGAAACAAAATCATAGATGGTCAGATCCAAGGACAAGTAGGAGCATGTGGCCGGATGCAGGTAGGTATATGACATATTATTCAAAATGCAAAGACTGTGTTCTCAAACAAAGTCTTCTATTTGCTTCCCTCTCACTGATATCGTTACAGCCCGAAAGAGTGAGGTGGCCATTAAAGTCGCCATGTAAAACAAAAGTGTTGGTAACTAAGATGGGCAAAATCAGATGATATGATAGCTCAAATGTACACAAGATCCAACTGGTAATAGCTGATCAAGACAAAATTGTTCCATTTTTGAATAAAATCCTCATTTGATAGGCAAACTCTTTAAAACTTTTCTTTGAAAATTAATTTCATAATTAAGGTCTCCCATCATAAAATCCTGCAGGCAACTTAGATTGCATTTCACGGAACAAAAAACTATTCATTCTATACTTGAATTTCTGGAAATATTAGACATATGTGAATTGGGTAGTATAGACAAAGCACTCTTAAAAGATTACTCTCTTACCAAATGAATAGATGAAGCATGTTATTGTTAATCATATATGATTTTGTTTTCTCCAAATCTGCATCCATGCATTGAACTATACAACCATCCAAAAGCACCTGAATAAACTGACCTAAAGTAATGCAAAACTTAAGATATTTCCTGGCAAATATGAATTCCCTTGCCAAAGGGCATGCATCTGGAGTACCTGACAATATACAGAGTACTATTGGTGAAGAAATGCTGAAGGAATAAGAGTTATGAGCCTTGTCATATATATATATGGTAGCGAGAGGTTGTGCTTCAGAACACTGGGTCAATATTTTCGAACACATGTGTATTTCTGGCCAGTTCTATATTTTAACTGGCATAGCTTTTGTTCTTGGAAGCTAGAATTTATAGCAATATGTGGATAATGGTTGGCTTGATAGAAATAAATGGACACAAATAAGTTAACCTTAAAATAAAAGAATTTCCAGTGACAAAAGGTTCTTCAAGACAACTAGTGTCCACTGGCCATTAGAGGTTGGGAACTACCACAATGAGGCACCATATGACTATGCTGTGTGTTCTAGAACTCAACCTTTTACCCCAGAACAATCCTATGTACGCTATAACTGTAAGTTTCTTTTCACAACTTTTTGGAGTTTTTAATCAAAGGGACAAAAATACTTGCAAAGTAAAATGATAGAGTAATGCTCCTTTGAAATAAAAGAAACAGTCAAAGAATTTAGGTTCTTTGAATATACCACTTACATTCATACAATTGTTGGCACAAAGATTATAAGTCTTTATTTTTTTTTCTTCATAAAATAGTAATTGCTGAAAATACTAATCACTTACAAAAAAGACTGTCTTGAAAACACAGTGGTATTCTAGTACATCAATGCTTTGTAACTGTATAAATCTAATACTCGAGTCAACAAAGCTGGAATTGCTGCACTTTACCACCTTTTTCATGTTTTGCTGGGTAAAACCATCCACTTAGAAAACATGATCCAGCTTACCAGCAGTCATCACACAGCCTTCTAATACTGTCAATATGATACATAGTATGAATTCATTATTATGTGTGCAGTACCAAAGCTACCTCCAAACTCAAAAAAAGTAGTGAGATTGTGCTTGTTTACTGGAACGTGTGTGCAAAAGGATGTCAGCATCTTCCTTGATTCAAGGTTATGCATTTATCCTAGTGTTAGTCTGTTACGGATTCGGCTTATTTGCTCAAATGTGCATGAAATTTAATGTCAGTATTATATTTTATAGAGATGTATACATAACCACCTTTTTACTTTGAATGACAAATCCACACTATATGATCTTTCAACCAAACCACAAAATCCGACACACACGAATACAAAGTGATTCAAAGAATGTACCAAAGGTCAAACCAAATTCTGAAATGCATATTTTCTCTGCAGTAATGGCCATAAAAGAGCTATGCCAAAAATGCACTGGTGATGAGATGGAAGGCCACACATGGTTATGCTATAATCCAAAAGTCTCTTAAAATGGACAAAGGCTTGGTTTACCTGATGGTTGTGGAGGTGTAGAATCTTCTGCCTCCTTCTTTTCTAACTGGGGAAGAGTTTCCTCTGGAAAAACACAAGATAAAAATCACACAAAATAAATTCAATTTTTCTTTTATAAAACTGACTCACATCATAAAACCCTACTGAAAACATAATTTACCTTTCAGGGAACAAGAAATAATACTTTTGTACAGCAATATCAGCAAATATTTGACACAGGTGAATTGGGTAGTATAGACAAAGCACTCTCTGAATAGGGATTTACAAGAATACTCTCTTCCTCTCTTACCATATTGAAAAAATGGAGTATGTTATGAATTATATGCATGTGTCTGTGACACAGATCCCAAGCAAAGAACCTTAAGCAATTACAATGAAGTATGAACTATAGGCAAAAAAGATTTACTGTGGAATGAGGTGTCATACACAACACCATAATAAGTCAATGAAATCTGAAATGTTAGTCATGGTGACCTACTTTTGACATTATTTGGTTTTCTTTAATTCTGCATCCGTACATGGAACTAAAAAACCCTCTAAGAGCACCTGAATCAACTAAAGTAATGCAAAGCTTAATATATTTCCTGGTAAACATGAATTCTCTTCCCAGCAGGCATGTATGTGGAGTAACTGACAACATACAGAGTAGCATGGGTGAAGAAATACTTAGGCAATGGGAGTTAGGAGCCTTAAGAAAAGGATATATCCTGATGGCTGACTCCATCTGGTCTGGACAGTATTCAAACCCATTACCCACTAGTTGTGTGTCTAAGCTAATAACCAAGTCACAATTTACAGAAAGAAAATATTGCTACAAGAAACTACTCATTCGTTTGAATGCAGCGACAGCTTTGTCAGTGCAGGATTATGGCACAATGTGATTTGTCCAGATGTAAGAGGGACAATGGTACCAAAAACATGACAATAGGTTGAAAATACCAATATTTCTCAAGCATGGAATTTAGGTTACAGTGACGAAGTTTTAGTAAGACTGATATACTCTCCTTATCATGCATTCTTACATCACTTTTCATGGGTGTAGGTAAAATAGGTGTAAGAAACAAATGGGTAAAAAAAGAAGTCACTTAAACAAGAACATTGGGTCAAAGTGACCTGCTTTTGGTGTGACTGAGTTTATCTCCTTCAGATGAATTCAGGCATCAATTTCATAAGTGTTGTTGAAATAGGGTGCAATATATTGGGGCATAAGTAGCATAAAGCCTAACATACAGAAAGCATTAAAACATCAACATTAGGTCACAATGACCTAACCTGGGCATGGTAGAAAGATTCTTCATAACACAATGTCACATGCTCATGTTTTATTTTATTTTTTTTAATGTGCAGGTTAATTAGGATGTAAGACCTACCACAACTCATATAAATCTTCACAACTTTTCGCACACACATGATCCATAAAAGTTATAATCAGTTTTTCATACTAAACTTTCTTGTACATAGAGTTTTAATTTTGTATTAAATTTTTCCTACAAGAGGTCAAAAATGAGTAGATTCACAGATTTGATAATTGAAGGGTAAATAATTATTGGACAGTGATGTCATAATATGATAGCAAGAGCTTGTGCTGCTGAACAATGGATCAATATTTTCTAATATTTATGTGTATTTCTAATGAGTTCTGGGTTTTTAACTGGAATGATTTTGTTTTTGGATGACAGATTTTTTTGGAATATGTGAAACATGATTGGTTGGATAAAGATACATGGTCAATAAAAGGTTAACATTTAAAAACAGAAAAATTCTCAATAGCAAAAGGCTCATGAATGCCACTAATGTAATATATGAACCAAATTTCTTGAATAGTTTCAATGGATTTGGAGTTAGATCACTCACTCAAGCATCCTTCTATTATTACAGAGAATATGTGAAAGTACCAACATACTCTCACATAGGGTCCACTAGCCATTAGAGCCTTGAACTAACATTCTGAGGCACCACATGTCCAACCTGCAAGCTTTGGGTCTCAACTTTTAGACCAGAACAATCCTACACTATCCCTATCTTTTAAAATACAATTATAAGCTTTCTGCCCATGAAACAGAAATTTATTTTCACAACTTTTTGACATTTTGAATCAAAAAAAAAAAAAAAATACACTTACAAGAAAAATGTACATAGTGCTGTTTTGAAAAAACATAATATGTCAAAGAATTAAATTTCTTTGAATATACTACTTACATTGATAGAATTGTTTGCACATAGATTATAAGTATTTATTATTTTCCTTTCATAAGATAGTAATTCTTTAAAATACTAATCACTTACAAAAAAGACTGTCTTGGAAACACAGTGGTATTCCAGTGTGTATATGCTTTATAACTATTTGAGAATAATATTCGAGTCATGACTGATGGAATTTCTTCACTTCACTAACATCTTTTCATGTTTTTGCTGGGTAAAACATGAGGCAGTTTAACAGTAAATATCACACAGACTTCTAATACTGATAGTATGATACATATTGTTTTCTCTTAAGTAATGCTTCTAAAAGGGCTATGCTAAAACTGCATGGCTGATGAGATGGCCTTATCTATGCTATAATCCATGAATCTCTTAAAATGGAAAAAAGGTTACATTTACCATGTAACTGGATAGGTGTAGAACCTGCAGCCGGCTTTGTTGCCAACTGGGGAACAGGTTGTTCTGGAAAGACATATGATAAAATGTCATTTGTAGACATGGACCACTTTATTAATGAAGCATAAAATAAGCATATATTATAAAGCTGCTGGTTTTCTGGTTCATTTTCTGCTACTCCAACAAAGAGCAACAAGACAATAGCAAGGTAAAAAAAACCTGTCTGCATCTTAACAAGAGCTGCCATAAGACAGTATGCATGTATGTAGTTGCATTTTATGGCACCTCAGAATAACTATCGCTAAATTGTGCCAACCAAAGATAAAGTTTGACAAATGTAACAATGAAAAATTGCACAAAAAATTAGGAAGATAAATCCTTCAAATTTAATGATTTCAAAACACAGAAGTTTGCAGGAGTTCAATCACTGAATATTGCTTTTTTCTAACCAAGGATGAACCTGTATGCCAAAGAGTGGAATGAAGTTTGGTTTCTGAGCATACACCTGGTTCAGTATTTTGTCCTAAAGACTACATCATGAGTGGGATTATATGGATTACAGGATAGTTTGGTAGTATACTGAAAAGCAATTAAGCTCATTGCAGATAAAGCACTGGTTAATTTGCCACAATACAGAGATTTTCTGAAGGTAAAGTTTTAAATGTATCCAGACAAAGCCTAAGACTCTGATTGTGTATGAGATCAAGCATCCGGAGATTATGCGTTATAAGCGTATACAGGATGATCCGCACACAATCAAGTCATTGTCAAGTTTAGGTGCTCCTAATGACCTGTACAACCAGAGGACGACCTTCTAGTCTGCTCTCCAATATTTGTTTCTTATGACTCTTATTAAATCCAGGGCTTTCTGACTTTTGTCACCGATATATCTAATATGTGGAAGGAAAGTTAGTTACCCTAAAAATGTGGTCTTCTCCACAACAGGAATAAGACAACCATCACAAAAAGAGCTACAAGTCATCATGAATTTGATGTAATTGGCAGAAGTACATCCAAACAGTTTTAAATTATGAAAATTTTAAACCATTTTCTTCTAACCATTTCTGAACTCTATTTGAACTTATCTGTTGTTGACGTTAAATGGTATGCACATGTTCTGAACTATAGCTGATCAAAAAGTTATCAACATATAATAGGTAGGTAGTTCCTGGATTAAGGCATTTCACTATGCTGTTAATTTGATATTGAATAGGTGGCGGACAATATGCTGCCTTTAGTTATACCAATCTCCTGAGGATGGGTTTCAAAATGAATGCTACCTACCTTAACACTATCTTTCTAAATCTGAATATAAAATTAGGTAGGCAGCCCTTAGACCTAGACTGAATAAGTCATTCATTATGCCATACTTCCATGTGATGTCATTAAAGATGGTCTAGATCAGATGATATGATAGCTCTTATGTACATAAGGGTGAACTGGTTATTCTTGCTCAAGACAAAAAATTTCTATTTGGAACAAAATCCAAGTTTGATAGGTGAACTCTTTAAAGCTTTTCTTTAAAAAGATTGATTTAGTAATACATGTCTAACATGATAAAATCCTGCTGACAACACAGCTTGCCTTTTAAAGAACAAAAAACATAATTTTTTACTTGAATTTAAGTAAATATTATAGATATCTAAATTGGGTTGTATAGACAAAGCAGTCTTTAAATAGGGATTTCTAAGATTGATCTCTTACCAAATGAACAAAAAAAAAGCATGTTATTATGATTTTTGAGCAATAACAGTGAAATGTGAAATATGTCACAGCGATTTAATTATGGAATGATGGCATGATACATACAATGGAATACCCACACCAAGAAATAAGCCTAAGAAACTGACTTGTTTGAGTAACTCATTCAGTCACTGATGCATATGATGTTATGATGGCTACTTTTGATGTGATGATTTAGTACTCAACATAAGGGAATGGCTGTATAGAAAATGTTGCATGACATTAATTGAATGCCCCAGGTATAAGAAGTCAATAAAGTGTGAAATGTTAGGCATCGTGACCCACTTCTGACACGATTTAGTTTTCTCCAATTCTGCTTCCATACACTTAACTACAGAACCCTCCAAGAGCGCCTGCATAAACATTCCATAAGTCATGCAAATTTTAAGATATTTCCTGGTAAGCATGAATTCCCTTCCAAACAGGCATGCATCTGGAGAAACTGATAATATAAAGAGTCCTATGGATGAAGAAATGCTGAGGCAATGTAAGTTATGAGTCTTGAAAAGTGATGCACCTTGCCAGCTGACTCAATCTGGTTTGGACAGAATGCAAACCCATTACACACTAGTTGTAAGACTAAGCTACTGACCGAGTCACTTTTTACAGACTGGAAATATTGCCACAGCAAACAACTCGTTCATTTGGATGCAGCAACAGTTTCATCAGTGCAGAATGATGACAATGTCTTTTTAGTCCAGAATTAACAGGAACAATGATACCAAAGACATGACAAACAGCTGAAAATACCAATGTTTCAAATGCATGGAAATCAAGTTACAGTGAAGAAATTTTGGCATCAGGCTCCTTAACATGCATTCACACAGCACTTTTCATGGGTGTAGGTAAAAGAGGTGTAACAAATGGATGGGTGAAAATACACAAGTCACTCAAGCATGAAAATTGGTTCACAGTGACCTGTGTTTTGGTGTGGCTGTGTTTTTCTCCTTGAGATGCCTTAAGGCATCAATTTCTTGAGTGTTGGTAAAGTAAGGTGCAAGATACTGGAAGTACAAGCAACAGAATGCTAAACATACAGAAAGAACTGAAGAATCAACATTAGGTCACAGTAACCTAATTTGGGCATAGTAGCGAGACTCTTCTTGCCATGAAGCCACATGCCAAATTTTATGTGTAGGTTAAATAGGGTGCAAGATGTACCATAACTCAGCTAATTCTTCAAATCATACATGATCCATGAATGTCATTAAGTTTTTTTCTGTACCAAACTTTGCTGTACACATTTTGTTGTAAAATTTAAATAGAACAATTTGACAGGTTTGAGAATTAAAATATAAATATATATTGGATAGTGATGTCATAACATGGTAGCAAGAGGTTGTGCTACTAAACACTGGATCAATACTTTTGCATATTCATGTGTATTTCTGGCCAGTTCTGGATTTTACCCGTATAGCTTTTGTTTTCAAATGTTACATTTTCTTGGAATATATGAAACATGGTTGGTTGGATAGAGATAAGTCCTTTCTAGGTTTAGGTACAGGTAGCAGCATCACTTCTCACCAATGCTGTGGGAAATCATCAGTTTCTCAAATTTTATTGAAAATATTTGGCAGAGTAACGAGAACTGTATCAGGTGTTTCAAAGTTGATAGTGGATATCATCTGGCACAGGTTTAAGTATCATGAGTGCGATCAAGACAATCTGTAATTCTCTGAGAGCTAAGGTTTATTGTGATCTTCAACATTAGAAGATTTTAGATTTAGAAGAATCTTTTGTTTTAGGTTGTGTGGCATGGAAGTTTTTACAATAATTCTCTTGTGAGGAGTTTCCCAAAACTGTTTGGGCCAATATATTTAGAATTACTAGTACAGTTATGACCCTTTCATCCGATTTTTTTAATTGCTTGTTACAAATGCCATTTTTTTTTAAAGTATGATTGTTTACACCATATTCCATAATGATTTAATAGAGAATCTATAGACCTAGGATCTTGATGTTTTTTCTTGCTGTCTCTTATGGTACAACGAACTTAATCTTGGCATATATGGTAGTTTTTTAGGTCTTCAGTTGTTGGAGTGGCATTGAAATGTTAAAGGACCTTTTACCTTTCTCTGGCACCTTTCATTCATCATCAAAACATGCTTTTTTGACATGTTTACAAATTGCCCAAGTTATTGGTACTGTATTCCCAGCAACATCATGGAGAATTACTGTAAATGGGAATCTTCGATTCACTACATTGTCAAAAAGTTCAACTGTCAAATTTGATTTACAGAGGGATTTAAATGTTTCCCAATCTGCCTTGTTCATTTTCCATCTCTCCCTAAGACTTTGAGATTTGGGTATATTACTTCAAGTACATTTTTTGGTGGTCACTACCACTTTGGTTGTTAATAAATTCCCAAGAGAAGTCAAATAAAAGAGATGGACTGCTGGTCAGATCTAAAGACGAGTGGGATCCTTTGGCAGAATGCAGGTAGATATACAACTTATCATTAAAAAGTCAAAGGCTATGTTGTAGTCTTCTATTTGCTGATCCCTCTCTTCTTGTTATCTTTACAGCCCTAATCTGTACGGTAGCTGTTAAAGTCACCTAGTCAAAAAATAGGTGTTGGTAACTGTTTATGAAGATGGATCAGATGATATGATAGCTCGTATGTACACAAAATTGTTCCATTTTCAAACAAAATTTTAGTTTGATAGGCAAACTCATGAAAGCTTTTTTTTTTTTTTTTTTTTTAAATTGATTTCATAATTAAGGTTTGTAGAGAAAGAGTTGCATGACATACTGATCAAATGCCCCAGGTATAATAAATGAATGAAGTGTCAAATATTAAGTATGGTGACCTATTTTTGACATGATTTACTTTTCCCAAATTCTGCTTCCATACACTGAACTAATTCTGCTTCCATACATTCAACTACTGAACCCTCTAAGAGCACCTAAATAAACTAACCTAAAGTAATGCAAAGCTTAAGATAGTTCCAGGTAAACATTAATGCCCAGAGGTATACATCTGATAATACACAAAGTACTATAGATGAAGAAATGCTGAACAAATGTGAGTTATTTACCTTGTAGAGTGATACACCTTGATAACTTACTCAATATGGTTTGGGCAGAACTGAAACCAATTACCCAATAGTTGTGAGCCAAACCTAATGACGAAAGTCATTATTTACAGAATGGAAATATTGTCACAGCAAACTACTCATACAGTTTCATCAGTGCAGGATCATGACGAAGAGTGATTAGTCCAAATGTAATTGGGTCAATGATACCGAAAACATGACAACTGAAAATACCAATGCTTTGCAAGCATGGCAATTAGGTTACAGTGACCAAGTTTTGGCAAGGCTGATATACTCCTTAACATGCATCCACATTGCTATTTTCATGAATGGAGGTATATAGGTACAACAAATGGATGGGTGAAAATAAAAAAATCAACCAAGTATGAGAATTGGGTCAATGTGATCTGCTTTTTGTGTGACTGAGTTCTTATCCTTGAGATGCATTCAGACATCAATTTCTTGAGTGTTGGTGAAATAGGATGCAAGAAATTGAGTGCATAAGCAACAGAAAGCTAAACATACAGAAAGCACTGAAGCATCAACATTAGGTCACAGTGACCTACTTTGGGCATGATAGACTCTTCTTGATACAAAGGCACATGCCAAAATTGTATGTGTATTTTAAATAGGGTGCAAGATGTACCATAACTCGTGTAATTCTTCATAACTTTTTGTACACACATGATCTATAAAAGACATAACTATATTTTTGTACTAAACTTTGTTGTACACGTTTTGTTCTAAAATTAAATCTTTCAATTTGTCATACCTATGATGTACAAAATGAGCAGATCGACAGATTTGAGAATATAAGCATAATAAATATTGCATAGTGATGTCATAACATAGTAGCAAGAGGTTGTGCTGCTGAACACTTGATCAAAATCTTCGAAAAATATTCATCTATATTTCTGGTCAGTGCTGTATTTAACTGTCAAATGCTTTTGTTTTTGAATCTTAGATTTTCTAGAAATATGTACATTATTATTGACTGGATAGAGATAAATGTAGAGATTCAAACAGAAGAACTTTCAACAGCAAAAGGCTCATCAACACTACTAATGTTAATATATGTCGCAAATTTTCTACATATCTTCAATGATTTTGCCAGATCACTCATTCATTCATGTTTCTATAATTACAGACAATATGTGAAAGCATCAACATCCTCCCACACAAGGTCCACTAGCCATTAGATGGAAACTACCACTTTGAGGTACCACAAGACAATAGTGTGTGCTTTGGGGCTCAACTTTTAGACCAGGAAAATAAAATCCTATGTACACTCTGACTGATTTAAAAACACAATTATAAGCTAATGACCATTAACACAAGTTTCATTTCACAACTTTTTGACATCTGAATCAAAAGAAAGAACACTTGCAAATGAAAATTTATGGATTAATGCTCCTTTGAATAGAAAGAAACAGTTGTAAAATGAAGGTTTTTGAATATAATACTTGTATTCATAGAATTATTAGCACAAAGTTTTATAGTATTCATTATTTACCTTATATAAAGTAGTAAATTCTGAAAATACAAATCACTTATAAACAATACCATCTAGGATGCTCAGTTGTATTCCAGCCTGTCTATGCTTTATAACTGTATAAATCTTATACTCAAGTCATAAAAGATGTAATTCTTCACTGTAACAGCATCTTTCATGTTTTTGTGTGGTAAAACTATCAATTTAGAAAATACAATCCAGCTTACCCGCAGACATCACACTGGCTTCTAATACTGTCAATATGATACATATCAGGAATTCAATATTATGTGTGCAGTACCAAAGCTAACTCCAAGCTTAAAACAGCAGTGGAATTATGCTTGTTTCCTTGTACATGGGTACAAAAGGATGTCAGCATTTGCCCTGATTCAGGGTTCTGCATTTATGTTAATCTTAGCAATGAACAACTTACCTGATTTAATTAATGCATTAGGGATTAAGCAGGTTTCCTCGAATGTACATGGAAGTGAATGTCAGTATTATCTTTTATAGAGATATATACATAATCACCATTTGTTTTTACTTTAAATGACAAATCCACAAAATATGATCTTTCAACCAAATCACAAAATCTAATTTACACAAATACAAAGTGATTCACTAAAAGTAAAGTGAAATTGAAATGCATACTTTCTCTAATGTAATGGTCATAAAAGGGCAATGCAAAACTACATTTCCGATAAGACAGAAGTCATCACCTGTCTACACAATAATCCAAAAATCTCTTAAAATGGAAAAAAGGATAAGTTTACCGCATAATTCGATAGATGTAGAAACTTCTCCCTCCTTCTCTTCTAAAAAGTGAAAAGTTTCCTCTGGAAATAAACCAAAACGTCAGATTAAATATCATTTGTAGACAGATCCACCTAATTACTGAAGCATACAACCAACAAATATTATCAAGGAGCTGGCTGATTGCTCCGTTATTTTATTCAGCAAACAGCAGCAAGTTAGGTGTAAGGAAGGGGACCTGTCTTTGCATTTTAACAAGAGCTGACAGAAGATAGCATAGCTTGCATGTACCAAAATGACAATTGGTAATAATTGACCCATATCAAACTGTTCCAATTTCAAATCAAATCCTACTTTCATACACAAAATAAATTGAACTCTTCTTCTGCAATACTGATTTCTTAATAAGGGCAAAACATCATAAACCATACTGAAAACTTAACCTGACTTTCAGAAAACAAAAAAACTTCTGTACAGGAATTTCAGCAAATCTTAGACATAGTTGAATTGGGTAGTATAGACAAAGTACTCTCTGAATAGGGATTTACAAGATTGCTCTCTTACCATAATGAATAAATGGAGTTTGTTATTGTAAATTATGTACATGTGTCTATTGAGTGAACAGTGCACAAAACACAGATCCCAAACAAAGAACTTTGAGTAATGACAATGAAGTGTGAAATATAGGCCACAGTGACTTCATTGTGGAATGATGGTGTCAAACATATCATGGTGTATCCACACCAAGAAGCAAGTAACCTTGCCTAAAAAACTGACTTAAATTAGTGCCCCATTCACAGTCACTGGTGCATAAGATGTGACGATGTAGTAATCAACATATGATGCTGCAGACAATGCAACATGACTGTATGGAAAAAGTTGCATTAAATACTGACCAAATGCCCCAATTATAATAAGTCAATGAAGTGCAAAATGTTGCATGACATGCTAATCAAATCCCCCAGGTATAAGAAGTCAATAAAATGTGAAATGTTAACAATGGAGACCTACCTTTCACATGATTTAGTTTTCTCCAGTTCTGCATCCATACATTGGACTACAGAACCCTCTAAAAGCGCCCGAAATAAACTAGCCTGAAGTAATGCAAAGCTCAGGATATCTTGTTGTAAACATAAACTCCCTTCCCAACTGAAACAAGAAATGCTGAGGCAAAGGGAGTTATGGGCCTTGTAAATTGATACATTTTTACAGCTGACTCAATCTGGTCAGGACAGAATTCAAACCTATTACCTAATAGTTGTGATTCTAAGCTATTGCCCGATCCACTATTTACAGAAAAGAAATATTGTCACAGCAAAGTACCCATTCATTTGGATGTAGCAATAATTTCATCAGTGCAGGATCATGATTAAGAGTGGTTAGTCCCAATGTAGTTGGGACATTGATATTGAACACAAGACAAACAGCTGAAATACCAATCTTTCACAAGCACAGACATTAGGTTACAGTGGCAAGTTTTGGTAAAGCTGATATACTATCCTTAACATGGATCCGCACAGCAATTTTCATGGGTGGAGGTAAAATAGGTGAAACAAACAGAAGGATGAAAAGACAGAGATGCTGCCAGGATTGTATCTAAAGGGGTTAGCTCCCCCCCTTGTCACCAAAATAAAGGGGAGTAGAAAAAAATGAATATTTGTCTCTTTCTTTCTTTCTGCTCTACTGAAATCAAAATCCTCAAAAGATGTCTCGTCTAGTTGTATAAGCATTAATCTGTTGATCATTTCTGAGCTTAATTTGTTCCTTATCTGTGTATGGATATTGTTCTGTGCTGAGAACCCCCCTTCACATAAGCATAGCTAGCTAAACCAGCTTGAACAAGTTCAAAAACTGTTCATTATGGTAGTTATGTACAATTTTCAACAGCTCATAGGTATTGTCTCTGGGATATCTCTGCTCCAAAATAATATTTTTCACTAACAAGAGCTCTGCCCAAGTTTCACTTTCTTGAATCAGTGCTCTGCTGACTCCTATGCCAGATATCTTATCTGTTCCACAATGTTGTATTAGGGTTTTAAGTCTATCAATGCCAGTCACCTTTTTCAGACAGAGGTATTCTGATCAAAAATAACTATCCTTACTTTTTAATTTCCTTTTTGATTCTTATTTATTCAATTTATCTTAACCCTTAGAGTGCTATATAGTTTTGTAGCACAAGATTCCACTAGGCAGAATTGTTTGAGAAAAGAAATGAAAATTGCACTCAACTTTTAAATTGCCTCTATTTTAATTAGGCTTTGTATTCTGCCTTTTTGACATTTAATTTTGAAATCCCGCTAAAATGGGGTTGCCATCTGTTTTTGTTCATCCAACATGTACATCAGACTTGTATTCAACATAATTTTCGGGTTCAAAATTACTCACTGGTATTTCCAGTAACACTTTTCAGGCTCCAATAATCTTATATACTTCAAAACTTTAAAAATTATTGTCATCATTGCTATCATAGGTTAGTATTTGCTGAATGAAATCATCATAAGATAAACCATGTTGGGAATCAGCCATTTGGGGTTTTCTAGGGGTTTATTTTAAACACACATTTGTAAAACTTCCTTGATGAATGCAAGATTCAACCTTGACAATGCTTGTTCCAGGGCCCAAATATGCCAATCAAAATTTAGTTTAACAACCGTTCATGTCAAGCTGAAGTATTCAGATGTGTAAACAGTTGTCTACCAGAAAAAAGACAGATAACGAGATAAGCGCTACAAGATCCCTACTGGTGGCATGGGTTATGCCACAAGAAGCACTTTAAGGGTTAACAGTTAAATAAAAATTGTGAACTGCGCAGAGTACATTTTTATATGCACGACTTTAACCTAATTTGCAGGAGTTCTCATGCATCACTGCTTTCCAAGTGCACGAATTTGTACAAATTTTGCATGATTCATGCACACGCATGCCTTGGCAGCATCTCTGAAAAGACGTAAGTCACTCAAGCATGAAAACTGGGTCAATGTAATCTGCTTTTGATACAGCTGAGGTGCTCTCCTTGAGATGCATTCAGACATCAATTTCTTGAGTTGGTGAAATAGGATGTATGATATTGGGGGCATAAGCAACAGAAAGTTAAAATACCAAAAGCACTGAACCATAAACATTAGGTTACAGTGACTTAGTTTGGGCATGGTGGAGAGACTCTTCTTGACAGGAAGTCACATGCCAAATTGCATGAGTAGGGTAAATTGGGTGAAAGACATACCATTCCTCATGTAATTATTCATAACTTTTTGTATACACATGATCCATAAAAGTTTTAATATTTTATTGCAAAATTTAACTTTTTATTTCTTTTTTTCATACCTGGGAGGTTGAAAATGAGTGGATCAACAGGTGTGAGAATTAAAGTATAAAATTATATTACATAATGATGTCATAGCATGGTAGTGAAAGGTTGTGCTGCTGAACACTGGTTCAATATTTTCGAATATTCATATGTATTTCTGACCATTGGTGGACTTCAGATGGCATAATTTTTGTTTTTGAATGCTACATTTTCTAGGAATATGTGGATCATGATTGGTTGGATAGAGATAGATGTAGAAAAAAATGCTGACATTCAAAGAGAAGAATTTTAAATGGCAAAAGGCTCATCAGCACTACTAGTGATAATATATGTCTCAAATTTTCTAAATATTTTCAACAGTTGGAAGTTAGATCACTCATTCATTTTTCTATTATTACAGACAATATGTGAAAGCATCAACATACTCCCACATAAGGTCCACTAGCCATTAGAGGTTGGGAACTACAACTATGAGGTACCACATAACCATACTGTGTGCTTTGGGGCTCATCTTTAAGACCAGGAAAATAAAATCTGATGTACACAATGACTGTCTTTAAAAACATAATTATAAGCTACTGACCATAAACACAAGTTTCATTTCACAACTTTTTGACATCTTAATCAAAGAGAAATAAACACTTGCAAAATAAAATGAATGGCATAATCCTACTTTGAAAAGAAACACAGAGTCATAAAATGAAAAGTTTTTGTTACTATATTTGTATTCATATAATTATTGGCACAAATATTTCAGGTATTCGTTTTTTTTCTTCTTAATAAAATAGTAATTCCTGAAAATACCAATCACTTACAAACAAGACTGCCTTGGAAAGTCAGTGGTATTCCAGCATGTCAATGACTCTATAAATCTAATACTCAAGTTAAAGAAGGAATTCCCTACCTGTACCACTGTCTTTTCATGTTTTGTGGGGTAAAATTATAAATTTACAAAATATGATCCAGCTTATCAGCAGACATCAAACAGGCTTTCAATACTGTTAATATGACACATATCATGACTTCAATAGTATGTGTGAGCTACCAAAGCTAACTCCAAGCTCAAAACAGCAGTGGAATTAAGCCTGTTTCCTGGTACATAAGTACAAAAGGTTGTCAGCATTTTTCTTGATTCAGTGTTCTGCATTTATCCTTGTGCTAGCAATGAATAGCTTACCTGATCAACTTGATTGGTCTGTTAGGGATTAAGCTTATTTGCTCATATGCATATAGAAGTGAATGTCAGTATTACCTATTATAGAGATGTATATATACAATCATCCATTTTACACTTTCAATGACAAATCCACAAAATATGATCTTTCAACCAAACTACAATCTGATATACACACATGCAATGTGATTCATTGTATGTACCAAAGGTCAAACAAAATATAAATGCATGTCTTCTTAGGCTATGCCAAAACTGCATTGCTGATAAGACAGGCAGCCACATCAAAGGACTATGCTATAATTCAAGAATCTCTTAAAATGCAAAAAAGGATAAAATTACCAATTAATTGGGTAGGTGTAGAATCTGCTTCCTCCTTCACTTCTAGGGTAGGTGTAGAATATGTTTCCACCTTCACTTCTAACAGGTGAACACTTTCTGGAAAAATATAAGAAAAAATGTCATTTGTAGACAGATTTACCTGATCACTTGGACATAAAATCACCAAATATTATAAAGGAACTGGTTACCTGTTCCATTATTTTATTCCAGCAAAAAGCAGCAGGACAGATGTAAGGAAGAGGACCTCTCTTTGCATGTTAACAAGAGCTGACAGAAGACAGCATAGCTTGCATGTACCAAAAGGACAACTGATAATATTTAACCAGAATAATTTGCTCCAATTTTAAATAAAATCAGAGTTTCGTACACAAAATAAACTAAACTTCTCTTTTACAAAACTGATTTTTTAATAAGTGTAAAACATCATAAAATACTGCTGAAAACATAACTTGCCTTTCTGGACCCACTCCCTCCCCCCCCCACCCCCCCCAAAAAAAAAAAATTTGACAGCAATTTCAGGAAATGGTATACATAAGTGAATTGGGCAGTACAGACAAAGCACTCTCTGAATAGGTATTAAGAAGATTACTCTCTTACCATAATGAATAAATGGAGTATCATATTGTAAATATCTATGGAGTGAACAGTGCACAAAACGCTGATACCAAACAAAGAACTTTGAGCAATCACAAGGAAGTATGACATATTGGCCACTGAGACTTAATTGTGGAATGATGGTGTCATACATACCATGGAGTATCCACACTAAGAAGCAAATAAACTTGCCTAATAAACTGACTTAAATTAGTACCTCATTCACAGTCACTGATGCATAAAATGTAGGATACCCACTTTTGATGTGATGATGTAATGCTCAACATACGAAGCTATAGACAGTGCTATATGACTGTAGAAAAAGCTACATGACATACTGACCAAATCCCCCAGGTATAAGAAGTCAATAAAGTGTAAAATGTTAACCATGGTGAATTTCCTTTGACATGATTTAGTTTTCTCCAATTCTGCATCCATACATTGAACTACAGAACTCTCTAACAGTGCCTGAATAAACTGACCTCAAGTAATGCAAAGCTTAAGATATTTCTTTATAAACATAAATTCCCTTGCCAAGAGCCATGCACCTGGAGTAAGTGATAATATACAGAGTACAATGGATGAAGAAATGCTGAGGCAATAGGAGTTATGAGCCTTGGAAAGTGATACACCTTGAAGGCTGGTTCAAACATGATGCAAATCTACAAATTATATGAAAGGATGATAACATGGAAGTAAAAGCGTTAGCCATAATAGCAAGATAGTCAAAACAGTGCAGAATTGGCGAGTTTTAAATTATTTTGTGCTGTGGCAATTTTAGCAAAGTGTCTTGCCCAAGGATGCACCATAGTAGCTAACCAGAACTGAACTAACGGTAGGATTTAAACTCGCACACTTTAGCTCACAGGACTGGCATGCTAACCACTGAACCACTGCAGCTCCTGCTTTCACTAATTGTCTCTTACAATATGCAGATGGGAACATGAGGCATATTCTACATCCCCAAGGCCACAGGGGGAAAGGATGCATAATAAATAAATGACATATTTGATCTTGGTAAATGCACACTTTTGTGTTTGCCAAATTTACAGTGCACCTTAAAAAATCTGGTAATCTTTACAAGCTCAAACTACAATGATTCAGAAAAGACAGAAAATTTAATGGAATAAAGTTTGATTTCAAACAAAACATGGTGTCTCAGTACATAAAGCAGCTGTTGTAGAAAAAGTCATATATCTAAACTCATTCATACATTTAAAAGGACTGAAAAATTGTTGCAAATTTCTGAAAATAAAAGTACCTGTTGGCTTGTGAATAGCACATAAATCCAGTTTATCAAGCATAATGTATTCCTGGTATGATTCTATTTCATTTTAAGTAAAGTATCAAAAGAAGAGCTCTCAATCGTAGACAACTGACAAACAAAAATCCCTTGAAGGGACTGATGCTCTACTGGGCAAAAACAATTTCCAGGAATTCAAGATAAGATCATTTCTTCCTTCTAACTATCAAGTGTTGAAACCAGCTCAAATATCCTTCAGCAATAACAAGATTTTTAAGTTAGCTGCTGTGGTACACATATTGGCACTTTTTGATTTAGGACAAAGTGGGCATTATTAGAAGTCTTTTGGTGAAAACCACATGTCATAATGATCATCCTTTCAGGGGAGTAGTGACAACAAAATTTTTAAGACAGTCGTCATGACAGCCATATTGGATCTATGACTGGCACCATTTTCATATAGGTCCAACTAGATATCGTAAGAAATCTATCGCTGAAAACCCCATGCTGATATAGGTAACCATTTGGAGAGGAGTAGAGATAACAACATTTTCAAGATTTGACCATTGATTCAGTAGTAGCAATAACATTTTCAAGATGGCTGCTGTGGCAGCCATAATGGACATCAGATTGGCACCATTTTCATTTTAAGATCAACTGGACATCATAAGAAGTCTTCTGGTGAAAACCTCATGCCAATGTGACATTCTGTTCAAGTAGAGTTGTGATAACAAAATTTGTATGATGGCTGCCATGGTGGCCATACTGGACATCAGACTGCCATCATTTTTATTTAGAACCAGCTAGACATCATAAGAAGTCCTTTTAGTGAAAACTCCATGTTGATACAACCATCAATTCAGGAGGAATAGCAATAACAAGATTTTCAAGATGGTTACCATGGCAGCCATATTGGACATCAGATCAGCACCATTTTAACTGATCACCAACTAGAAATCATAAGAAGTCTTTTAGTGAAAACCCTTTGCTGATATGACCATCCATTCAGGATTAGTGGCATAAAAAATTTCAAGATGGCTGCCATGATGGCCATATTGGATTTCAGATTGACAGCATTTTCATTTAGGACCAACTAAACACCATAATAAGTCTTGTAGTGAAAACCCAATGTTGATATGACCATACATTCATAAGAAGTAGTGATAACAATATTTTCAAGATGGCCACCATGGCAGCCATATTGGATGTCCAAGCAGCACCATTTTCATTTAGGACCAACTATTCCAAGGGATGAATGTGTGTGAAGTTTCAAGGAAATCCTCCAAGTAGTTTAAGAGGATTATAGATAACAAACTTGAGCTAACAGACAGATGTACACTAGATTACAGATGACGGACAACAGACTATTACATAAGCTCTTCTGGTCAGTAGAGTTAAAAATACTATACAAGAAAAATATATGATGATACCGAAAACCCAGTTGGTTACAACAATTACTTAAGTGGGAACAAATTAAATGGGAAATGAAGAAAACATGACATGTGCTGAATTTTAATATTGTTTCCTTTAACAATCTACCTACACCAGCAAGGGAAAAAAAGATTTCCCATCCAGTGTTTATGTTACACTTGTCCTCTCGTCCTGAACTGGTAAATATTGGCTGGGCCGAGTGAAACTTTACTACATACTCATCCCTGGACTGAGTTGATAGCATATTTGCACCTCGAGTATAAATCTGAGTGCATTTTCTACCTTTAACAAGCACCGAAGTTCAACATCACTTAACATTTGGCATGCATCAATCATAAATAACCTTTGCCTAATTTGCCTACTTATTGTCAGTTTAAAAATTGTCGCAAAGGAAATGACTTCGTTTTCTTTTTTTTTATTTTTTGCTACACGTGTGTACCCAATGTAAGCTTGATTCTAAAATGGGTAAATATAATGAACATATTATGTTGCAGTGTCACAAATAGTCCTCGATTTCTTAATGGTGTTTGCATCTATAGTAACACTTTTCAGTCATTTAGGAATCATTTGGATGTGGAGAAAGCTTCCCTTTTAACAAGCTATACAACATCTGAATGAATCAGACCTCTGGGAAATTAGGAGATATAGAATGTCAAAATTGTTTTGATTTTTCATCAGGTCAGGCAATAATACTGTTGCTCCAGGTCACTGGTATTTTCAAGACTGAAGCTTTATTGATACATTGTCATGCCAAAGGAAGACATCAGCAGATATTATATAAGTAGCGGTTACTCTTCATTAGAAAAATGTTGCCAACTTGAATTAAAATGAGTATTTTAAGTGTCTCAGTCAATTTCCACCAACTTCCACACAATGCGTGCTCTTGTAATATATTTATAAAGCAGATAGTGTCAAAACAGCTGATTAGTTGAAATCTAGTTTGGGTAATGACCAAGAAATGTTCCAATTCTTTTGGCCAATCAGCAACTTTCCTTTTTATGCCACCCATGTGTAGCTTTCTATAATGGAGGTTTGACTAAGATGGATCAGTTAGTATGAAAATTGGTGGAAACTGAGATGGTTGGAATTCTTCTTTAAAATGCAAGTTACTTTTATTTTTCTTGTGAAAAGCAATTGCATACTTATAGAAATATCTTATGGTGTCTTTACTTTGGCATGACAATGTATTATAAAAGCTGCAGAGACTTGAAAGTACTGGTGATCTGAGACAAGCGTAACAATGTCTTACCTGACCAAAATCATAAAATGTTGACATTCTCTGTCTCTTAACTTCTTCCATATCTAACTCATAAAGATGTATGATATCTCATTAGAAAGGAAAATTATGATACCTAGATTACTGAAAGGTTTCACTGTAAAAAATCACGGGCTGTGTATGCAGCTGCAATTTCTCAAGTTACAAACATTGTCTCTTATTGTATGTTTATCTAAGGAGCCATGTATTAGAACATAATATTTTCATGGTTCTGACCCATTTTAGCATCAAGCTTGCATGCGGTTGTTTTGTAGAAGCATAAGCATCGTAGTGGAGAAATGTACTGTGTTGAGTATAATGAGAACAGTGACAAGTAACTCTTGCAACTCACTCGTCCCAGATACGAGTGCTTGGGAAACTTTTTCCGGAACCCTGATGTTAGTTACATGACTGAGACATTGCTGACATCAAAGCCAAATGACAAAAATAGTAATGGTCAATATATATATATATATATTCAAATTTATCTGAGATGAAAAAGAAAAATGGAAGCTGACATGCATGATGCGTTAAACAAAACAACAAAATCGTTCAAACAGTGATAACCTGAAAAGGTACAGTTTGATGAGGGAAAAAAGTTTTACAACAGATAAATTAAGAATTTGCTGGAAAAAGGAAAACATTAAATACTTTTCAACTTACCATGGAAAATAAAAAAGCATCTGTGGTGGAAAGATTAAACAGCACAATAAAGACTAGAATATGAAAATATTTTACACAAATGAAGCCTGAAAATGGTGTTCTGTACTCTGTCCTACCTTCGTAGATACTTAAGTAGGTGTGAAATATCCCTAAACCACTCACACACTCTTCAAGCAAGGGACTTTAAACTTGAGTCAATGATAGTAATATGCTTGTACAATGTGCCAAAGTTTATGTACTTTTGGGCATTACCCTGTGGACGGGTCTAGGGAAGATGGAACCCAAAGGGGTATATCTTTAAAACTAAAATGGCTTTCTAACACATATCAAAACTGTTTCCTTATTAAATCAAAGTAATCAAAATATGTGTTTATCATAGTATTTACATCAGTTTCTTACCATATGGATCTTGTAATGATCTTCATTCACTAGTGCAGGATTGAGCTTACCTTTGTCACAATCACTATGTGAGAGAGAGAGAGGGAAAAAGAAAGAGAGAAAGAGAGGCTGAAAGATGAGATGTGTGTTCAAGGTCTAAATAAATAACATTATACCAATATGAAGCCTTTGTTTGACCACAGGTATGCATTGTGATGCATTCTGCCCACTTCACTGATATTATGAAAGTTATTTGTAAATATTTAAATTTGTAGTGCTTTGATGAAAAAGATTAATAATATCACAACAATGTTTCTGATATCCTTTGAGACTTATTTGTTTTGCTTGTTGTTTTGTTTTGAGGTTTCTTCTGTTTTTTTTGGGGGGGGGGGTAGAGAGAGAGAGAGCCATTAAATTCTAACTAAAATCATTCTACATATTTCCACTTATTTTGGGATGACGGGTTTTTATCCAGATAGTAAGCACCATAAACAATATTAATAATTCCACAATCAATGACCTGATTTACCTACATATAAATTTCAGGCAATTCCATCATGGTGATTCCTTCCAAAGCTGGGCCAATCATGGATAATTCAAGCCACTATTTCCTTCACATGCTAAACGTATCTGACACATTTGTTTTCAACTCCTTCAAGACACTTTTTCTACACCTGTAATTTACTATTCAATTCATGGGTCAGATACTATTTAATCTGACAAACATGGTAACCCCTCATGCATAAAATCTGATGAGTATGATTTATCACTTAAATTTCATAGTGTGACCTACTTATTCCCCTGAAATGTTTCACTACACTGGGAAATTAGCTCCTGGGTGGCAAATGGAAAACTATTTAGATCCCCACCCTATAAGCATACATGTAATTTCTGGGCATGACAAGTTGAAACAGTATTTGTGGGAAATATATTCCCTAGGGAATGTATCTGACCCATGGTTCTATCTTCAGGCCCATAGCTTTGAAACTATTGAGTGACAGTAGTTTATGACTTTTTGAGATGCTCCCTCGACCTAGCCGGGTAGTTCCAGTGTTGTGTTGTAGCCCAAGCCGAAATGTATTGCATGCAGCAAATAGTTGGGGTTGATATCAATTGCGCCGACAAACAAACTCTTGCACATAGGCATGTGTTTTAATAGCTGACTGACCCTTTCCTGAGCAAGTTATCACTGTCTGATTTCCGCAACTTATCATTTGATGATGAAAACATACCTACTTGTGTTTCGAAACTTAAACATCAATATGTAAATAGCAATTTGTGTTTTAAGAAAAGAATCAGTGAAAAGCACTTTCTAAATATTTTTGGGGAAGATTTTAACTGCCATGTTTGCGTTATTTTCTTCATAAAATCAGTCTGAAACCTAAGTGAAACTGTCAAGGGGTAATAATGGCAGACATCGCTGTGTCTAGGAAGTACCACTTCATTAGATTGTTTGTTTTCCTAAATTATAAGGCAAATAAATTTTAAAAAATGTATAATTTATAGAAAGCAAAGTCTAAATATTATGTGTAAGAAGATGTAGCATAATAATATGTAGGTCAGAAATGTTGGGGACAATGCTATGTTGTGTACAGATAAGTATTAATAGTTAATCAACTGCCACAAGAACAATTTGTCTACTTTTTAAAACTTCACCAAAAACTGAGAGTCCAAAAGATTCACATATTGTAAAGTTCAGGTTACTCATCTGTAACATCAGTGACCACTTTGGTTTGAATGGATGAACACTATGGTGTGAAGACACTTGCGCATGTGCTCTCATGCACATGTTAAAGGGGTCGTTTCAAACTAGTTTAGAAATATTTTTGACTGCCATTTTCTAGTGAAGTTTTAGAAACCAGCAAAAAAATAAAATTTCTTGTTTTATGATAGTTGATCAAGCATTTTTACCAATTTGCAATTATAATACTGTAATCGAGGTACTCCTATCAGTTAAAATTAATTACAATGTATAGTTTCTGATGTGCTCTTTTAAAGTCATATGACCAAAAGACAATGCAAATATTTCTCCATCCAAACATACACTTTCCGGTATGAATATGATGCATTCATACACTTACAAAATGTGTTTATAATATACATACAACACACAATTTTCTACTTGAATATAAAGTATTGCTTAAAACCAATGTTAAATGCAAATATGCATATTGAGAAATAGAGGACATATTTTAAGTAAGAGAACCAAAGCACACACATGTACATTATATACATATACATACATATATATATATATATATATATATATATATATATATATATACATATACATACATATATATATATATATATATTGTGTTTCTTGCTTTGCTCCCACTTCTCCCTTTTCAGCTCTCACTTATCCCTATTCTGTCTAAAAGGAGAAGTCACTTCTCACTAAAATTCAAGTCTAGCTTGATTCCTGGTACACAACACATTTTGTTTTGCGTATGCTTAAGGAAAGGCTCAAAAACTGAAGAAATACAAAGTATTTTTGTGCATCGGACCCCTTTATCATATATCAAACTCATTTCCCCTCATTTTTTAAAATTAAATTGATTACCGGTACCGTGCATGTTTGTTTTAGACAAATAATAAATAAAAAATGTACCTTGTGTATTTACATGACTGCTTGCTTTGGATGTATCTGTTCGATTCTGACACATCATTGTCCCTGTAAAGACATCACACAAAACTTAAATGCACACATGTAAACAGATAGATTGATAGGCAGTGAAAGATTTTAACATCAGAAAGAAAAAGTTTCAAGGGGTTAGTGGAAGATCCAAAGTGGTTCCATATTTTTTCCGCACTGACTGAATAATAATGCCATCTTTTTTGATAGACAGTAGATGCTGCAGATCTCGAAATAATAGTTTCTAGTCTTTTCACGCTTTTTTATATATGATCATCCATAGTTTTCCATGGACACAGATTAAACGTCATCTGACCTCATTTTAATCCATAATCTAAGACAATCCACTATTTATGCAGTTTTATTTTGAAAACCCCTGAATCAATCAGCTGTGAAATCCTCAACAAATGTTTCAGATAATGATACTATACTGATATCTCTTTCATAATTGTATCATTCGCATACCTGCCACATTCCCAGACAGTGTTGGTGGCTTTTGGAGACTCCAAAAGTGTTTTTTGAGGTCACAAGGGGGGGCAGTGCACAGGACCCAAAAAAGCCGACATCGTCCATATGAGAACAAGTTATCTTTTCATATAAGCTTATGGAAGATTACTGGAACTTCAAATTTAACATAAAAAAATAAAAGAACATAAAATTATCTGTTTTCTTTGAAGCATTTAATACACTTACAAACAAAAATAGTTGGCAGATTTAGCATTGTAAAATGCCTGCACCACACACATACACACACTTGCCAACACTCACATAATCACAACCAGACAGACAATAAATAAATAAAAAATATACCAAGTTTCTGTCTTTAAAATCCATTGGACAGTGGAATATTTTCTTAATTAGATGTAGTCTTTGCTGTTCTCCATAGTTCACTTTGGGGGGGGGGGGGGCATAAAGGTAATGTAATTGTCATTTGTGTTCATCTTTGCACTCGTTGAAGACTGGATGGTACCTTTGCAGAGATGCTGCCAGGATTTTACCTAAAGGGGGGAGCTCCCCCTTGTCACCAAAGTAAGGAGGGAGTAGAACAAAACTGAGGGGGAGGAAACAACCATAGTTCAATATTTACCTAACACACACATATCAGTCTCTTTCTTCCTGCTACACCATGTTAGAGTTCTATTAAAATCAAAATCCTCAAAAGATATCCTCTAGTTGTATAAGGATTAATCTGTTGATCATTTCTGAGCTTAATTTGTTCCTTATCTGTGTATGAATATTGTTCTGTGCTGAGAACCCCTTTCACATATGCATAGCTAGCTAAGCCAGCTTGTACAAGTTGGAAAATTGTTCTTTTATGGTTGTTACATACAATTTTCAACAGTTCATTGGTATTGTCTCTTGGATATCTCTGATCCAAAATAATATTTTTCACTAACAAGAGCTCTGCCAAAGTTTCACTTCCTGGAATCAGTGCTTTGCTGACTACTATGCCAGATTTCTTATCTGTTCCAAATTTGGGGTTTTCTAGGAGCCCTTACTTTAAAAAAGCATTTGTAACACTTTCTTCATGAATGCAAGGTTCAACCTCGAACATGCTTGCTCCTGGGCCCAATGTGCCAATCAAATTTAGTTTAACAACCGTTCACATCAAGCCAAAGTACTCAGATGTGTAAACAGTTGCCTACTGGAAAAAAAGATAGATGACGAGACAAGCGCCACGAGACCTTTACTGGCGGTGCAACTGATGCCGCGACAAGCACTTTAAGGACTAACAGTTAAATAAAAAATTTTATACTGCGTAGAGTACAATTTTATATGCACTACTTCAAACTAATTTGCGGGAGTTCTCGCGCATCACGGCTATCCAAGTGCACGAATGTGTACAAATTGTGCTCGATTCACGTGCACTGGCAATATCTCTGCTGTTGTTCAAACTTCCCCAAAGATCTTGTTGAATTTTTTTCAGCATAGAAATCGATCTTTCTGCATCTGCACTGATGTGAGGGAGTGTCAAATATGATGAGTGGTGTTGCTATGACAACAGATGTCATACACTCCAGAATGACTGACGTCAATATAGTGTTTGCAGTGTTTGAAAAAATATAATGTTCCCCCTTGCGGTGGCACTTTACAAAGTCAAACTCTGTCCAGGAGTGCTGAATTAATTTTGCAGGACTCGGCTCGCTTTGCAGATGGCTCATCATTTCCTGAATCACAGATGCATTTCAACAATTTGCTTTAAAAAATGAATCACACTCATGTTCTGCATTTTAAATTTGGAGTGAAATCCAAGTTCAAAAAAACGTTGCTGCTTATCACGAACTTGCCAATAATCTTTAATAAACATGGTTTAAACATTCTCATTCAAGGCAATGATGTGTTCTTCAACACGTATCTCTTTGATTTACCTGTAACTTCAAATGAATTGGGTTGTTCCACTTTATCTATGCAAATTAGTTTATTAGCTCTCCCACAAAAGTCTTCAAAGGATTTAACATGGATTCACCCTAGCTATTCTGATCCACCTTACCTTTTAATTGCCTCTATGATAATCTATTGTATAAACTACCCAGAGGATAGGTTTACATGGGCTCTAAGCAGGACTTTTTACTGTTTATACAGACTACATGCTAGGACATATATAGTGATGGTCAAAAATCTCTCTCTGTCTCTGTTGATTTTTTCTTTTTTTCTAAGATTACTGAAAATCATGTTTTTTTAAACATGACCATGTTGGGGGGTTTGGGAGTAAAAAATCACGTTTTTTGCGTGACATGTTATGGCAGGTATGCATTCGTAAACCACAAGTACACTGCTATTTGTATACCATTTGTATTCCAAAAAGCGGACATCTGTAACTGGTGTGCTAAAGATTCACCCATGGTACACAACAGCCAAAGGTTTGCCTTACACACTTCAGGTAAAATGATTAGTAGCTGCAGCCCATATGGAAAATTATGGCGACTACAAGATAATTATCTCTCTCTCTGAAGAATGCAATTTTGATCACATACAACATAAAACAACACCTGACATTACATTTTAGTGAGTATAATATTAACTATCCATTGATAGAAAATATCAATTATTTATTATTTGAGGAACTTGTGCCCAAGATTTACATTGGTTTCTACCATTAAATGCAGTGAATTGCCTAATACAGTATTGGGATGTCTAGGTATGGATTGAAATATTATAGAATTTTGAATTCACCAAAAAATTCAAGCAAATTATTTTCAACTTTAAATGAAAGGAGACAAAACAGGCACTGAGGTAAATAAAATCCACAAATTATAATTATAGAACATGTGTATGAAAAAGCAAAGTAATCTTACATAACTTAATTTTATTCTGATGAAACAACCACACGACTAGTATGCCCAGGGGGATTATCAGAAGTCCTAGAAGACCCAGCAGGTTATTGTCAGAGTTATCTGGAGCTGAAAAAGACAAAATATGCTTAGATTATTTTTATGACAATAATATCATTATCATATGCTAACAAACAACTCAACGGTCACTGCCTGAAAAACTGATCATGGCCAAGTGATGTAAAACAAAAGTGTACTGATGTTAGATAACGATACACATTGCTTTGTCACAATTTCACATTAATCATGACCAGTGAATATTCTATACAATATGAAAACATCAATTTTGGTGGCATTCATATTTGAAAATGATGAGATTGTTTTGCAAGCATTTTTTTGTTTTCAAGTTCTTCTTCCAGAAATGATAGAAGTCTCCCATTGCAAATATTGTTCTTCTGTCTGTAACATTTTCATAATCTACCAGTAGTACATAATACCTGTGATGTACATAACGATTTTGAATTAAAATATAAGCAATACACAATTGATGAAAAATTTGGATTAGATAGATAGCTAGCTAGCCATTTTCAATTTGTTACTTGACAGAGACTGAACGCTGGATTGGTTGGTTGTTATAGGTTTAAGGCAATTTTTCAGCACATGATAGGCTATATATGGTGGCCAGTATATTTGGTGGAGGAAAAATCCTGGAAAACCTTGGTAAAGTTTTGCTATTTATGGACACATTAACAAAGTTAAAGTATTGTAAATTCATTGATTAGGCAGCAGGAAGTGTAAATAAGGAATCCTGAATAAACTTTTCCACCAAGATTATCAAAGTGATTCAGAGTGTTGGTAACAAGGTTTCCTTGATAAATTCCTCCATTTTCTTTTTTACTCAAGACTTGGTGATGGAGTGTAAAAAGCAAGAGGACCAACTGGGCCTAATATCACTTACCTAGTTGACAAATATCAACTTGAGAATGAAAATTCACACATATATTGAAACTTTGGAAAGGAAATAAATGCAGTGAGTACATAGTTGCTACATTCTTTATCAAAGTTGGTGTCACTTGTACATATATATATATATATATATATATATATATATATATATATATATATATATATATATATATATATATATATATATGATCTACCACTAATTGGAACTGAAATGGCTCAGTAGTTAATACTATGGGCTCATGGCCAGAAGGTTGCAGGTTACGAGTCCATCACATTAACTATTCAGCCACTTCAACTTCACTGAGTGGGGATCCAATGGTTTTCAAGTTATGACACCTGGGGATGGACTTAGTCAATAGGGCAAGGGCAGATACAAGAATCAAGGCTGGCTGCACAAATTAACTCCCTTTGTAATGCCATAAATATATATATATATATATATATATGAGAGTCTAAAACCCCTGCATTTGCTGGTCATGTCTGGTAGATCAAAGGTTTTGACCGACACATACTAAAATTCATTTTTCAAAGGGTCTAGTTGACAGATTCTTTCTTTGTCAGACAATCAATTAAGATGCTGCCGACTAAGCTTAATTCAAAATGGTGGCTAGGTCAAATGTATACAAATTTCAGTGACTGTGACATTTTCTATTTTTTGTATGTACCAAATGCCCGTATGGGGATGTAGCAGGAAAACACATAATACTTTTTAAATAATTGAATTTTGAATTGTGACCCATGGGTCATTATCTGTATTGGGGATGAGGTTGGGAGGTGGCAGAACACGATTTATTTTCAAATTAGGCAATATATAATGTAAATTGCCATCCTGAGCCATTGATGTTGCTCCGGTACTTCTATCCATCATCGAATACGAAGCGAGAAAAACGAGGTGAGGGAAAGAGAATGTAGCCCCCTCTTAGACTTTTACGAGCAATAAGTAATATTTCTTTGTTCTGCTGCTGCTGCACAAAAATTCGCACAAAAGTAATTAAGGGGTTAATTGTTTACATAATTAATGGATCAATGGATTGATAAGTAAATCATGTGTTCATTTACCCATTACAATTTTCACAGACCCCAAAAGAAAGAAAAATAAATGAGGGTAAGAGAGACACAGCCAAGTATATACCGGTAAACTATAAAGTGTAATGATATATATAATAAAAAATAATATTATTATCCTTTGTTTATTCACAGTGACATATCAGGTATAGGCACTGTATTTAAAACAAATAAAAAGTCTACAATGTTAACATCTACTGCATAAAAGAAAACAAATATAATGTAAGTTAATACAAGTTATACAAGGTTAGCATACTGTTATCACACATATATATCATACATACCACAAATGTTATGTGATCATAAAATCAGGATTGCTTATGAAACTATCTGCAGCAGTATAATTTCTTAAAAGCGGAAACATTAGGTGCTTGTTTGATATCAATGTGCAAACTGTTCCATAAGCCTGTATCGGTGTAAGCAAAAGATATTGTAACAAACTGTGAGTATGTGCTATTTTTATTTACACTCCATTTTACAGATGTGCTAGATTTTAGTGATTATTTGTTTCATTATGGGGTATCGATGTTATGATCAATAGAAGGCATGCTACAGTCCTGAGATTTACACTGCACATGCTTCTGCACTGCCTCTGCAATTCTCCTCAGTTCAAAGTCTGTAGCTCCAGTATGGACAAGACTGCATCAGGTGAAGCAATCTTGTGCGAGATCTTCCCAAGACTCAAGGTCAATGTGGAAATGTTTCAAAGGATGACTTGAGGGAATATTCGAAGCATTTCATCTGACCACCCTGAGATCACTTTCCCTCGTTCAGCTCACCAAAGATCTTCTTTGGTAGTCGCTCTTCTGACATCCTGGTGACTTCGCCTGCCCATCTCATCTTTGATTTTATCAGCAGAGTGTGGATGCATGGAATGCCTGCCTGTGTGAGAACCTCAGTGTCTGGGACCCTGTCCTGCCATTTTATCTTCATCAGTTTCCTCAGGCATCCCATGTGAAAATGGTTCAGCTTCTTGGCATGGCATCTGTACACCGTTCATGTTTCACATGCAAACAGCAGGGTTGGCAACACAATGGTTTTGTAGTCCTTCAGTTTTGTTTGCAGACTGATGCCTCTGAGCTCCCATACATTTGTGCGTAGTCTGTCAAAGGCCACACCTGCTTTAGCAATTCTGGCATTTGTTTCATACGCGATGTGGACTGCACACTACAGTGTACTGCCAAAATAGGTGAACTTGTTCACTGCAAGGAGGGTTTGGTCATTCACTGTGATGGTAGGCTCAACATAAGGCTTTCCTGGTGCAGGTTGGTACATCACTCATCTTCTCAATACTGATTGTCACAAGCTGAGGAGAAACGGGCGATACTCTGTTGCATGTCATACTTAGCTTTGGCATTCAGGGAACAGTCATCAGCAAACAGGAGAACATGAACAGTCACTTCCTGTAACTTTGTCTTTGCCTGTGGTCTCCTCAGACTGAAGAGCTTGCAATCAGTCCAGTAACTGATGTCAATCCCAGTGTCAGATTCACGGAAGGCATCAGTAAGCATGGCAGAGAATATCATCCTGAAGAAGGTTGGGGCCAACACACTGCCTTGCTTGACTCCTCTGGTGACTGGGAATGGTTCAGATGACTCACCGTCATCCACAACAGGAGAAAGCATGCCAACACGGAATTGCCAAACCATTACTATGAATTTCTCCGGGCAACCAAATTTTGCCATGATCTTCCAGAAGACCCCATGATTGACTGTGTCAAAGGCTTTTGTCAGGTCGATGAATGTCATTTACAGGTTGGAGTTCTGTTCCTGGCATTTCTCCTGGAGTTGATGAGCTGCAAACACCATGCATGTGGTCCCTCGTCCTTTCCTGAAGCCACCCTCTCAGGTAGAAGCTTGTGATCAATGTGATGCACAAGGCGATTCAGCAGAACTCTGGCGAGGATTTTGCTGGCTACTGACAGAAACAAGATGACCCCTATAGTTGTCACAGGCTTGTCTGTTGTCTTTCCATCTGTACAAGTGGACAATGGATGCATCCTGGTATTCCTGGGGTATAGTTCCTTGAATCCACACTGACTGGAAGAGTTCAGTCAGTTTCTGTGCCATGTGCGAGCCTCTAGCTTTGTAGACTTCTGCTGGTATAGACTCCACTTCGTAGCACTAAAGTGTGTGACAAAACTACAATAGCTCAGTCGGTATCAGCATTGTACTTCAGATCATGAAATTCAGTTTTAATCTTGGTTCCACCAAAATATTTGTCTACATTAATTGAGAACCACCTCAGTATCAAAAATACACACCATACTGTAATAAAAAAACTCTGATAGGTTTAAAACATCACATGTGGTTTAAACCAGGCACGCCATTAAATAAAATTAACCATTTGGCTAACTTACTGGAAACGTCTAACATAATCTTGGTACATACAAAAATTCCTTCTCATCCATGGCTTTCTCTGGGTAGAAAGAATAAGACAGAATCAAGTGTACGCAAGAAATGACACACAAAGTCCATCACATACAGTAGAAATTGATCTGCAATAGGAAAATAATGTGGCCTTGCTCTAGGGGTGGTAAGTAGTGCAGTTTGAATATATACTACCCGAAGGGTGGAAGCTTTAAATGCTGAGATAGGCATTTTGCAAAAAAGAATTATGACAAGTTCAAAGGATAGCTTTGTTTCCACATCTAAACAATCAGCAGTGAAATAAACAATTAGCAGTGAAATAAATATTGAAAACTGCTATTTAAATAAATAAATGATTGACACTATTATAAGAATTGACACAGTGCTAATTTACTTGCACTTAAATAGTTAGGTATCTATATAGTAGAGTAACCTTACTGGATAGGTTTCACAAAGAAATGTACATCTTCTGCACAAATCTGAACAAAATTGCAATAGTCTCAGTTGGTATCATAGCAACATACTACATTACCAAGTTAAAAAATTAAATTCCCTTTGATGGTTGAATGCAACATGAATTACAGTACATTACTGATTCTCTGCAAGACATTAAGTATTTCACTTATCAGCTTATTGTAGAAAAGGGTTCAGAAACAAATCACTGAGAAAGCACATGGCTAGTAGCTGTGTTTTTCCATGCGGAGTCCACCTTATGTAATCTGCCTCAGGCAGACCTCGACTCTGGCAACGAAGCTGACCTTCAGTCCACCGTCTCTGATCTTTCTTGAAATTATGTTACAGTTTATCCTATAAATAAATAGCTTATTTTTTAAAGAAAATGTTCTTGTTCTTTTTGCACATTATCTTAAAAGATATAGCTAGTACATGAAGATATATAAGCTGATGAGAATGAGAAAAAGGAGGGGTACATAATGATAGCTTTATAATACAAAGGCACATATAAGTTAGACGAGTACAAACAAACAGATAGCTAACAGATTAACCTCCGACTACATCAACAATAATGAAAACCTGAATAGGAAATGAGAGTGGTTTTATAATTATTTATTTATTTATTTACACCCCTGCATAATTTGAGAACACTTATTATACCGTGGTGCAACAATTATGACATAGCATCAAGCTAATCAAGATCAAGATTATATTCATGACATCATCTGTTTGCTCTGTTTTCCATGCCCTAATCTATTTCTTGTAACTCTGATTGATCAAAAAACAATGAATTTGTTCAAATTTAATTAGGTGTATTAATCTATGCCATCACTTTCAGCAAAACTGTTTAAGGCATCAACCACTATTTATCAACTAGTCCTTCATTCACTCTGGAAAACCTACAGCTGGGTATTTGACATTTCTGGAAATGTAACTGATAAGTTAAAATCTATTTACTTCCTATTTTTCAAAACTTACTTCAGATAGTAACACTTCATGCTATCAACTCTGCATGAAAAAAGTGGGAAATTGACCTCCACATTGACTGCAAGATGAAAGTGACTTTGACAAACATTTTGAGAAATAAAGGATCTATAAATTAATGAAATTGCAGGCATTTATGTAACAGAAGCATGCAGAACATATAATCACTATATAAAGGTGTCAAGTTTGCAAAATATAAAAGCTGCAGAAAAAAAAGCAATACAAACTAAATATGACCTCTCTTTCTCACGTGATGAATATTTCAAGACTTGCCTGTAGGCAAGCACCTGGCAAACTTGAGCTTTCCCAAGTTGAATTTGAGGTTGTCCCAGGTGTCGGGCAAGTGGATTTTACCAAACCTATGCATACATACCTACCTACCTGCCTACCTCCATACATACATAAATATACGCATACCCTTTGCAATATTTGTCATCATCATTATCATCATCATCATTGTTGTCATCAGCAATACTTACCTAATATACAAGATGTTATGTATATGTAGACTAGTATTTTATTTAATTTCTGCCACCATAATATTCATAAATACTTCAATTACAACTACTTGAATACAGTGACTCCATTCACTGCACATTACACTGCAGGAATTTGCTCATTAAACTATTTTGCTTAAAATAGGGTACTACCTTGTTAACTAAAATGCACTCACTTGTTTACTATAGTGCACACCCATATTCAACATAGTGCACCACATGATGCAAAATTAGTGGACTACTAGTGTACTCTTAGAGTGTAAGGTTTAATTTAGGCACAACTGTACTTTCAGGTCATTATATAAAATCTGAGGTAAGGGTGCAAACACCACCTCATATCAGGAACTGTGTTAACTGTTGATAAGGCCAACTATTAACAAGTAACACACTCATTTTTGCACTCGTAATATCTTCTAGAGGTGATTTTTAAAGTCAAGAAATGAAACAAAATACAACATACAAAAATATTTGTTAAGCAGCAACATGCACATTTTAGCTGTTTTGTAAAACACTGGGTGCCTACTATCTGTGCACTTACATGCAGCAGGCATGACTAAAATCCACGCTCTTTTGAAGAAAAAATATGGATATTTCAGAGAAAGTTTTTTATGTTCATCAATGATCAAAGCAATTGACATAGGTAGTTCTAGAAAAGCAAAGATATTAAACTGTAAAATTTAATGTAAAATTTTGTTTTACCAAGGCAAAAGGAAGGAAAGGTTCAAAACATAGAATATAAAGTATTTAAATGTTTTTTTTCTGCTCTAGGTTTCATTGTCATGTATCAAACACATTTACCCTCAATCTATTCTGGATTTATTTGGCAACAAAAGAAAAAGAAAACAAAATATACCTGGTGCAGTTGTAGAACTTTCATTTCTGGCACCCTTAAAGTTATTTCCATCTCCTCTTGTTGAGGTCTCTGCAATGACAGCAACTGAAACTTAAATGCACAGACAGACAGACAGATAGATAGATAGATAGACACACAGACAGATAGATACACAGACAATAGATGGACAGATGTTTTTTTGATAATACTTTCCTGATCACAATACATTAGGAGTATATCCACTACCTCACAAAACCAATCATCCCAGACTTGTTTTATCAAAAGGAGCACTGCTTGTAAAGGTGGCAGTCAGACAAAAGCCATCGCTCATTGAGTAGAAATACTGGTGCCAAACCTGGCCAATTCATTGGTTAGTACTGGAATGGATGTGCATGCTGTTCGATAGATGTAAGTGCTAGGAGGACTTGAGAGTGTATGCCTGTATTATGATCAGGTAAGTATTATTGAATTATTATTACTCCAAATTTTGGTCTTCTGATGCAGTTGTTGAAAGTAGAATTGTCAGAAAGGATAAAAAAAAACTTTCCGACAGCGTCTCCCACCACAAACGAAAGGCATTAATATAGCCTTAATCTCCAGGAGAAAGATGTGTAATAATGGCTTCTGAAGGGGCCAAACCCCAGTAACTTATTGAAAGGAAGGCAGGAGGTGGGTATCCAGCCCCTGTGCTTGTGTTTGTGAAGATCATAATTTATGAGGTTGATCCTGTAAGGGGATGCCCACCATAAGCCAAGTGTGGATCTCCCATTCCTGAGTTGGGACCTCATATATCCCAAACCTGGGATTGCTTGGTCCAGTGAACAAGGCTTCATACACCACTGGGATAGGAGAAACATCTCATGAACAGGTGATCCAGAATGGAGATCCACTGCAGCACTGAGTGGATGCAAGAAGTAAAGAAATTCCCAAATTGAAATTCAATTCTCTAAGCAAATAGTAGTTGTTACCAAGATGATTGACAAGGCACATTTCTGAGGGTGACATACTTGTTTCAAATTTGTTTCTAACTGGATGCCCAAGTGTGTGAAAATGTTGAGAAAGGATAAGATCTGTCGTGTCCTTGTTGAAAAGGAATCCAAGGTGAAGCAAAAGAGAAAAAGTTGATTTCATGTATTGACATAGGAGATTACTCACATGGTGCTTTTGTAGACTGTGATCCAGGTAGCTAGAAGTAACAGACATGGAGGTAACTCAAAAGCAGAAAATGATTCTGCCTATAATTTTCATGGCGACTCAAAATGGTGTTGCCTAAATTGTTATAGTGTATCCCCAACTGCAAATCTCAGGAATGTATGGGAAAACTCGAGGAAAGGAATGTCAATATACATCTCTTAAAGATCTAAATTGACTGCAAATTCTCCTTTCTGAACAGCGATGGGAACAAGTCTTACTGCCTACCTTCTAAACCATGGTACCTGAATAAATTGCTTGAGACAGCTTAGATCTATGACCAGGCAAAGCTTGCCATTGGCCTTGGAGACTTGGCTCAGTCAATAATAAAAACCAGGTGAATTTAAGCTGTGAACAATCTCTATTGCCTTTTTGTGAGAGCAGTGTTTATAGCTAACTGCAAAGTATGACTTCTGAACAGGACTTATGGGTCATCTGAAGTGAAGTAAGCCCTTGACAATGGGTGAGGAGCACTCAGCATGATCAAGGGGGCCTCAAAGATGATTTGCAAGACACACGGGTCATTGGCACAGAGTCTCTTCCATTCCAGAGCAATGTGTTGGAGTCTCCTCCATCAGAAAAGGACAATGTGAGCATGACATCATTTCCTGGAAGATAGTGGCTGATGGAGAGAAAAACTGTGTCATAATCAATCCTATTGTCATGTCATCTGCAATCTTTTGAAGTTGCATTTTTGTCAATGAAAAGGGTTCCAAGATTGAAGTGCTCTAGGCAATTATTCCTGTTTCTACAGGTGTACAATTCTATAAAGCCGTGTTGAAATTTCATGTATGTCAACAATGTGAAAAGAAAGGCCTGTGGACACTTGGGATCTGAAGCTGCCTCTCACCACAATGTAGTAAATCAGCAACTTATGTATTTGAGTGCCGGCAGGTCTCTTTGGACCAGTTAATAAACGGATGTGGGAAATTTATAGGTGGCCAATGATAGAGAATTCAGGCGATGTAAGTTCAATAACCTTTTCAACCAATGCATTGATGGATACATTTTTACGGACATTGTCGGACTGATAAAGGAAGATTACGTTGTAAGCATAAATCTTCAAACACTGAAGAATGGAGTGAGAGGTGGCATGAATATCCACTTAAAAATACTGAGGAATTCACCTTAGTTACATGTACAAACACACCTTTATTGCAACCTATTATCACTGAAGCATTGTCTGATTCAAATGCAATACAGTTATTTCAGCTTACATTTCTCTTTTTCAAATCATCATCTAACAATGTGAAAATATTTTCTCCAGTAGACACTTGTTGGAATGGACAAAAAAAGCTTCAGTTTACAACCCACTCTGTGTGATCTAAAAAATCTAACAACAACTTGGTACAAATTCTCAGAATCATTGCTACCATCAGTTGCTATACTGAAGGGTTGGGATGAAATATTATTATAATGCCCTTCTGAGTTGACTTACAGTGTTGTAATACAAATGGTAGGTGTTTTTGTTCTCCCACACTAATAACTATATTTGCTATTTGGGAAACATGCATCTGAATAGTTTAGAAACATTGTCTGATGCAGCAATTGCAATATTATGCTCAACTAAAACGTTTCTAAAATAGACTACTGCCTTTATGACCTCCAGTTTTCAGTTTCTGATACTACAGATCCCAATCCCATAGAGGTCAACGACTTACAGCTAGATTTCAATGCAATGTATTCTTTATATTTTGGGGAATTCAATCATCTTTCCTGCCATGGGCAATGATCAAGTTAGCATGACATAACATGCAATAAATATAATGGTTCCTCTCCGCCTTCAACACATTTTCATTTGGATGACATTTTCTGATGGTTGGATGATAAAATATAAAGTGAAATCTTGATCAGGTGGGCATTTTGCATGAACAACATACTTGGTACATTTAAAGCATCTGAGGTACCACTATATTAGTTAGTCTGGTTCTCTATCATAATTTACTCAGTCTAATATGAAAACCTGGATCCAGACCACCTATGACAATCCATTATTTTGAATTGACCACAACGATCACATTTTCAAATTTGTTGCTATTATTCCATTGAGGCTGTAATTTTAGCATCATTTCAGCAAGACTTATGGCAAAATCATAAGGGTTGACAGGTCTGACAACATCTACGATCTTCTGAGAAAGATAGAGAGGATATTTGCTTGCTTCGAGTGAATAACGGATATATTTCATCGAGTGGGTGAAAAACTCAGTATTTTCACGAGTGGTAAAGCGACGAGTGAAAATACTTAAGTTTTTCACACACGAGAAATTGTCAAGCAATTTGTATAACACAATGAAGTAGCTGATTTCTTACTGCATCCAAAGCGATAATGTCAGCAGTTTACCGTTTATGTTCTGCTCTGTTTTGTGTATATTTTCACATAAAATATCAGTAGTTACATAATGATCCTTCCCAATTCAAGGTAAAACAGCAGATAAAAAGAAAATGAAAAAAAAAATATTGCCTCTTGCTGGATTTTAACCCGGTTCGCCTGGATGCGAAGCAGCCATCTTGACCTTTACACCACACAAGTGTCTTACAAAAAGTTTGAAATTTCTTAGTTATAATTTTATCAATGTCTATTGACAGCCAGTGAAAAATATATGATATTTTTTCACTGCAGTGAAATATCACAATTATTTCACTCGGAAAATCTAGTAATTCACTGCCTACAATAAAACAAAACATAATTATTAAGTCAGTAAGGAAAAGTAAGGGAACAACTTTGGACTTCTATCAACACTTTCAAACCTTTTTCTCTCTTGTTTAAATCTGTTTCTATCTATCTACCGATCTATCTAGGTATCTATTATATTAGGAATATAATCGTATTCCCCTAAGCTACAAAGTCTTGTGATGTCATGTGACTCCCAAGAGCATGATTTGAAATGTCAAAATAGTCCATGCAAAACATTTCCATGATGTCACACCATTCTTGTTCCAGTAGATGTATCCACTGTATGAAGAATGGCCATGTCAATACATATACGACAGTACGTAAATGACTGAAACTGTGCTCATTTTGTTGGCTTTCCACATTTCATATTACAAATTACTGTGCTTCATTTGGTAGATCGTAGCATGTGGACTTCATAAGTCACTGCATAACTGTTTACAGTGCACTGGACATGTGTTCAGTCTAGCACACCTTTGGAGAGCAATATGAGTTACCAAATAACAATTCAGCAATGAATTTTGGATACATTCTCAGTAAAATTATTTATTTTCATGATAATTTCATGAAGCATGTTAACTTGTAGGCCAAAGTCACCTAGAGTGTACAGACTTGCTCTAAAGAGAAGATTTAAAAGTTTTCCAAACCTTTTTCCGAGTTTTCCAACATCCAATATTCTTCTGACAATTTTCCAACTTCCAACTGTTTTTCAATAAAATTCCACCTTTTGGGAACTAAAAACCTGGGAATTTGAGATTCTGATTCCTGGAAGCCAATATTTCAAGCTGCAAGACCCAATATCAGTGGGCCCATGTTTTAGGAGGTCTGTCCAGCACATAATTGCTAAGATTTAAATATTTCAACTCCTCAAAATAGTGAGACACAGGTTTCTTTAGTTACTCAGTTATTAGTAGCTATTCTTATATTATTTTTCTACTTACAATTAAATTAGTTTGCATTTTTAGGATCTATATAGATTATTTCTTCTATTATGCACTACAATCTCAGTAATTTAATTTATCAATTGAATTCAAGACTTATTTTTTGTGACATTCTGAAACTTAGTAATTTCTTTACCTTTTTAATCTAGGATACATTTCTATGAATTTGAAATGTTTATTTAATCAAGAATTAGCTTCTTTCACATGAGAAGATTTATTTGCAACTTGAAGTCGTACAACAGTAAATGAGTTTGCCTTGAGCTAGGATATACTGCAGGTACAACTGTCCCTTGTTATAATGCAGTAGTTGGGATCCATGACTGCGAACCGTGTCAGGTACCAAACCATGTTATAGTGAGACCCATATCATGTATGGAACTGCGATATATTAAGAATCACATATTATACCAAACTGTGATATAGTGGAAACTATCAAACTTTTTTAAATAATGGTGCTTTGAAAAGGAAATAAAGATATAACACTAAGATTCACCTTGTCTTCTTTCAACCCATATTGTTTTACACTGGAATGATTTAAGTCACTCAGTCCATAGTGGTACCATGTTATAACTGGAATTGTGTTATAACTAAGTGCATTATAATGAGGGAGAGCTGTATATATTCTGGATTGTTTGATAATTGGTAATGTTTTAGTACCACACAGCACATCATTTTTATTAATTTGTGTGTTATTATTGAATGAGTCCATTGTCTCTTTACATACCACACTTTTACCCATGTAAACTGTATGGTCATTCGACACGAATTTGTCTCTTCCTATATCTCACTAATTCTATTCCATATTTGTATGTGTGATCATCGACTGAGTATATTTCTCTTCAAATATCACACTTTCCATGTCTGAAACTCTTATTCCATTCCATATGTGTATGTGTGATCATCGAATGAGTATATTTCTCTTCAAATATCACACTTTCCATGTCTGAAACACTTATTCCAATTTATATTTGTATGTGTGATCATCGAATTAACATATTTCTCTTCAAATATCACACTTTCCATGTCTGAAACTCTTAATGAGTATATTTCTCTTCAAATATCACACTTTCCATGTCTGAAACTGTTATTTTCAAGAATCTTTGTATGTTGGTCTTAATATGAATTTTTTTTTTTTCCTGTGGCAGTGATACGTTGTAGTTTTCGAGATTTATTATTTTTATTAAGGTCTTTAGAAACAAAAACAAAAAAGAACTCTGTGCCATTAAACAGTGTGTATCTCAATCACAGATTAGGTGGACAATTGCAGTGACATTCAAAATTAAATCTGTTGGCAAATTTATAAACTTTTAAAATTTTCATTATTGATCATATAGAACATGTATGTTATGCTAATGAAACAGGCTGTAAGGGGTTTTATGTTAGAGATCTGTGTGCTTGATTTCATCATGATACCAATGATACATTTAAGCTGTTTATTTCATTCAGTTGATAATTTAAGGAAATAATTGTGAGATCAAACTATTCAAGAATCATTCATATCCATCACAGGGCAGCTATTTAAGTGTCCCACAAGTACATTAACTAGGAATTGTTGAATAAGAGAATTGGGTTTAAAATCGCTACTTTCTCTGCACGAATCTTCAGTAATATAGATCAAGGTCAAAATTAGTACTTAACATAAATCAAAATATTAGGTAGCAATGCTAACAGAAGTAAGATTTAATCCTTTACTGCGCATCAGTCTGGAGGCTGGACTGACTGATTTGCACAGGATTTATCCATTAATTCAATAATTCGGCATCAATTTTGAGTTTACTTATTGTACAATAATAATTTTCCTTATAGTGGGAAATTTGTTGTGGATGCTGGATGGATATAGGGTATACTTTATTTCAGCATAAAGTTGATGAAACGGTTGATTGCCATGGCAACCAAATCCAGCCTAGAATGTGTACAAATCATGACAAAATTGCATATTTTTCAGTATTCATTTATATTAGGCTAACTGTTTTTTTGCAAAATCAGTCATGTTTTGAATTTTTTTCATTTTTGATTGAGAAAAGTGATATTTTCCAATTATTTAGCTTGGATTGTCCAAGTTCCACCAAGTGTTTTGTTTTGCACAGGATTTATCCATTAATTCAATAATTTGGCATCAATTTTGAGTTTACTTCTTGTGCAATAATAATTTTCCTTATAGTGGGAAATTTGTTGTGGACACTGGATGGATATTGGGTATAATTTATTTCAGCATACAGGGGATGAAATGGTTGGTTGCCATGGCAACCAAATCAGGCCTAGAATGTGTACAAATCATGACAAAATTGCATATTTTTCAGTATTCATTTATATTAGGCTTACTATTTTCTTGCAAAATCAGTCATGCTTTGAATTTTTTTCATTTTTGATTGAGAAAAGTGAGAATTTCTAATTATTTAGCTTGGATTGTCCAAGTTTCACCAAATATAGGCACAACAGGTGCTTTATTTTGCACAGGATTTATCCATTAATTCAATAATTTGGCATCAATTTTGAGTCACTTCTTGTGCAATAATAATTTCCTTTATTGTGGGAAATTTGTTGTGGACATTGGATGGGTATTGGGCATACTTTATTTCAGCATACAGGGGATGAAATGGTTCGTTGCCATGCAACCAAATCCAGCCTAGAATGTGTACAAATCATGACAAAATTACATATTTTTCATTATTCATTTATATTAAGCTTACTATTTTCTTGCCAAATCAGTCAAGCTTTCAATTTTTTTTTTAGAAAAGCAAGATTTTCTGTTCATTTGGCTTGGATTGTCCAAGTTCCACCAAATATTGGCACAATAGTTAGGTGTTAAGATTGAACACTTAAAGTCAATAAAGTTTTAGATGTATATTCTGTGCTTATATGTTTTTTTTTAAATGTACTCGCATGGTCTTAAACATTTCAAATATACAAAAGTATTTTGGTCTAACACTGAATTTGTTGAAATTTATACCAAATAGCTGTGCTACCATGGTAACAATAAAACAATGCAGTGATAATATTAAGATATTAAAGCTAATTTTATACCATATCTCCAAAATATGAATGCCTGTGTTCAAATTCAAAAGATGTTGAAATAAAGTTGAAGAATGACAACCAATTCATAAAAACCATGAAGATAAAAGTAGTATAATCAATTTCATGTGTATTTATTCACATATATATATATATATATATATATATATATATATATATATATATATATATATATGCATGTACTTCCCTGCTGCATTATTCTGATCCAGACACAAGGAATATACCACGAAGTCCACTGATGATGAAACAAGCTCTTATATCCTAAGATACAGTTATCTGTAGTTTGTTTGGAAGCACATGGTTTTAATATTCATGTGTCAGAGAACATAATCAGAAAATAATTAATCATGTACCTTTTTTACTTTGGGATTTAAAAAAAAAACAAGAAACAAACAGTTGTCAAAAGAAAGCAAGAACTTGACTTGCATTAGCTGCTGAAATAAATATTCAATTTCAATATCGGATGGTAGATTCTCTCTCTCTCTCTCTCTCTCTCTATATATATATATCATATGGCATGGGCAATGGCAAGAATCCCCTTAAAGCTGGCTTATTTAAAACTGAATACTGAAGTCATATAAAAATAAAATTATATGAAATTCATATTTCGGAGGGGTATGCAAGAGGGGCACCTGTTACAAATGTGACACATTTTTGGGGCAAAGGTTTAATTTTTGGAACATAACAAAAAGGGCATAAATATTTCTCAACCCAAGAACACACTCTTGGTCACAATATTTAGGATGTTCTTTTAAAAATAAAGAACAAAGAAGCTTCCACTCATAAAACATAATAATATTTGAAATTATTTGAAGATAGCACAGTTTTAAATAGGTGTTTAGTAATCTGGACAATGTGGGATGGATGCTAGAAAGGGCAGAGGGGAGGGCATTATAGGCAAATATGGTAGGAGCATCCCTTTCTTTATATCTTGTTTGAGTACTGAGTGATAATGATGTCAGATCTTGAAGGATTATTAAAAATATAAACTGCTGTATACAAATTTATTTTACAAAATGTCTTCATAAACCATGAAATATTTCCAAAGATCAATGTCTTAATCACACTACTCAGAAGTAATGATCTTCCATTTCACCATGTCAATTTCTGGATTAAGAAGAAAATTAAGATGTAGTTATCATATGATTAATCCAACATATTAGATGTTTTGCTTATTGGGAATCATTAAACATTTTATTATGAGAAAATAATAAAGAGGATGAATATCATCGTTACTTACACACTGAATAAACATCATTAAATAATTTTCAATCAAATTAAGAGGAAAAATATCTTACTTGGAGACAGTCAATGGTAGTGGGAATGTATGTCTCTGAAATCATGACAGTCAAAATGTTTGTGGAATAAAAATGTGTAATATAATAGCCTTATGAAATGCATTCAGTTTGTAACCATATCACTATTTTTTTTAACTTATCACATTATTGAAAAGATTGACATAAAAGCACAAAATTGGATGTCTTTAACAAGTATTCAATTAAAATCTAAAATATTGTACAAAAGAATTATATTTCACAGTCGACAGGCTTGCAGAGGTTAAAAATTATTGGAAATTCTGTGAAGTAAAGCTTGAATGAATAGGACATAATTAGCGAGTAAATGTTTTTTAAATATCAAAAATCCATTTGTCTGTGAAATTGGTGATTCTTGGTCATATCTGTTTGGTGAAATGACGGATATGACCTTAAGAAGTGAACACGTAACAGTAACTTATTTTTAGCGTATAGCCTCATTCCAAAGTTTGAAGTTTGCTCTCATATTCCTCTTTTTTGGTGAAACCTTGATAATAATAAACTGGAATAGTTCAAAGAATGGCATATTCCCGTGTATATTATCAAAAATCTTTCAACTGTAATATTAACAATTTCAAATGACTTCACGTCGCAACTGCGAGATGCAGAGCACATGTTTACAAATGGCGGATACGCTGTCACATACAACTGATGCGTGTAGATTAAACTGCACAGTTGCTTTAATCCTGCGAATAAACTAATGATTTGCTTGATATTTATTGTCTAGATTCATTCTCTCGGCCATATAAGTGATATTTTTGGGTACAAAGACTTAATTTTGGTAGTTCTGGGTATCTTAATCGGATATGTCGTGAAAGGCATCAAAAGGCGTCATCATGCAGTAAAGGGGTTGGCGTCAAAAGGCGTCATCATGCAGTAAAGGGTTAATGTCTCTGGATGATTACAGCTATTATGAAAACCCTAATGTAGTGTCCGTTTAGTTTTCTTCTACATTGTTTACAACTTGGGCATCAGAATACATCTTGGAGACACCAGACAGAGATTCAGCACCTTCAAGTTGACAAAATAATGGGGTATGCAAAATGCTTCCAGAAGTTAAATTTATCTGCAATGGTAGTATTGTGAGCAAATTTTTAAACTTTATTTACATTGATTGCAGAACAACTCATAACTTGGACACAGGGCAGTTTCTATGGCTCAGATGTTCAAACATGGCCTTCTGGAAGGTTGAGGAAAACCATGAGCCTAGAGAAAACCACAGGCCTTTGACGGGCAATCATATACATTGAAAGTGTCTGACCCATGAATCAAAACCGTTACCACTGTGGTGCAAATTCATAGTTCAAATCATTTAATACTTCACTAACATTCTTTTGTAATGGTATCGTTATATGACCCTGTAAAACAGGCATATGCAACCCATGGCCAGCGACATGGTTTTATCCGCTTATTTACATCATAGATTGTGGATTTAAAAATTGCTTATCTGGGCTGTGCCCTGGAGGAAGTTGCACATACCTGCTCTAAAACATTACAAAGTCTTTTATTCATCGACTTTCATGTACATTTATGTTCAGTACCTTTAACAGCATGGACATCAGAGCCATTTTCTCCAGGTGTATTTTCTGTGAAGTAACTGGGTGTTGTCTGTGTACACAATTCAGATTGACCCCCCTTATAGCAATCCATAGGCTGGCCTTGTAGACAGCACAAGATGACTTCATTCTTCCATAACCCACTGATGAGTAAAACACTTTCACTCCCCTGTAATTAAACCACCACAACCATCATCTTCATCATCAAGCCCAATCAATGCTAAAGAAAGACTGAAGGTAAATAAATACATACATTTTTAAAAGTTATAAAATTAATAAATAAATAAATGATCTAGTTAAACATATGACCATTTTAATGACATTTGCATAAGGTGATAAATGATGTATACATGTTATATGTGACAAAAAGGTCTATTATAAAAGTTACATCATGAGATGATTTATAGCTAGGTTTTTTCACAGAAAGAATATAACAGACAAGTTATAAAGGATATTACACAGGGGTCAAGCTAGACTTGAATTTTAGGGAGATGTGACTTCTCCTTTTGGACAGAATAGGAAGAAGTGAGAGCAGGACAGGGAGAAGTGGCAGCAAAGCAAGAAACGCAATATATATGTATGTATATGGGGGGGAGTGCACAGTCTGGTTCTCTTATTTGAACTGTCCTGTATATCTCATTATGCATATTTGCATTTAACATTGCTTTCAAGCAATACTTTATCTTTAAATAGAAAATTCTCTATGTTGTATGCATATTATGAATAAATTTTGTAAGTGTATGAATGTATCATACTCATATGCAGTGCATCCATACTTGAAAGTGTGTATGTTTAGATGGAGAGAAATATGCAATGTGTTTTGGCCATATGACTTCAAAAAAGCATATCAGAAACTATACATTGTAATTAATTTTACCTGACAGGAGTACGTAGATTACAGTATTGTAATTACAAATAGGTACAAATACTTAAGCAACAAATTTCATTTTTTTAGTTTTTTCACTAGAAAATGGCCATCAACAACATTTATAAACTAGTTTGAAACAACCCCTATAACATGTACATGATTGCAGATGCATAGGTGTCTTCAACATCACAGTGTTTATCCATTCAAACCTCAATGGTCACTGATGAGTAATCTCAACTTTACAACTGCATGTTGAGTTGATTCTAAATTAAATGTGAATCTTTTGTCTCTTTTTTTTGGTGAAGTTTTTAAAAGTATAAAAATTTATTTATTTGTTCTAGTGGCAGTCGATTAACTGTTTATACCTATTTATAATTACAATGATGTAATCTAGTTGAAACACTACTTTAACTATTCATCGACGATGAATTGAAGCACTGAAGTAACTGAATCACAGCACACAGCCAAGTACAATATGAAAATAGGGTGTGACGCATGCCATGGAGATGCATCTATTTTTAGAAATAGGGGTTTTCTTTATATGACCACTCACTTCTAGCTTTGTTACAACAATCCCTAAATAGGATTGAAAATTTATTGTTTTAATATTTGCCTATGTCATGTATTGGTTGGATATTCTTTTATTTGCTACTCTTTCTCGTATTTTCAAAAAAATGAGAGATGCAAGAAAACATCATTGACCTTAAGTTACAGCACCTATTGATTCCACAACATAGCAGTGTCCAAGACCTTTCTGACCAACACATTTGTATTTATAGGTTAAATCTTTTATCACATAATATTTACACTTTTCTAACGAGGAATTGTGTAATTTCCTTAATTTATGTGCCAATGAATTATGAAAACAGACAGTCTAATGAAGACATACTTCCAAGACACAGCGATGTCTGCCATTATTACCCCCTGGCAGGTTCACTTATGGTTTCAAACTGATTTTATGAAGAAAATAATGCAAGCACAACAGTTAAAATCTTCAAAATATAAATTTAGAAAGTGCTTTCACCAATTCTATTCTTAAAACACAAATTGTTATTTACATATAGATGATTTAGTTTTGAAACACAAGTTTTCATCATCAAATGATAACTTTCGAAAATCGGGCATCGAGATCTTGCTGGGGGAAAAATCTAATGGTCAATCAGCTATCAAAACACATGCCTGTGAATGTGCAAGAGTTTGTTTTGTAAGCATAATTGATATGAACACCTGCTAAGGCAACATGCAATCCATTTCACCCAGAGCTTACACTAACTACTTGGCTGAGTTGAGAGAGCATCTCAAAAGCCATAAACTACTGTCACTCGGTGTAGATCTAAACAAAATGACAGGGCGAAGTCGTTTTCGCTTTCTTAATAGAAAAAGGTGGTTTACATTTTTTCGATGACTTAGTCGCCCACTTCGCCTGGTAGCATGACCCCTGTTATAGCATATCGATTATTAATTATTGGTACTTTAAAAATGAATAATATTATCCTTTGGAAATTAAAGGAAGCATGCAATAAACGTAAATACTGACACCCACAAAAGTTTTGCGCAATCATGAGATAACGAGATTCCTTAGGTGTTCAAGGCAGTTTGGTTTCCGACAAAACTGGCAAATGGCGCAATTCAACAAAATAAGGAACAGATGATAAAAGGGGAAGAAACACACAAAAACCCAACCCATATATCTATTGATATTCACAAAATCTTTATGAATATCAATAATGTCACTTTTGTTACTACTATTCAGATCAAAGTCTATTGGTGAAAACCCATGTTGATATAGCCATCCATTTGGAGACGAGTAGAGATATCAATATTTTCAAGATATGACTTTCCATTCAGGAGTAGAAATAAGATTTTCAAGATGGATGCCATGGCAGCCATACTGGACATCAGATCAGCATCATTTTTATTTAGGACCAACTAGATGTCATAAGATGTCTTTTAGTGAAAACCCCATATTGATATGAACATCCATTTAGGAGAAGTAGCAAGAACAAGATTTTCAAGATGCCCACTGTGGCAGCCATATTGGATTTCCAATCAGCACCATTTTCAATTAAGACGATCTAGACCATCAGATGAATGTGTGATTACAGTTTCAAGGCAATCCTCCAAGTAGTTTAGTTTAAGTAGCGATAACAAACTTCTGCTAACGGACTGATGGAGACGACAGACAGACAACAGACCATCCCATAAGCTCTTCTGGTCTGTGACAAGTACAGCTAAAACCAGACATCTTTGTGATAGTGCAATTGATGACATATATCGGAAGTTCATAAAGCAATCAGTTTGTGCTAATTCAGCAAATAAATTATTTTCCTTACGCCCCTTGCTATCAAAGTGACTATTTTAATAGGCACTATAGAAAAGGGTTTTGTTAGATAAAATACATGGCAAATAAAAGAAAATTGCCTGCTCTGTGAACATTTTATATACAACCTTGATGCCAACATACCACAACATGTCCTGTTTTATTCAGTCTCCATTCTCTGTCTAGATATCCACATGGTGTTGAACAGTTTAACATATTTCCAGAAAGGTTTCTAATGACTGGTTTGCATTGTTCTGTTGGAGTGTCTGTGAAAATGGGAAAAAAGTAGGTGAAGTTGTTGAATTACATATAAATAAAATACTATTAACAGCATTTAAATACTTTTCTGATGTGATTTAATTCTTATTTTCCACATTTAACTAAGAGCAGCATAAAAAGCAAAATTTTTAGTAAATTATTTTGCTCCAATAATACTTACCTGATCACATTAACATTAGGATGACTCTCTGCTATCTCCGAATCCTCCTTGAAAGATGAAAAAATCTTTCCATCTATATAACATATGGACAAAGGGAAGTAACTCTTACAGGTAAACTCCCCTTCATACCTGCTAGGTGGCCACCAGTATCCTTGATGTAACCAATTTTAACACGAGAGAAACCTTTAACAGAATGCTCACATTGTGGGGAAGGGGGAAGGATTTTTATTAATTTGATCAGGTAAGTATTACTTGAGAAACATAGTTTACTAAAAAGTTTGCTTTCTCCATCAAATACAATACCTGACCACATTAACATTAGGAGAATAGGTAAGAGGAGGAGGAAATGATTAGCATTCTATGTCTACCTGTGTCACCCAGTAGAAGCATGATCGCTCTACTAAAGGGATGAATTTCTCTTAACATTAGTTTAGCACAACATAAAACAACGTGCTTATACACATGCGAGGAAGATCCCTGTGGGATCCCAAGCCTGATTATTGTCTTGCATTCAAAAATATCCAGGGGAATCCAGTGAAAGTGGAAAATTCATGCCTGGGTTTGAAGTTGTGCTTTCATGAATGGGACGTGGTAAATGTTGGGGAAGCTACCAGTGGCCTGACAAGATTCAGTTCTCTCTTTTACAAGGCCATGTCATGCAAATAGAAGCGAAGAAAGTAGACTGTGTGTGCCAGCCAACTGATTCCACTATGTGCCGAATTGAGACACTATGTTCAAAGGCCAGGCTCATGTAAATTGCTTCTATTTAATGAGCTGCAATCTTCATTAGTCATAGCTGCTCTTGTGAGAGTTCAGAATACATTGATTTAATAACTCCTTTAAGTCAAGTGGCTAGTGCTTGTGGGGTTATGTCTTGCTATCCTTTCTTGAGTGGTAGGAATAGTCTTTTGTGGCTGCTGCAGATATTCTATGTGCAACTCAGATAGCATCTGAGGGCATGTATGGGGCCCTGCAGTTTTGTTTCTCTTGATGGGGTCAGTCGAGAAGAGAGGCAGAATAGTTATTTGTTGGTTACCTAGTGATGGCAACCTGTTATTAAAAAGGAAACTAGGTTGCGTCATTAAACAATTGAGCCATCAGAATGGAACTGCATGTACTTTGGATCCATGGAGAGTCCATGTAGCTCACCCAGCCTGCATGATGAGGCTAGTGCTGTCAGAATGCAAGTTTTGCATAATAACAGTGAGGCAAAATACGGGCTGGAACTTAGATGAGTTGAACCATGTCAAGACCCAGGAGAGGTTCCATTTTGGGGACCAGGTGAGTGAACAGTCTGGATATGTCGAAATTGGACATCAAGTGTAAAATTTCCTTGTTGTGACCATTATTGTCTCTTCCACGATGTCTCAATATCCCTTGATTGTGATAAGGGCTAACTTCCTGTCTTTGAAGAGAAAGAGAAAGAAGCTAGCCAGTTGGAAAAATGGATTTTTAGAGATGTATGATATTACTGATGTGACAACAGTCATTGAAAACTTCATTTCCCCTTGTATGCCTTCAAAGTGAAGGGCCTTCTAGCTGATGTGATCCACTCCACAACTGAAGCGCGAACTCATTTTCAAACAGGGCATCCCTTACAAGAGCCAGGTGTGAAGGAGGAGTCTCTCTGGATGGAATAGTGGCAACTTCAGCTGCTTGAGCAGCATGAGAGTCACTATGATTTTTCTGGGTATCTCTGTCACTAAATCATGCAGATCATTGATCCAGGACTTGTCCCATCATAGAGGGAAAATCAGAACCATTTTGCAGTTTGTGCCCCTTATTTTTGAATTATTTTCAGCATCAGAACTGATGGAGGGAAGGCATATGTCCATATTCCCTCCATGCTGATTGAAAGGGCATCTATGGCCCACACTTCTGAATCCAGAAATGGGGAGACAAAGGTGGGTAGTTTGTTGTTCCACCTCATCACAAATAGATCCAGCATCGGTCTGCCCTATACGACTCAGACTCGATGGAAGATTGACAGATGGAGACTACTTTGTATACAACAGTTGTCCTCAACTCAATAATGAGTCAGTGAGGACATTCAGCCTGCCTGGAATGTGTCTGACCTTAATACGTATCTGATATTAGGAATACCAATGGAGATATACCATGAGCCAAATGTCTGGTGACTTTGTCTCCCCTTGAGTGAAGAGGTACATAAATAAAACCAAGTGGTCTGATATTATCAGGACCGTCTTTCCTTGGATGCATTCCACCAGAGTGTGGAAGGCATTTAGAATGGCATTAATTTGCAAAAGATTGACATGAAAAGTCTTCTCTTGCAGTGTCCGCTTGCTGCTGACCATCACAAAGTCTGGTAGCAAGTGTGTTCCACAACCCAGCAAATTGGCATCTGAACAGATTGTGATTTCTGGTTGTGGGGTTTCTAAGGGTATTTGATTTTGGTCTAGATCTTAATATGATAATTCTTAATATGATGATCTAAACAACTCAATATCGGGCGCCACTGTGCCAGAAAGGTCATCTGCCGAGTTCCCATGTAAATGCGGCCAAGGTGTAACAGATGGGCTGCCGCACTATATAAACCGAGAAGTTGAAGAATCTCCCTTGCTGAGATAAATGTATTGGTTGACGTGTTCTCCGACGCATGAATAATACTTTCGATGCATTTGGGAGGAAGACGCACCAGGTTTACACGTTAAGAACTCCATATATCGATGGACACAATGTTGAGAAGGGATAAGGTCCAACTTCTCTACATTGATTATCCACCCTAAACTGCAAATGAGGGAAAGAAGGTTGTTCATGTCGTGAACCAAAACCAAACTTACCAAATATTTGTGCAGTATGGTCCAGGTATGCAGCTGTCACTGTTAAGAAGGACGTCCTGAACAGGGATATGATGTAGTTCAACATTTTGGCAAAGGCCCAAGGGCTTAGACTGAGGTTTAATGGAAGGGCGTGGAATTGGTATAGTATCCCATGGTATGCGAATGGAAGAACATGTCAGACAGGTCGAGACTGATCACATTTTGGTCATGTTGCACTGAGAGACAGACAGACCTTGCCATCTCCATCTTAAATTTGAGGGCAGAAATAAACTGATTGAGCCTGCTTAATCTATTACAGGTCTCAGTTTGCCACTGGATTTCGTAACCAGAAAGATTCTGGAGCAGAAACCCTGGAAATGCAGTTTTCGGACTATCTCCAACACCAGTCTTATGAGCAAAAGCTCTATCTCCTTTTGTAAAATGTCCACCTTCATGGGATCACTTGGGAGTTCTGCCATGAAGAGCAACAATGAAAGTGAAGGAGGCCATCTAAATGAGATCTGGAGACCCTCCAAAATGACTTGTATCACCCAATCATTTAATAGGTTGATGCAAGTCTGGCAAGAAAAAAAGGAGTCTGGTGCCCATGGGTGGGTTGCCAGTGCACAGGAGGGACATCAAGTTACTGATGGTTAGTGAGATGCCTTAGAGGAGAAACTTTGCTTTTTCTCTGCCCTGCCTGCCTGCCTATGAAAGTCAGGGGCATATGCCCACCTATAATATGCTTGCCCATGAAAGTTCTGCCGCTGTTGAGAGCCACCCCTACAGTCACTCTGGCGACAATCATATTTTCTCTGATATGTTCCCGGACAGGGACATACAGAGATAGGAGCTTGCACAGAAAGCTAGAGGGACCACTCTAATGTCGCTTGCTTTCTCACCTCCTCAATTCAACCCCCAAACAGAAAGGGAGAACCGAAAGGAATGGAGTGCAGGGTTGCCGCATGATGTGGTTTGAGAGAGGAAGAATGCAGGAGTACGTCTCTTCTAATCAAATCCATGTTACAAGAGACTGTAAGGGTGTTCACCATCATGTGGTTAGCAGCCCTATTAACTACCTTGGCGATAAGACTTACCGAATCCCAGGAATGGTCACCTCCAGCCTTTTCAGCTAGACGAAGGAGTACCAGAGACACAAGGTCAAGTAGGGAGGAAGTTGACATGACATTTCTGCCTAACTTTGATGTGGCGTTAAAGACTTGTCTGTCCACTTTATAACATAGTGCAGCCGACATATTGAAGGTGGAAATACCCTTGTCTAGACTTGGTACAGCTGGATAATCTATATCAATATGTGATTTGTACCAGTGGGGTGAGAAAGTTGCGTGCAACTGACTCACAGAAAAGAAACCTTGTGTTGCAAAAAGTTGCACATTTTTATCAGCAGAATAAATAATGTGATAATGTAGAGTTTATAGTGCAGTGATTATGTGATGGGTTATGAAGTGAACAGTGATCCTGTGGACATTTGAGAAATTGAAACTGGTCATTAACAGACAATGGATCAAAAGAATAAAAAGAAAACAAATGACAATGTTGAAAAGAATTATAAAGATAAAGATAGTCAGCTGGCTGTGTGGTCTTCCAGGCATAAAATGCCGTTATTGTATTGTCAGAAAACATGACCAGCCGTCCAGCCAGCCCGAGATGACAAATGCATGACTGCCAAAGCCATACATAGATTGTCTGAACAACTGGACTGACTGGTAGGCTTCCAGGATGGCGTACAGAGTACGATACATGACTTACAGGCTGGTCCAGCCAGTGAAGTTCAATGGTAATCCTGTATACCCAGCTTCAATGTTTCCATGTTCATGCATGGGCAGAGAAAATGACTTGTACCCACTGAAATGCCAAATGATATTATTGTCAAATTCACTTGTGGACATCTTTGACGAGCTTGCTGTAATATGCAAATCATTCATGATTCTAATGCTGGATTGGAATTGCTTGTCATGGCATTTATTGTATTTGCAGTCACAGTTGCCGCCAATGCTGTTTTTGGTATCCTAGCAGGGGAGGGGGCATTTTGACATACCCCATAAAATTCATCAATGATTCCGAAGTGGGGGGCGTTTTTCATGTCCCTTTTGTTGCCTTTTTAATACATTGGACCAGACTATTTCTGTCCATTATGCACACACATTACATGTGTGATGACAAGCACTTTGTGCATGCCAAACACATCTCATGTTTGTCCACAATCTTGAATCGTTTGCACTTTTTGCACTTGGTTGACATCTCTGTAATGAAAAGAGAACAAACAAACAAATGTATACAACAAATATAAAAATTGTCAAAATAACGGCGAACTCATGTTACCGAGATGACATAAAATGTACAATCATTGAAATATAACAGCACACAACAATTTCAACGGTTACAACTGCATGTTACTGATCACTATCACATGGACAATAATGAACAGCATGATAAATGCAGAAATACAAATAAATTCACTGTAATCATGTAAATGTTGTATGCACAATATATAACAACATTTTGACTTACTATGCCCCTGAAAAGGCAAAGTGGATGGTTGAAATTAAGTATAAATTTAGATGGATTCCAGGAGGTCACTGTTAACAGCAGCAAGCGAAAGTTGAAACTCGTTACATCCAGGATACCAGTTGACACCTAGTGGGTATAAAGGATAATTTACCTGTAAGAGTTACTTCTCTCCATCAAAATGTTATATAGATAGAAAGATGTTTTTCGGGGGGGAGGGCTGGATTCAGAGATAGCAAAGAATAATCCTAATTTAATGTGATCAGGTATTGTATTTGATGGAGAAATTTTCACTCATTCACATATCAAGATTTGTCATTATAAAATTTAATTTAAATCACAAATGATACCTTTATTATTCTATAGTTCAGGGTTTATTAATAACTTAAACAATTCATAATTCAATCTGCTATGATTTAAAATACAAACAATTAACGTACGAGCCAAGTAGGATGGCAAAATGAATTGTACAGACCTGAAACTGTAAGAAATATCGTCAGACTTTCATTGCGTGCCATTTTTTCGCTCAGGAATTGCAATTTATAATATCCCATGTTATGCAATGATATGTTTTTTAGGAGTATTCCCATTGTATCACACTGTTCAACTTTGCCATGGTATGATGGGTTCACCTTAAATCCACCTGATATTGTCTTATAGCATAATATTTCATTAGCAGTGCTGAAGGAAGCATCTCTCTTGTTGTAGACCCATTCGCAAGTTAATATTTCTCCATGAGCTGATTGGTCTTTTGTCAACAATAGCTTGTCTTCACCTTCAAACCCCTTTATCATTGTCACTTGTGGTCCTGTAATGGGCAGCACTGTCACTGGTGGTCCTGTATTGGGCAGAAAGCAAATAAATTCAATACAATATATTTCATGAAGAAACACAAACTTTTTTATAATTAAAGAGTACAATAATATATGCTTTAAAATAAAATGATTTTTGAGCATTATACAAAACTCTGATTTATGTTTGCATTCACTTCTAAGCAGTCACATCGGAAGACCAAACTCTTTTGCATTTTGGAGACTTATTGTGTCTGTAAAAAAAATTAGGTCAGTAACTCAGTACTCAGTAGTAATAGCTGGATCGCTACTGCATTAGAAAACTTAGTGCTATAAGGATTATCAATTTTTGAAGGTCAGAAGACAACCATTCCGAGAGCTATATAATCATGAACAAGAGTCCTTCAAAAGGACTGGCATTCTACTGACAAAAAAGAATTTCCAGGAATTCAAGATAATACAATTTCTTACTTTTAACTGCCAAGTGATGAAACCATCTGTATTCTCCAGCGATAACAAATTTTTCAAATTAGCTGCTGTGGTGGACATATTGAATGTCAACTTGGCACCATTTTTATTTAGGACCAACAAAGCATAATAAGAAAACTTCTGGTGGAAACCCCATGTTGATCTATCTTTCCATTTTGGAAGATCAACAATAACAAGATTTTCAAGATGGATGCTATATCGCCATATTCAATATCATATTAGCACTATTTCTATTTAGTACCAATTAGGCATCATAAGAAGTCTTTTGGTGAAAGCACAATGTCAATATGAACAGTTATCTAGGAGAAGTAAAGATAATAAGATTTTCAAGACGGCCACTGTGGCAGTCATATTAGAAATCATATGGGCACCATTTACAACCAACTAGACATCATATGAATCTTTCGGTAAAAAACACCATGCTGATATGACCATTCATTCATGAGAAATAATAATAACAAGATTTTCAAGATGGCCACTGTGGTAGGCATACTGAATGTCTGAATGGCACCATTAAGACCACCAGACATCATAAGTTGTTTAGTAAAAACCCCATGCTGATGTAACCATCCATTCAGGAGGAGTAGTGATAATATTTTCAATATGGCTACTGTTGTGGCCATATTTGATGTCAGATCGGCACCATTTTCATTTAGGACCAACCAGACATCATAAGAAGTCTTCTGGTGATTTCCTATTGATGTTTACAGAAACTTCAATTGTAATGATATTTTCACGTGAGTAATGAAGAAATTGATATTTATTCAATATGATATATATATATATATATATATATATATATATATATATATATATATATATAGTCAAACCTGCCACTAGCAGCCACTCATGTGAAAAGGCAAAACTGGCTGTTGCACACAGGTGAACCCTGTATACAGGCTTATAGATGAAGATATATAATTATAATTGACACACTGGCACAAAAGGCAACTTCCATTTCTGCCGCGATAACACAACTACTTTTTCCACCATCCAGCAAAAAAATTGCCTTGATCCTCTATCCTAATGATAAAAACTGCCTCGCTTTCGAATCTGACAAATTGACACCTTTGAGTTACACCGTCAACATGACTGGAGTTATGAGCACAAGAGAGATAACAAATGTTTGCACATCGATTCACATGATGTTCCTTTATCTAAACAATGCCTTCCTCATGAAGCAAAAATTCAGTTTGCATAGTGAACAATCAATGTAGATACACTCTAGTGACTGCAGAAGGCTGGAAGAAACCATTGTTTGGTTAGGAAACATCTGGCCTCTGACTGCGGAAGGCAGGTAACCATTACATACAAGACATTTATATACGAAATTTGCCAGGGAAATTAGAATGGCCCTTGTGAACACGTGACCATTGGGACAGGTTTTACTATATACACACACACACAAACACACATATATATCTATATATCATTGATGCAAATGCATGTCACAACTAAATGGAGAGTCCTACAGGCTCTTTTCAATAATTCTCATGATTATGACCATAATTCCATAATTAATTTTGAGCATGTTATTTCCATAACCAGAAACTGCTTTCTAAAGTCATTGACATTCAGTCACAATAGAAGTAAATAATCTCTCTCTCTCTCTCTCTCTCTCTCTCTCTCTCTCTCTCTCTCTCTCTCTCTCTCTCTCTCCACTCACAAACATATCATGCTGGTCTTGGTCAATTCAGCTTCACTAGACTTTCCCATTTATTTCTAATGTCACAGATTTAATTCTTGACACACGTTTTTGCACCTGTAATCTGGTGATAGAGATGTGCGCAGTTATCAATACTGGACCGTGCTGTATAATTTTCAGCCATTATGTGTATAATAACTTAGAATGACAATAATTTAGACATGAAAGAAAAGATAGATCACTCCAACATTTTTAATAGTTAAATTGATAGGAAAAAACATTAATCTGAAAGTTTTTGTGTATTGTATAAACATTTATATTTCTGTAAATAAAAAATAAAATTGTTCTTAGCTGATGCAGCAGAAGTAGAAGGCTGATGATTATTATCATATGAATTAGATTTCATAAAGCTTAAAGACTCTGCTACACGTATATTTAATTCCTTGTTTAGTTTGGAAGAAACAAATCTTTATAAAAAATGTGGCACATGTGCAGAAGAAGTGGGTCAGTAATCTATTTGAAGCAGGATTGAATATGTTTTAACAAACCTATGGTATGTGCCTGAATGTGCTATTTGTATTTTCATCTCCATTTATATCTTTGTCAGATTTTAGTGATTATTTGTTTGATTTATGGGAAATAAGTGTTGGGATGATATTTCTCAAACTGAAAAATTAGCCAATTATTGGGTACAGGCATCATTCATACTGAGCTGCATTTACAGGACTTTATGGTAGCATGGATTAGTTTTATAAAGTTCATGAGGCATTGGCATTGTGTTAATATCATCTAAAATTTGATTTGGCATTATGTATCATATATTATCTTTGTTAGAACTAGCAGATGTTTATAATTAACTGAATGAACATGTTTTTGTCAATATAAAATGGTAAGCAGATCGCTCCAGAACGAAATAATGTAGATAAATGTGTGCCTCTCTCTCTCAATGAACCTCTTTAGCATATGCTTGCAGTGGTCATAAACAGTAAATCATGCCCATTTTATCAAGATGACGTTTATTCCATGGTGGTCGTCAGATGGAACACCGCGAGAAAGTGTGGCGTGCAGAACTATATTCTCTGCAAGAAGCTGCGGCAACTCCATCAGGGCATGCAGAGAGATGGTGGAGGGCTTTTTCTTAATCCTCTCCATGCTCTCTATACCCCCACCATGAAACGTGGAGACATAAAAATAATGTGAGCTGTAGAGTACTTCGGTTTGCAGATTTTTCCTAGACACATACAATGGCAAAAAAACAAACATGTTGTGCAGTACTTTAATGAAGTTATAACTTCTTGAAATGATCTACCATCAAAAATGCATGCAAGCAAGGTATTAGAAGTTGACAGGGGTCTAAAAGCAGGTAGTACAAGTTCACCTCAAGACCAAGTGGAAAAAACAATGTCGACCAAGTGGAAAAAACAATGTCGAACACACTGCCAGAGTTTGGCCTGAAGTTGTTGTTTCCCCTTATTCCAAGGACCTTAACAATAATTGTTAATTGTGGAACCATAATTGGGGATGTTAAATACAACGTGCCAAGTCAGATGGCTTCATGTAATAGAAACACCTTTCCCAAGCTGAAAGTAAAATCATCTTTTGATACTCGCCCTTGTCAATATTTTATAACAGTGCTGACAATGGTCAATGCTTTGATTTCTGTACATCATCCACTGAAGTCAAGTTTTATTAGAGAGAGACCACCTAATTTTCTAAAGTGTGTGTGAGGGGGGTTTAAGTGCTTGAAAACAATTGTCTTGCTCCGATTTAAAGTTTTTAAAAAAAAGACCTTATTCCATTCCGTATTTTACTTGAAATTTTTTTTATCTTGTGATGAGGGAAAAAAAATATATCCCTGTCGGAAAGAAGATTCTAGCCCCATCATTAAATGATCAGTCCCTTACAGTACAAATGCTGCCAGAACTGAACTAGTTTAAAGTTGTGTATATTCAGCCTCATGACTGTGCCATTACTGCTTAAGGACTAAGCATATGGTTCGCATTTCAGTGTAAATTAAGTCCATCTCTCAGAGGATAACTTTTCTTTGTAACAATAAGATAACTTTATGCTTTCAAGAGAAGCTCAACAAGGTATGCCTCTCATCAATTCAGTCCATAAGTTTGTTCAGATTTCTTTGAATAAAATAAAGAGTAAAATTATTGCAATAGAAGTTGATTAATTTTTTTTAAATATACATGTATTGAATATACAAGACTTCTGAAATGATTTTTGTATTGTCCAAATATATAAACAAAATAAACATGACTGATACTTCAAAAGGTATTGCAGTGTTAAAAAATCAGATAGCCCGATGCCCAGGGCCCCTTTAATTTCAGATCGGGCCCCTCCTATATTTTAAGTGAAAACCCTGTCTGGCTTGTCGAACAAACAAATCTAAATATGCCTGAGAAAACTTCAATCTCGCTAACTAAATGCAGACTATTATTTTAATGTTGTTGAAAAACCAGTGCATTATAAATATTTATGCCCATGTGGGCCCCTTAATCATTTGAAATTTGTCTACTGATCGTAATTCTATAGAAAGCTGTAAACTTTGTGTACAACACGAGGCATGTGACCTAAGAATCGGGAACAGATTGCCCGGGATTACATGTACGTATAATTAGTGGTCAGTTGGCTTCAAGGAATAAATTGAGCTACCCCTTGCTCATACTTCTCGTTCCATTCTGAATCGTACACCACCTTTGGTCTTCGAAAGCATTTACCTGGGCCAGTTACTATCTAGCTAAGGATTATTTAATCCCTTTATACCTTCCAAATTTCAAATCAAGCCTTGTTCCGTCTGCACAAACTTTTTTAATTGGGAAAATTAAAGTTGTTAACGTCGAGAGCAATGTTAAAGAAATGCTATTTATAGTACAAGCACAGCTTAATACACGTCCTAAGGTGCATTTGTGCGATGTAGATCCTCGCGCAGGTAAAATTAAAAGTCGGTACATTTATACTGTATAAAACGTGCACAATACCATCCGCTATAATCAGTAACATTAAAATAAAGGCTATGAAACTATAATGAAAAAATTTCTGAATCATAAAAGTGTAATGCAAGTAGAATATAGACTTTATCATTTCTTTGTTAATTATATGCCACACATTTCCAAAATAATGCAGTCTGAATAAAAATGGCATTATAATATTTTTGTAAAAATCATAATTATGTACATTTAAAATAGTAAATAATTTAAACATTATAGAAGACAAAAAAAAAACAAAAAACATATACACATGCATGCAGAATAAGTAATAATTAAAATAATAATTAATTATAATGTCTACATTACATGTTCTTTTTAAATGTTACTCAAATCGCTGGCATGCTAAATGCCATGTAAATATGAATAAAATATGATGGTACAGAGAAGACCGATTTGGTCGATATAGTTGATTTAAAGGCTGCAGAAGCTACGGGTGTTTAAAAAACAGCAATTGCAACGTGCAACATCGTGTGAAAAATAATAGTAAAAAATAGGGCCCTTTTGGGCACATGGTATTGGAGTCAGGGCTTGTGGATTTTGAGTCAGGGGTTGTGAATTTTTTCAAGGTACCAGCCCTGGTCCTGTGTCTGAAATTTTTTTTCTTTGAACACTGTATCGGACCGTAAATCACTCTTCACGTCTCAGTCTTTTCATGTGTGGTGTTCATTCATTGGATGTTCAAATGTCAAACAGTACTATCGACCATCCCAGGCATGGTAGAGTTGCCAAAGGCATGCCTACCAAGGCATGGTGGTGATTTGTAGGTACTTATCTCTCCAATGCGAAGAGAGTGTGGAGGGGATTAAGTCCACCACAGCGAAGCGTGGAGAAGCAAAATATTGCATGAGTTGTACTGTAAGACTACCACACTTGAAAATGACTAAATAATATCAAATCTGGAATGGTTCGAGTATTTTAAAAGTATACTGAATCCATCTAAAGGCAAATTAGACCAAATTTTGTAATATTTATTAGAAATATTACAGAAAATCATGACAATAATATTTGCGATATATGCAATGACGATGACACAAATTAGTCTTAACTCAGAAATATCAGAGAATGAAGTACTGAAAGCATTAAATTTGCTTACAAGTAGCAAATCACCAAGTGAAGATGGTTTTCCGGGAAAAATTGTCAAGTGCAAAAAATATATCATAGTATGTTATTTAACACCTCTATTTAATGTTATTTTCCACAATGGTACCTTTCCTGATAGATGGAGAAAGGGTTTAATTATACCACTTTTTAAGAAAGGCAATGACTTTGATGTAAACAATTATAGAGGAATAACTTTACTGGGCACTTGCAGCAAATTATGTACTACAATTTTAAATTAAAGACTTAATAAGTGGGCTTACAACTATGATCAGATACATGAAAAAACAGGCGGGATTCTGGACAGGCTATTCAACAATAGATAATATTTGTATGCTGCAATCTTTAATACAGAAATATCTTTCAAACAAAAGAGGAAGATTCTATTGCTTAAATGTTGATTTTAAAAAGGCATGTGATTCAGTGGATAGAGAGAGGCTGTGGTATGCATCATTACAAAATTTAGTGCATGGTAGGATGCTGGCTGCTTCAAAAAATATATATTCAGATATTAAATCAGCTGTAAAGACTTTTCAAGATCAACTGAGTGAATATTTTGAATGTAAGCTTGGAGTGAAACAATGTTGTATATTAAGTCTTCTCCTTTTCTCCTTGTTTTGAAATGATTTATTAGCAACAATGAATGAAAATGGTGGAATTGGAATCCTTGTTGACAATGAATTACAAAATATGATTCTGTTACTTGATGCTGATGACTTATGTGTTTTACTGATCCTGTTTTAGAATTACAAAGAAAGATAAACACACTGGAGCTCTTTTGTGTAAAATGGGGTCTTACTGTAAACATGGATAAGAAAAATATTATTGTTTTTAGAAACAGTGGTAGGCTTAAGAAGTATGAAAAGTGGAGTTATAGTAATAATAATATCAACATTTGTAACCTATTATGATTATTTGGGACTAATGCTTTCTAGTAGATTGAACTGGTCAAATGCAATTTAAAGACTTGTTCTGCAAGCTTATAAAGGTTTAATCCCAGTAAAAAAAATTATATGAAAACTTCACCACCAAGAATTGTTTTACATTATTTGATGCTCGTATGAAGCATATTCTCCTCTATTCGTCTGAAATTTGGGAATACAAGAATAGAAAATCTGTAATGAAATTCCATCAACAGTTCTGTACATTTTATCTGTCTCATGAAAGACAGTCTTCAAACATGGAAGATCTTGGTGAATGTGGACATAATAATATGTATATTGACTATTATATTAAATGTATAAAATACTGGTGTAAGTTGCATATGCCTAGCTACAGATATGCCAGGAAATGTTACCTGATGCAGTGTTGCACACCGATTGCGGGCTTGCCAAATATTTACCCTGTGCGCCCCTCTGGGTGTGCTTTTTCATCGGAAAAAAATTTCAAATTGCAACTACAACTTTTCATTAATGGATGTCCATCCATGTCTCTGTTTGTGCTGGCAATGGCCAAAGTTGCAAAAGGTGATAAAATCTGTAAGATGGCAATGAATATCTATTTTAAAACAATGTATCTGGCAATGAAAACATTTAAGGTTAGTGGTAGTTGATCAAGTTGCAATGTAAAGTGTTTAATGGCCATTGGTGTAAAGTATATTCGAGGTTAAAGTCACCCCTACGGCGAGGAAGATTTAGTTTATTTTGAGGTTGAAATAATGGCAAACGGGACGAAATCTATGCAAATACACAATTTGTCATTAAATTAATGATTTGTTAGTTCGGAAAGAAAAGTAATTCAGAAAACATACATATTTAGTATAATAAATGCTGGTAGTAACAGGAGTGAACACTAAAGTTAAATGAGAGCAAGATCCAGAACGGAAAATTCCATGGTGCAGCTCATTTCAGGTTAACTAGATATTCAAACCTGTCAATGTTTTCATGAGTTACTTAAGCACATGATAAAACTTTTATTGCAATAATGTAAGTGTTTAAGTTAAATATGATAATACATGTACAGTGCAGACCAGAAAGTTAAGGTGGCAAACTGAAAGCAAATAAGATTATCTTATTTTTATTGCACTACCTGGTATTAGTGCATTATGCACTATTATTTTTATTTGTTCCTCTAAAATGTTGTCCCCCAGAATTAGATGGTGGGGAATAGTGTCTCCTATATATGTGCAACACTGCCGATGTAAAAGACACTGGATGACAGTAAGAGAATAAATTGGGCAACTTATATCAGACAGCTACTTTGTAAATATGGGTTTGGTTTTGTGTGGCTATCATATTGGTGATGCTGATTTATTTATTGTGCAATTAGGCAACAGTTAATGGATTGTAACTTGCAAGAATGGCATGAAGAAATAAACTGATCAACCCCATTTAACAATTATAGGAATTATAACTGCCTTGAATGTGAAAAATACTTATATGCTGTTGAAAATAATGAAATAAGACAGTTGTACACTCTTTCGATTAGGAGAACTTTATATTAATATAGTTACAGACAGATAAAAAAATGTTGATAGGGCTCATAGATTATGTTATTTATGTGATAGTGGGGAAATTGAAGATGAATTCCATTTTTTTATTAAAATACCAAAAATATTCAGAAGATTGAAGTTTCTTCCAAAGTACAATTACAAATACCCATCTGATGAGGTAATCAGAAAAACAGCACAGTTTATATATTTTGCCTTCAAGCTAAGGAACCCATCTGATGAGGTAATCAAAAAAACAGCATAGTTTATATATTTTGCCTTCAAGCTAAGGAAAAATATTTTCGAAATTCTGTAAATATGCAATTATATGACTTTACTACCATACTTTAGAGTTAGAGAATACTCATGTACGTGTTTCTAACCCAATTATATATATATATATATATATATTTGGGGTGAAACGATACACCTGTGCCGCGTATCGATACGATTCACGATACACAGCCTACGACACGATACATTATTGATTCTCAGTTTAAAGAATAAAAAGGCAAACGACTAATAATTATTCATGACTGCTGATGATTAAAGTAACTTATATAGGGTAAGTATCGTTTTGTATCGATTCTTCACCTCTTGTATCGATACGTGTATCGATATGGCAAAAGTATTGATGCATTGATATATCGATGAATCGTTTCACCCCTAATATATATATATATATAAAAATATTCTTCATTGTATAATTTTGTACTTGGGACAATGGCCTTATACGAAAGCAATAAAGTTCTTTTTCTTCAGATATTGTATGATAACTGAGGTTAACAAGCAAAAATATATGTTCTACATACCATCTGTTCCTTCCATTAGCATTAGAATGATGACAGTCAACATTCGCATCATTCCTTCGAGAGTCATTGCATCTAATATTAAACTCTGAAATTATAGAACTGTTACAATTAATAGAATTGTTACAATTAATAGAACTGTTACAATTATAGAATTGTTACAATTAATAGAACTGTTGTGGTTTTTTTGGTGCAGAGAGAAAAAAAGAGAGCATCCTTCCATTTATGCTGACAACAAAGTTGTTTAAAAAAAATGTACAACAGCAGTATTCAAAAAATCTGATAGCCTGATGCCCCGGGGCCCCTCTAATTTCAGATCGGGGCCCCTCCTATATTTTAAATGAAAAGCCCGTCGGGCTTGTCAAACAAAAAAAAATCTAAATCTGCCTGAGAAAACTTAAATCTCGCTAATTAAATGCAGACTTTTATTTAAATGTTGTTGATACATTCTAAATATTTATCCCCATGTGGGCCCCTTAGTAATTTGAAGATTTGAAGATTGTCTGCTGGTGGTAATTCTATAGAAAGCTATAAACTTTGTGTACAACGCGAGGCATGTGATGTATGAACCGGGAAACAGATTGCCCGGGGTTACATGTACGTATAATTAGTGCTCAGTTGGCTTCAAGGAATAAATTGAGCTGCCCCTTGCTCGCACTTCTCGTTCCATTCTGAATCATACACCACCTTCGGTCTTCGAAAGTATTTACCTGGGCCAGTTACTATCAAGCTGAGGACTTTTTAATCTCTTCATACCTTACAAAATTTCAAATCAAGCTTGTTCAGACGAATAAAGTTGTTCACGGCGAAAGGAATGTTTAAGAAATGCTATTTATAGTACAAGCACAGCCTAATACACATCTTAAGGTGCATTTTGCAACGCGGATCCTCGCGCAGGTAAAACTAAAAGTCGGTACATTTATACTGTATAAAAGGTGCAAAATACCATCTGCTATAATCAGTAAAGTTAAATAAAAGGCTATGAAACTACAGTGAAAAAATTTCTGAATCATAAAAGTGTAATGCAAGTAGAATATAGACTTTATCATTTCTTTGTTAATTATATGCCACACATTTCCAAAATAATGCAGTCTGAATAAAAATGGTATTATAATATTTTTGTAAAAATCATAATTAAGTACATTTAAAATAGTAAATAATTTAGAAATTATTATTATTATTATTATAGAAGACAAAAAAAAAAACAAACAAGAACATATACACATGCATGCAGAATAAGTAATAATTAAAATAATAATTTTAATGTCTACATTACATGCTCTTTTTAACTGCAACGTGCAACGTCGTGTGAAAAATAATAGTAAAAAATAGGGCCCTTTTGGGCACATGGTATTGGAGTCAGGGTTTGTGGATTTTGAGTCAGGGCTTGTGAATTTTTTCAAGGCATCAGCCCTGGGCCTGTGTCTGAAATTTTTTTTTTTGAACACTGAACAGTATGACTTACATGAAAATCTCATCTTACCTAATAAACAGCTTCAGGGTTTCGCTCAGGATTTGAAACTGAAGGGTCTCAAACTCTTTTGCGCTGAAATTTCCTAGAGTCGAAATTTGAAGATTAAGAATCAAAATCTTAAAGCCGATGAGTCATGAGAACACCATGGAGAAAGAAAGCACACTTTTAGAACTCATTTGTATTTACTGTCCAACACAGAAAGCATCAAAGAATTTAGCATAATACACAAGCAACACAATTATAACATAAAATATCAAGAGGAGACAAAAAGGAAATTTGAACATCACATAATACATTGAAATGCAGTATTTATAAACCCCTATATTAAAATAATACAGTTACTTCACAAAATGAATTATTTCCTTCACAGTTTTTGCAATTCAAATTATTTCAAAACTTGCTTCACACTGAAGTCACTCATGTCCAGACCCTCCTCCATTATTTAAATCAATATATGCATAATTTGACATGATCCATTCATGATCCAGATTTGGTTCTCATGCATTTTGAAGGAGTACATTCTTTCTGTTTCTTACTGCCATGTTCATTCTCACAGTCAGAGTCAGTCTCATGCTGATGTTTCCCTGAGAAATAAGTCAAAATATTCCTCTGAGCCATTATATTTATAAGTAATACTTAAATTTGAAAATCAAATTTGATACAACATGATGTCATGCAATCAATAACAGAGAACGATGTTCACGGTGTAACAATAACGTTACAAATGATCAAATATTAAATAATTCACATATATACCACAAGCGCGACCAATTATAAAGAGGATCAATTTAAATCAATAATTACATGTGCAAAGAGTTTTTCACGGATATTATAGCATCATAAAAAGAAACATGTAGTACTTACCGCAATCAATTCACTTTGATTTCTATTCACCAAATTTAATTTCTAATCATGACAGCAGATTTTCCTTCTGACTTTATAAAGGTGTTAAATTCCAATTATCTCAATCAGTGCCACTCAAACAATTTGTTTATCTTCTCAAAACATAAGATCAAAGCTGACATCTATGCCAATTATCAGACACTCCCATGGGGCCCTTAGAACTTCTCATGAGAACAATGCTAAAATTGAATAGCAGGTCAGGCAGGTGCATAGTTCAAACAGAAAGAAGGTCAAAGGTTATAACATGGTACTGATTATAGTGTTTGACACTTAAGGTGAAATTTCGACAAGTAAAGCTCAGACACATAGGGCACAATGCATGTACCAGTTTGGGGTCATATAATGAAATCCAAATGTCAAAATCCAAGAGTACAGGTCAAAGGGAAACCCTGAGCTTTTGTTGCACATTTAGATATAACATATACTCTACTGTAGTAAAATACGAGATGATTAACCATAAATTTTGAATAATTTTTTAGTATATCTTCACTGTAATGATGGATGTTTCTGTTGTATGAACTTGAAATTAAATAGTGCGAATGTTTTTCCTCATAACATTTAAATCACATGTTACCTATGATAGACAATGTGCAAATGTTCAAACTTCCACATGCTTATGCTCTTTGTCTATGTAAGAAAATTGTGTGACATATAGATTGTATTTTAACTAAATATAGAAAGGTGTATGTACTATTCACTTTCTTCCATTTCTTAACTATGTTTGTTGTATACCAGATCCCAATTTCATGAATGCTTCCTAAAATCATTCCTAAAATACTTATTAAGATCGATCTTACTAATTTCATCAGACAGATCGTAACTATCTTGAGAATGTTTTGGCAAAGATCTTTCTTATAAAATACCTTACAACCAATCAAACTGATTTTATAATTAACAGCAACAATCAGTGGGTCATATACATATTGTGCACCTCAAAGTGTGCACAAATGTTGGTAAATATCCAACAGTGATAATAGTCAGGGTGTGTGACGTATACCAGCTTTATTCTCGCCCATAAATATCACACTACTTCAACAGTTGACTCTAAATACAGCATTGCAGGTAAAAGGAGTAATATGCAGCATGTACCGTTAGCAGATAATATTTGAGAGTTCTGAAACAGGTTAAAAATCATTGAAGCATTTCTGTACCCCTTATAGGAGAAAGTTCAAAAAGGAAACTGGTTAATACCGGTTTAAACATCTTGATACCCTGAGGTTGTTCAAGAGGAACAGCTCTTGTTTCAAAGAAACAATAAGAACATACCTAGAACACCGATACATTTCTCAAACAGTCAACCAGTTCAAATCAGTTTAAACATCTTCGAAGCCATGTCTAAAACACTTAGAAATTTCTAAAACAGAACCAACACACTCTAGCTCCTAGTCTGCATTCTAATAAACTGATTGAACTTTTAGTAGAGCACAAAATCAATTAAAATTGTTGTTAAGCTTCAAGCTATATTGTGATAGAATCAAGTTTTTGGAGAGGTGATATAAATGTTTCATGAGTTTAATAGAAAAGCAACAGTCTCACTATCATGAGATAAAGTGTATCTGTTTACAACTTTGGATGCTGTGAAAATGTGGCCAAAGCTAGCTGTGCTACAAAATAACATGAAAAAGAATAAAAATGTTGATTTGTTGATTTCAAACATCAAAAATGATATCACTGAATCTTTTAGGAAAAATGAAGATTTACAAATTACATTTAATGATGATAACATTGACATAAGCATCATCAATCCTGATACCAAGATTGTTAAAACAAGTTAGTATGAGAAAGAAACAAATTACGTTTTTGAGTTGAGTAAAGATGCAAATTTGCAATCGGCCAAATTTACACTAAAAGTGCAAAATCTTGTACACTTTACAAGATCAATCGACAACAATTCAACAAAAACAAATACCAAATTATGTAAAACAAAGTTCAATTATAAGCATCAACTTGTGACTAATTTCATTCACCCCAGGCATTACGGATTAACTCAAAAGACAAACGATGTGACCGCTACATTGACTTTGGCACTACAATGGCAGTTAGTGACATGTACTTTAGTTTGGTTTATAGTCTATAACAAAGGACACAACATGCATGACCTGTAACATTTAGGAAACTGGTAGCAAGCCTAGTTTTTTGTTTTTTCTTAGAATAGTTTTTACTTTTTAAGAGGGCATTGTTACAAAGGATTAAATAAGGTCAGTGGTGTTTGTCTCAGTTCTCAGTAAAGGAGTGTAAACATACATGTCATGCTGATTTGTACTGATCACAAAAACAGCAGGAAAAAAGTACATTTATATCCACTCCAGCGACATCAATAAAATGGTACACATGGTAAGTGTGACAAGGCAACCACAGTGTAAGCAATGTCCTAGCATGGTAATAAGTTACATCACAGAAGAACTTAAAAGAGATAACATTCATAAATATGAATTTGATTCCAATCACATCTAAACAAGAGTCCCTCAAGGGTCTGACACACTAATGGGCAAAAAGAATTTCCATGAATTCAAGATCAGACCATTTCTTCCTTTTAACTGCCGAGTGTTGAAACCATCTATGATATTCTTCAACAATAACAAAATGTTCAAATTAGCTGCTGTGGTGAACATATTGGATGTCAGATTGGCACCATTTTTGTTTAAGATAAAGGAGAAATCATTCAGTCTTTTGGTGAAAACCCCATGTCAATATGACCATCTATTCAAGGGGAGTAGTGACAACAAGATTTTCAAGACAGCCATTGTGGCAGCCATATTGGATATACAATTGGCACCATTTTCATTTAGGACCAGCTAGGCATCATAAGAATTCTATTGGAGAAAACCCCATCTTGATATAGCCATCAATTTGGAAGGAGTAGAGATAACAATATTTTCAAGATAGGCACGATGGTGGCCATATTGAGGGTTAGTCATTTTCATTTAGGACCAACAAAACACCATAAAAACTCTTTTGATGCAATTCCCATGTCAAAATGACTTAACATTTAAGAGGAGTAGCGACTAAAAGATTTTAAAGATTGGACATCAGATCAGCACCCTTTTAATTGATTACCAAGATGACATATTAAGAAATCTTTTACATAAAACCCCATGCTGATATGATCATTCATTCAGGAGAAGCAATGATAACAAGATTTTTCAGATCGCCACTGTGGCACCCCTATTTGATATCATATCAGGACCATTTTCATTCAGGGCCAACTAGACATGACAAGAAGTCTTCTCGTGAAAATCCCATGTCAATATGACTATCCATTCAGGAGTAGTGGTGATAATACAATTTTCAAGACTGGTCACTGCAGTGGCCATACTGGATTTCAGAGTGGCACCATTTCATTTAGGACCAATTAGACCATGTGATAAATGTGTGTAAAGTTTCATGGTAATCCTCGAAGTAATTTAGGTGTAGCGATAACAAACTTGTGCTAACAGATTGATGGATGGACAAAAGACCAACCCATAAGCTCTTCTGGTCTACAACCAGTTGCGCTAAAAATGCTGAAAAACAAATACTATGGATCTGATACTGTTGAATACTGGATAGCATTGTCAGCTGATGAAATTAATTATATCACAGATAAGGAAAAGCCAATAGGTTGGACACACTTCTTTTTTTCAAAATAGTAATGGTCTGACAGATGATGGTGTTTTTAAGGTTAAATCAAAGTATTAGATAATATTGTCATGTGCACATGCACTTGATTCAATCAGTGGAACACTCCCTACTCCCAAAGTGTTAATGGGAAAAGGGATAGTTCCACTGATTGAATAAAGTGCCTGTGGTCATGTGCATCTCAAGTGCACAGGTACAAAATAGAACATCTATTACACAGTCTATTTTCTTAGTATCAGACACTGTGCAAAAAAGCTTATATAGCTATTGTTGTTAGGGCAGCAACGTGACGACACTGATGACAACATTATCGTATCATTCCAAAAGTACATAACTGAATCGAAAGTGAAATTTGTCTATGCCGACGATTGTGCTAATTTTATCTGTGCATTTAGCCACTCATAACTTACGCCACCGTAAAGAAAACAGTCCAAACCATTCCCCCGTGTATGATTTAAGTACCTTACTTATTTTTGAATGGCCACTGAAAGTTTCTTCTTTTGACAGTCCGGTCAATTTATTAAAGTTTTCGATTGACGGTCTTGGAACTTGCCAACATTGAGCGCAGCGCCCTCTGCTTTACTGCAAGGATTGCATGGGTAATTTCACGTTAGATAACTCTGATCAAGTTGTCCCAAAATAGACCGCATCCTTTCCTCGTTTTGGATCAGGTCAACAAAATGTCTAAATTGGCTATTAATAGGATTAATCATCACGGAAAACACCTGGCATGTCCCCAGGCGTCAATATCGCCACAATCTCAGTACAGTGCCATTAATTAATGATACTCTATTTTCGACGGATAATCAGCGGGGGAATAAAAAGAAAGAATATATTGGCAAAGCAAACATATATCGACGACTGTTCCCTGGTTAGTATGTGTTTTGTCTAGCTAAGTTAACATCATTCGGAATAGTTTTGACTCGTCCACAATGCATTAACTGGTCGTCTGGGCACACGGCTGCTGTGTGAATAGTCTTTCCAACAGTTTGTACACGGCGGCAATGCTAATAGACACTTCCTAAGAAGAGATATCCCGAATATCAGATTTCATAAGCAGAGGAAATTTGAATAGGAGCTTCTTTGGGAAATCAAAACAACCAAAAAGTTGAGTACCACATAAAGAATAAGAAAAAACAGGTTAATACTGGGGAACACTTTAATTCGTTACATCTCTGCCAATCCCGTCTTTGCCAGGTTAGATGGAGCTGTAGCGATTGGAACCGATGTTTGAAAAGACTCGCTGAAGGAAAGAACCAATCACTGCAGCAATCACGATCTAGTCCGAAGTAGACCGGAAGTGTAAGCATCGACACTGGCTACAGGTAGACAAGACTCGAAGTAATGGAGAAACTTGAGTAAAAGTGACCACGCAAACATTAGTAACGTACTTCAATCGTACATAGGGTAAAGGTTTGAGCTGTCTCCTTTACAGTGGTATAAGTTACGAGTGACTAAATGCGCAGACGATATAAGCAAATGAGCACGGAATCATCGAGGAGCCAGATTGGCGTTAATTGGGTGTATGCGAGGCTGTTACCATTAGTTTCCCCCTTTTTACTGATAGAAACAAGTGCCTATGGTTGGAACAACTTGCTTCCAAAATGGAATTGTGGTTTTCGATAAAAAAATTATTTAAAAAAAAATAATAAATAGGGGACAAAACGCCGGTATAATCTCATCTTGCGCGTACAACAGGCTACGAAGGATTTACCTGTATTTTATCAAATGGTTGCATCACAATGAAAGAGCCAGTTGTAAATGATACAACTAGCCACTTGTACAAAACGCTTCAAAATCTTGATCTTGCAATGATGGAGAAAATTTCAGGATGGTAGGGACGGAGAATGTCAGCATCAATATGCCACTTACCTTCTCTATCCTGTATGTCTTCAGGCCGGCGTATCATAGAGCGAAATTTCTAGTGGGTCTTTTTTCATAGAGAGACGAAGGGTGCTCATTGGATACCACCATGAGCGCTAAAAGTTTGAAGCCTAAGCGGGCCTCAAACTGTACTGGGGATGAGTCCTTTGATGATGAAGGCATCGCCTTTGAATGTGGAGCTTCCCGTGACTAAGACGAGGAGATTGATGACTACATACAGCCTGAAGAGACATTCGAAACATTGTTTCCAGTTGCCGTCAACATGTATCTAGCTCGCCAAGGAATCACGGATCTGACCAGAAACGACTGCTCCCAGGGTCCTGACCTTACACTATGGGGATATTCAATTCCTCCCCCTTCCATAGCCTTCATGGGATAACTTTTCTTTAGCGCCCCGGAAGAAGAATTTATATAGCACGTTATTATGATTGAAGACCCGTATGAAACTGGTTTTCTCACAAGAGTCGACAACCGTACCAGCTTGCTGCAACCCCATAAAGGTTTATCGGCTGGAGGAGCGCTCGGAATAACGTCTAGGAGGTCGGAAAGGCTAGAGAAATAAAAGCTTAGGCTACACTGTCGCCTAACTTTTTGATCAGATCGGCGCGGTCCTCAGACCTACCCTGGGCCAAGAGCACGTTTTGTTCGGCATCGCAGATGGCAACCGCGACACAGGCCGTTCTAGCAGCCACCCGTACGCCATTCTTAAGGGTATAATTATTCATCTCGTCCAAAATGAGAATTAACTCAACCTCGGACACGGAAGCATCGCGAATGGCTCGCGACACTAAGTCTGCGATGGAGTTGAACTTACGCTCGTGCTTTTTTGAGTTTTGACTCAGAGGCATCGGACGTTCAACTGTACCGCCAGCGAGAAAAGCCCGCATACGAGTGACGCGCCTTCCAGCGGTATAGCGAGAAGGGCAGCTGCCAAAGTCGCGAGCACTCCCACATCCGCTATCCCAACGCATATGGCTACGGTGCTAGACGCCGCCACCATGCCACCGACAATGTTGATATCCCGCCCATACCTTTTACAGAGAGAGCTTCGTTGCTCGATCTCGGCCTGGAGGTGGACCTCGATATCGCCGATCTTTGTAAGGCGGTAGCTTCGGGGCTCTCGCAGGAAGAGTGGGATACATTATGGTTTGATATTGAGTGGACGTGTTTAAATTGTCTAAGTGACCACTTCGATATGTAGTCTAACCTTGACCGAAAACGAAGATCTTGCATAGTATTGTACCATTCTGATATAAAATACATATTTGGAGTCAGAGGCTTTAATGCCGGTTATATAAAAAGTCAAATCTGGTGTTACCTTATAGCGACACAATATTTCCGTCGTGTTACGAACTACTACAGGGTCGTCGCTCACTTGGCGTCTTGTAAAGGCAACGTCAAACTCATTATATGGTAAACCCCCAGGAGAAAATCCACCTATGACAGTAAAACGGTATATGGCAGTCTCCGACCCCGCGCCATCCGTGCTTAAGGTAGTATAAGGACCATCCACCGTTGCCAGATTGGTTTTCCTCTAGAGTAAGTAAGATGAGGCCAGACACCTTCAGACGTCATTGAAAACTTAGCCACCGAAGTAAAATTGATAGCGTAGTTAGTGGGGCGCACCGCCGCATCGACATAGGCCTTTGTAGTCTCGTCTTGAGGATCGGTAGGCTCTCCCACACCCACTACTTTATTTGCATTCGTACTCATGCGTCCTATTAAAGGGGCAGTTACGTCAACAACGCCAAGGGAGGTTGCACGGTCAACGTATGCTTTGGTAGCATCATCCGTGGGATCAACATGGTTTCCTACACCCACAATTTTATGGCAATTCATATTTAGGAGGCCCGTTAGTTATAACGCCGACCACAATCTTCTGTACTTGACCGGTCAACTTATACCTTGGTAGCAGTGTCTTTTATACCAACAGGCTCCCCCAGACTCCCGATTCTGTTGTCGTTCGTGTATAAGGGCTCCCAATTGTTATCACCAGATTTGTTTACCCTAGAAAAAGCCATTTCGCGGGCATAAGTACGCACAACACCAGCCATACCGTTAGTTGAGTTACAAGTTTTTTAATATTTGGCATCAACATGGACTTTGTTTGCCGCGCCTTTAGACTGAGCATGATTTGCTAAATCCACGATTCTATTCGCGTTCATATTCAGGCAACCCTGAATGGGAGCAGATAATTTGGTCTCCGCGTCTTGAGGTGATACGGATCCTCTACCCCCTCGTCAACATACTTTTTTACATCAGCATCCTTGTAATCAACATATATTTTTACTGATTTGTCTTTATCGTCGACATACCTTTTTACAACATCGGCTTGGATGTCAACGTATTATTTTCAAAAATCGCCAGCACTACCCACAGGCAAGGCCAGGCGACCGATTCGTTCTTTTAAGATTACGACAGTCGCATCGACATATGCTTTGGTTGTCACGTTTTTGGCGTCTACAGGCTTACTCGTCTCCATGACCTTCAGCCAACTCATGTCCAGATTTCCAGTCATAACATTGTCCGCCTTATTCAGCTTTCTCGCTATTTGGCGTCGAAGATCCTGTTCGATTGCATCCAGGGAATACTTCGAAACCTGAGGTACCGGGTCCTCGGCTGGCTTAGGAAGAATTTCTCCACTGAGGTGCTCTACCACCTCTGGCTTATCCTCGCCTTGTTCGAGTGTAAGAAAGGCTTCTTGCATCGGATGTGGGTGAGAATAATTCCATTTCGATATTGTAGCTGTCCTTTCTTCATGATTCATCTGCAGCCGAAAGTGTAGCAGATTTTTCTCGCTCAAGCCGGTGAGATAGCCCATTAGCGAGGAGATAAAATGTTTATCGAGAGGCTTTGGCACGGTTAAGTATATCTAAAGTGCGTCTTTAATTTAGGGGAGCTCAATATAACTAATACAAATGTTTCGGGCCCACCGAGTACCATAGGCGTTAAAGCAGCGAAGCAGAGAAGGCCCTCTAGAAAAGATAAAGAAGTACGTCCAGGCGTCGCCAAAGGCTGGGGTGTAGATGCAAAACCAATCATCATAACCCCGCTCGACCCATACATCTAAAGTCCTAATTTTTCCATTGGTAATAGACTTGTTGTTTGGAAAGGTAAGCAGCGGTATGTCTATGTATGGACTGGTCAAGATGTTACTATTAGCCACATTAAACACTCCACTAAGATACACAAGGGCCGCATCTGTGCCCGCCACGGGGGACCCCAAGTTTGTAACCCTATGACCACCCATCGAGACATCTTCAGTAAGGCTCTCGCCTGCAAATGGTCAAAGCATCAGTAGTTTCAGCAGTAGTAACAGCGAGGTATACAGGACCAGTAGGCGACATTTTTGCTCAAGATTTCTTTTCCTCAATTTCCAAGACAACCGCGCAATTTAATAGGTTGACATGATTGCACTTTGAGTCTAAGACGCTTACCGTTAACTCCTGGAGGCCGCCATAGCGAAGCTTGTACCAGCGGAGATTCGAGTAAGACACGGTACACTTTTCCGCATACTTTTCATTTTCAACCAAAATTACTTCCAATAAAATACTGGGGTAACCATCCATCAGGTTACCCTCAGTGTTGATCTGTTCGAGATGGACGTAGAGACGTGGGGTGTTTAAAAATGCTGGCAGGTTTGGCGTAGCCTCGCCTGTCTAATTTGTGATGGTAAGACCAAACAAAGAAGCAAGGCCTGGTCTGATACTTGATAATAAAGCGGCGGTTTTCATAAAGGTTATTCTTCCTGTTGAGGTAATGACTAGCCCCTGGACACTATACTGCAATGCCTTTCCGAAGTTAGTCACATTGTAGTACCCATCAGGAATATATTTAGTGACTGCTGGAGAGGCCGTAGCTGTATCAACAATATCGAAGCTGTTTTTGCTCATAACACCCGACACAATGTATCACCCAGATGTGTACGTGATCTCTCGCAGGCCTGCGTTGGTGCGCACCGTTTTAAAGGCTACCTCTGCAGCTACAGGATTGATTAATACAATATTCATCGTCAAAAACGGCATTGCCAGCCAGAGGAACTTCGCTTTAATAGTGAGGCAAAATACGAGCCCGGAGTCTCCCCTCATTATAACGATTCGGATAGAGCGAACGTCAGCAAGGCCCTGGAGAGTCATGATATTTACGTTTCAAAGGCGGTCTTGATTAAGGCATCGCATCCTTCGTGAGCGTTTTTGAAGAATGTATTCTCCTAAAGATCAAGTCCGATGAAGCCGAGCAAAAATGGAGCGTGGAGGCAGATGTTATGAGGTCCTGGCAGAACCGTGTAAACTTTGCCCGTATGGTGAGCCATAACAGACTGTGGTGTCAGCTCTCACGATCATTTGCTATCCACCAGCCTGCCACCCATGGCCCAAAGCATCTACCGCTTTCACATCCTCTACCAGACGAAAAAAAAAATCCCGTCTCTATGAATTGTCTGCTGCCTAACCAAACGGGTTGGAAGGCGATCGACATGGATATTAGCAGGAACGAGTACGTCCGCCTGTGTAAGGAATTTAACTTCAACATCTACGCGGACTGGCGCATCAAGACCATCCAATACGGCGGGCTAGGAATGAAGTATCTCGATCCACTCGCCCATAAAAGAGCCTACCAGGCCATAGCCGTGGATGACACCTAGATTCAGTGCTTCGAGATGACGCTGGACCATGACTCGCAGCGAGTCTTGGAAGGTTATAACGGATGGGCCGTCTTTATCATCGGTGGTTTTCCGGACTTCACCCAAGTCGGTGTAGATTGCCTCAACGACAGCAAACGGAGCCGCATTCTTCGTTATAAGACGGCTACAACGGCAACAACGATGTCTACGATAAGCACAACCACATTTTCAGCCAGCCAGCCTACCACGGCCCCTGAGGTTCTCAGCAAGAAGGAAATAAGGGAACATATAGCACCAGGAATGCCCACTGATACATTGGGTTGGCATTCTTCAGCATATCGGCTATCCGAGTTAGTACCTTTTTGATCCGATCCTTTATCCCTCCATCCACAAGCGAAGGAGGAGGGATTGTCTGGGTTGTTGGAGGAGGAGCTACCGCCGTTAAGGCCGATGGTGTTCCTCCTCCTGTGACAGCGACCACGATCCTGGAAATAATAAACCCTAATGCAGTCAGTATACAGGCAATGGTAACGCCCTGTTTGCGAAATACATTTCCCAGCCGCTCTGCCAGAGTTGGGTCTACCGTCGTGATCTGAGCAAACGTTTCTCTGATGGTTAATGCTTATGGCTTAGCATTAAATTCAACACGTTTAAAGCCTTCATCTGTGACTTGTTCATCGGCTTTAGCCGCAAGCTGACCTTCTATCTGCTTTCCTTCCTCTTTGTTTTTGCGGGCGATCGATACTTTGCTTCAGCGAGGTCTCCTCGGAGTCTAGCTGAGAGATTTTTTCTTGAATGTTTGCCCTTTCTTCCTTAAGTTTTTGGAGCCTATTATTTAATCCCGGGATCTCGAGCAGAGGAAGACCCCACTGTTGGACATCTGTCTTTACGTCTTTTGCTTTAGTATCGTGAGTCTTGCTTAACAACAGATCGATCAGACAAGCCGTCCCATCAGATACCTTATCCACGTTATCAGGAATGGGAGCAGCGCCCTCTGGAGGAATAGTAGCTACTATCTCCTCCAACGGTTTTTGTGCATTGGAATGTGTAATAATATTTAACGTCTGCAGTGGAATGTCCAGATCTCTGTACACCCTTTTGCCTATGCCTAGTATTGATTCCACGGTCGATAACTTCTGCGGATATATCAGCCCTCCTCTATTTTAATCCAGTGGATTGGTACAATCGCGTGAAGTCAACAAACCTGCGTAGGGACCAACGGGTAATAGATCCGCAGTAATACCGTTGTGTTTTTAAAAGGCTTCTACCCTGCGTGTTACATTGAAATCGTCTATGTGTTTTGCTATATCTGGATTGTATGCCTTTGGTATGGATTGGCGCACCTCTGTCTGTTCCTTTACCGTAGTAGAGGCCACCGGATAGTCTTCCCAAATATAGAACAAAGGAACCCCTATGTACGTCTCAGCGGGAACAGTGTCATCGAAGGCATCGTACAGTTGGATAGAATTAAACTCATTTAGTTCTATATGCTCGCCCTCTCCTTCGGCTATGATGATGTATGTCGATGAAACAGAATGTGCGGATGTATAATTAAGATCTCGACTTACGGCAACATGCTCAATTCCTTTCCTGCTCTGACTCGACCTCTGCGGATGAAGGCATCCAGGGCCATGGTATTTGTCACCAATAAACCCCATCGTCATCGACCAGGACCAGTTGCTCGTCTCACGACTGTCCAACTTGGGTGCTGATGACGTCATCGTTTCTGGCAGCGCTAGGCTGGCTTTTACCATCGCGCTCTCAGGAGGAACCACTGCGTCAGATGCTTACCGCACGATCGTTTAAAACCTCGGAAAAGCAATTAAAATGTTTTGCGTGAAGATGTAAGGATAGGAGGTGGCGTCTTTGAACGATGCCGATATCTGGAGAGCTTGTAAGGACCTGTGGCTTACAGACAAGGAGCGGACCATTGTGGGCTCCCAAGGTATTCAGATAGACAACTGCAGCCACCCAGCCCGATGCCTCCATAGCGGTTGCCTACGCCAACAGATTTTAAACCCACCTCCACTTTGAGTCACTCAACAACCTATTTGCCCTCTACCATGCACGTCTCCCCGACCGCGTGACCTTTGAGATCACCTTTAACAATTACAGCAGGGTCATCCAAAGCACGAACGTGAGAGCCAACATCGCTAACAATTTAACGTGGTCATCAACACCGAGCTCGGCCCCAAGATCAAGAATCAATATTTGGGTACGGCCGCCTTTCTTTACACCCGAGTGTTCAGACATCATAAGGTGGTCGCTGATAAAATCGATACCGTATGGAATGTCAGCCTAAGTACGCCTACCAAGAGTCTGAAGGCCATCGTCCTGCTTTCGAAGACGCCGCTGCCAGTACATCTTTCTAGAGTGATACGGAGAACGTTTAAAATCCAAAGAACAAGTGTGCCAACAGCAGTGGGAAGCGGCCTTTTTATTGATGCCTCGGAAAAGTCATAAGGACACGGAGCGGTCCTCGAAGAACGTGGGAAGCTATTACCAAAATCGGTTTGAGTTAGCCCTCGACATGAGCCCTACAGAAGACCACTCTCTTCCCGGGTCGGGCAGACACATAGAAAATGCCAACGAAGTGATAACGCTGCAGATAGAAAAGATAGCCCGTGCGGCCAGGGTTTTAAACTTGTATGTATATCCGCTCATGGACGTGCAGCTGTACATCGCCAATAGCCAGGTCTTCACCACCATCGTTTAAGCACATCTTTACTGACCCACTGGGTTATTATTGTGCTTTGTCGCGGATGCGGGAAAAGTATTTTCGCCTGAAAGTTGACGGAAATGGCGTTTAAGGAACGGTTCGAGACCACCATCGTCTTCTGCCCCACCATCCGACTAAACAAGGCCTACGATCGGGCCGTGCGCCTTGGGAAGAAAAGACCCTAGTGTTTGTCTGATCAACACGAGAGAAGATCTCGACGACATGCTGCTGAGTCTCTTCGCCAGGTTCGAGGAAACTGACGCGATATTCATTCTCGATGCCTGCGTCTTTCTCGGTTGGGTGCGGCACACGGAGAGCCGACACGCGGGCATTAGCGTATGGGTCATCACTCAAAAGCATAACGCCATGGCGAAGGACCTCCGAAAACAGACTTCGTGGATGACCCTCTTCTACTGTAAGGACGAGGGGTATTAGAGGGGAAATGGCGGCTATTAGGAAGCTGGTATCGCAAGACAAAGCTAGGGCCTGGTTACAAAAGCAAGTCATATGGCAAATTTATCTTCCGGCTCCAAAATACATTCATAGGCCCCAGTTTGGCGTGTCCGCTCCAAAAGAGGTACATCAGGTTGACGTCTTATATTTATCTCATCATAAAGTTGGAAAAAAGACGTATAAATACGCCCTGACCGTAGTAAATATTGCAAGCCGCTGTAAGCAGACAACCCCATGCATATCAAAGAAACTTCAGAGGTCGCGAAAGCGTTAAAGACGGTCTATAAGAGGGGTCAGCTCCGGTGGCTTATTCTGCTGCAGGTCGACCCTGGTAGAGAGTTTATGGAAGCGGTGTCTTAGCTGTTGGCTACACACTGCATCCGCGTGAGCCGGGATGACGCTTGTCTTGTCCTTGCTCACAGTATAGTAGAGCGCTTTAACCGCACATTGGCCGAGAAAATTTTACTTTCTTTGAAGGGCATCGAGCGGCTGCCGGCCGAGGTAGAGACCCTCAACAGAGAGATAATGCTCTCTACGGGCAAAGCGCATGTAGATCCGTTTGACGATCTATACGTAGCTCCGATCTTGGCCAGAAAGGATCGTGTGGAGGAGCTGCCCCCACCTCTGTTGGCCCGAATACCCTATCTGTACGCGTTCGGAGAGTTGGAGGGTGGTGGGCGTCGCGCTACTAACCCTATATGGTCTCTGGATACCTATGAGATTCTTGCTCAATGGGAGATCCCTGGCCAGCCCTTTCTCTATCACCTTCAAAATCCGAAAATTTAAACATTTAGAGGTAGCTTAAGACCAACCATGCGACAACAGTAATGCCTTACCAAACAGACCTTTCACAGGAGCGAATAGAAGAGATATTGTCCCTCCGAGGAAAGGTTTCAACGTGAGTTGTCCAAAAACACTTAAGGATTGGAGAAAGTCGTGTCTTAAAAATGGTCCTCAACTGAGGTAGAGTCTTCGCGACAGACTGACCTGTCTCCAGAGGAAATAAATAAAATACGGTCCCTTCGTGGAAAAATCGCAGCATGGGCAGTTGCAAAAGGTTTTAATATGAGAGTCAATCGGGTCAATTAAATGTAGCTGTTACAAGGGGCAACATCTGCAGGCTTTTGTGAAACTAAACCACGTAAGCTTCGAAAATACCTATCACCTGAACAAGAAAGAGAGATATACGATCTTTGTGGTGGGGAAACAATAGGATCGCTTGCAAGAAACTTTGATATTAGTGTCGGGCGTGTTAAAAGAATTTTATTATCAATAGACGTTTCTACCAGTGAGCCACCGGGTGCCTCCAAGGATTGTCAAACAGCAATTAATTTGCCTGAGGATACCAATGATCATCGAGTATCTACCGATCGATCACATAGTGGAGATACAGTCCCTGCAGGAGACGAGGGTCCCAGCGGAGTATGTGGCTTGAACGTACAGTACGACCCTACCCTGCATTCTGCAGATTTGGTGGCCCCACCCCAGCAGTAGGTGCAAGCTCTAAGAGAAGCCCCTTCCTCCAGCGATGGTGCAACGTCTGCTAGCCGGCTTCGTCACGATTCGATATTCTGGTACCTCATCCGCAAACGCTTAGGGTCTCGAGTAATGAGATCATAAACTCTTCAAACTCAGACTGGAGCTGGCCCAAGTAGAAATTCATACACTTTTCCATGTTGCTGGGGATGACATTGATGCCTGTCTTCGAGGCGGTTCCAATGCCACCACCAGCAGATGTCCGTCGTAGTTTCTTAGGTTGTGAAAAATGACGAGTACTTTTGGTTGTTCCAGATTTAGCCTCAGCTGGAGGTTACAGCTGTTCTGGGTGGCTCCACAGTATCGACGGGTGGTGTGGCAGTGATCTCTTACCCGGTCATCGCCCAGTTTCTTCCGGCAGATGTGACAAACCCTAGCCTCATTAATCGCGGCGTTGGCGGGCGTCATCACAACGAGAGTGGACTAATTCCTCTCCGAGGCCTACCATCTCTTTCTCAAGGCTTTTGATCAATTTGTCTTCCGCGTCTTCTCCTCTGTATATAAATCTGGTTTAATTTTTCCCTCACAGTATTTGATTATGTAGCAGAAGCCGGGGGGGGGGGGTGTGCATAAGCTTTATAGGTGTCGCTGTAGGTGGGGTCAACCTCTTCCCTTTTAGATGGCACATTAAGGGCCTTGAGGTCGGCTTAGATAACGTAGATACGACCATCTGATGACAGAGGTGCTTAAAGTAAAGTTTATTTCTTCCGGGCTGTGGAAGAAAGGTCCGCTACGACTTTGAACCTATACCACGGCAATCTTGGACTCTCGAGAGGGTCGGCCGAGTGAAGGAATGAAGGCATCGGCAGCAGGCGTGCTTTCGATCTTTATGTTTGCTGATCCATACGTAGTGTTGGTTGTCGTCGTCCGACAACAACAGCAGGTTGATGGTCCTGTCCAGAGCTTTATCGGAGATGCGTATAGGGTAAAGCGCGTGGTCCCATCCGAAGACGTTGAACGCGATAGTAGGGTTCAGGTTCTTAAAATTGGTAATGTCTGAGATCTTCATCAGAAACTTAAGCTTATCAAAGCGAAGAGTTCCCATAAAGTTACTGTAGTTGCTGGTACCTTTGATACCCATCAGAATGGTAAAGGGCGGATGAAACGCTCCGTTCAAAACATCGGGTGTCGTGGTTTTCGATGTTGATGACTGCCTTTTGGGTATCCACTCCGGCATGGATATATGCCCCTTGCCTCGAAACGGGCACTACTGCGCATTGTATGGCTTTACCTCATCGCACCTGACTAGTCCTCAGCCTGAGGCCTTGTTCGTAAACTTTTCCAATCGCTTCTTGATCTTATCTATTCCCTTAAAGACCAACTCCTCGAGGTCATCGGCTGACAGCGCCACTTCGGCTCGCTTGGCCGCTAGATATATGGGCTTGGAGATAGCTCCCTCCTCTGTAATCATTTCTAGCATAGCTTTTACGCCTAGGTTAAACTTAATATCATTCTTTCCGATCTCCTGCGTTAGAATATTGATCAAGTCGGAGGTCATGGGTCTGAGTTACTTGGCAAGGTCGACTCCCAGAGGAGGGCCGGTTAGAATTGCGGCTTGATTGTCGACGACGACTTTATTTTTCACGTGATGATCTTCTTTTTGGACGAACGTTGGCAGCTGATATCGCCTCGCGAGGACTGGTGGAGGGATAACCTCCATTGCTGCCTAGGATGTCTTCCGCCTGGGCCATCGTTTAGCCGACTTGGATAGCATAGGAGCCGGTGTTGGTGGCTGCCTCAAGGTAGTTTGAGGGGCTGCCTTGGAGGCGGTGTGGGAGGCCACCTAGCAGCCGGTGTAGGCTTTGGGCGCCTTGGGGCAGGCGTTAGCTGCCTAGTGGCTGGGGCTGGCTGCCGTGCACGGACTGCCAGTACTGCCTCCAGCATATCATCGTATTCACGATCACGATCTGTGATATGCCCACACCTTAGTGTGCCGTTCATTCACTCCATGCTTGGCATGGTTAGGATGGACTATGGTATTCTATTGTGCACTACCAATCTCTAATTGGAAAATCGCCGCTGGTTGTTGTTGGCTGCCGCCAGGGCAGGTTGGTGAGTTCGGCTATGTATGGTATGGTACCTCTCTAAATGGGTAGCTAGTGGTGTTAGGCGGAAATATGCTCTTGCTCCAGGTCGAATTTAATAGGACCTTACGTAGTCTTGCGCATGGGCTGGGCCTTGGCCTCAATCTCGCTATGGACCTTCCTATAGTGTCGGCGGCCCTTTAGTTTTATGCGTCGCAATTTGTCGGCCTTGTGCCCCCTTCACATTTGTTGCATATGCGATGGAAAGAAATAGTACCTGCTCCGCACTTATAGCAGGTCAGGAGTCGGATCCCGTCATTGTATCTCTGGGAATGAACGGCGCTGCAAGTTATAAAACACTTCTTCCCGCAGGGGAATGTATGGTCCAAGAGCATCCCGGTGCATGACTGAGTTCCCGGGTGACCCGTGGTAAACAACGGTATCCCATCAGCACACCGCGTCTCTAATTGGTGTGTTGCTGATAGTCACCCACCTAATGCTAAGCTACAATGACCGCCAGTTTCGCCTCAACTTACCCTCACAAAACACTCCTGGGGTCTAACAAAAACATTGCTGCTTCGTGACTTAGCATAATGTGATCTCAGTTGGCTTCAAATTGCCGCTTTACTACTACTATCAAGACATATATTAAATCGATATTAGCTTGTCATCACAACCAAACAAAATAAAGGGTCCAAGGGTTTGGAACTATTATGTTAGTCACTTAACATACATACGTGTCAGCCGAGCGAGTCAGTGTATGGATACAATTTGGATAGTAAATAGGCAGATAGCAGAGGCGCTAACTTAGCGACGATGGTGCAAAGTGATGTGCAAGATGACTGTATAATCGAAGATCGAAATATTTCTCAGGAAATAAATTTGAAGTACTGTTTGATATTATTTATTATTATCCTCAGGGGACAAATGTAGTACTCATAACTTCTGACCATCTTATTAGATCACTATAAAAAGAGTCTCTTTTTTGTAAAAGGAAGTCAATACATTTTTAAAAATTATTTCCATTAAGTTTCCATGTCTGCAAAAACGTTTATTAATATATTTGTATGATTCTTTGCTAAGTTGTATTTAAATTCAACTGAGTTGTTTATTATTATTATTATTATTATTATTATTGTGTGTTTTCTCTGCAAGTATGTATTCGGAACGAAGAATATATTCAATTTGTTCTTTTACCGTCTGATCCGATGACTACCTCCTTTCCGGTCGATTCCATAACAATAAAGGCTGTGCAATCAATATAAAAAAATGAATCAAACCGACTTTCACCGCCCACTCGTACATGACCGAATGGCAGAAAGCAAGGATAATTGAAATTCAGTCAGTCAGTCAGACTTTCACCGTCCGTTCCGGTGATTACAAACTTTCCGGTCCGTTCTGGTGATTATATCCACCGGATGAAGTGAGTGAAAATGTGACCTATGAGCTGTTGAGACCAGAGTTGATTTGCCACATAGACAAAATATTAATATTTTTGCCCGAATTTGGCCTCATGTTAACATTGTCCTTTTACTCTAAGGCTGTAACATCAGTTTCTGTTCAAGTTTGAAAACGGCAAAACAGGAGTAACATAGCCTTCTATATACATTAAACAGGATGGAGAGAAGAATAAACACACAAAAGTTCCTGTTTTTAAAGTTAATCATTTTGACTACACTAAGTCATTATGACGTACACAAACATAAAACACAGATTGGCAATGATTGAGTAGTATCTCTGTTTCTAATATAATTAGGTGGCCCTGAAAAGGGTCTTTGTGGTTTTAGCAAAGAGGGTTAGCACACTGACTGACTTTGGCTTACCCAATGTCGGTTCACTTCTTTATACATTAAACTTTGGATATAATTTTTTGTGACAAACCAACGAGAGTCAAATTTGTAATCACTTAATCACTTTGCCAAACCAAAGAAGCTCTATCAATTTAAAACAATGAGATATATTATGAGTAGCTAAGTTGTCAGACTGAAACTCGACTTAAAATGAAAGTAATTGTTTTTACAGAACTTCAACTCTATCATTTTTCAATTGCTCCGAGAAAGATAGTTTCAACATCATATGATGTACAATTCATTCACATACAACTGCTTGTTTAAGTGAACTATTTTGAACAACCAGTTTATTAAACACAGAAGCCGTCTGACTTGGTCGTTTTATATACGTCTGTACAAACTAGAATATTCGTTACGTTGTGCACTTTTTGTTTTGCACGTGTTGTGCATTTTTCTTTAAATGTTGTGCTTTTCATCATTTGCATTTTCTTTATGTGCTTTTAATGTTACTGATACGATGTGCATTTCTCTTATTTTATAGCAACAAAAAACAATCAAATTTACATATGATGTACATATATAATTCTGTGTGTGCATTTCTCATTTACAGTAAATTATGTTTAAGCATTTTTAGGATGCTAAGAAGAATCAGACTTTAATATTCGTACCCTTTTATCTGCAGCTGGATATGAGAAACATGGTGTAAAAAAATAGCAATGCAGAGTAGATGAACAAATTGTTTACAAACAAACAACAGACAATAAATACATAGGTCAAGAAATCATAACATTTGTGATCGGAGGCGATTCGGAGGGATGCATTAGTTCATCAGTAACCAAAACCCATAATTATAAGGGTAAACATATCATGATTCAGACAACCTTGACCTTTTCTCCCCTGTTGCCGTCTCGTTTGAAACAATGAATTATACTCTCTGGTTTCGTTACAATAGATGTAGACCCATATATGTTAACAGAAAAATATTCGTAAGGATATCCTGCCAGCTGACAAATCACTTTGTATTATTGTCTTGTCTTATTGTTTTGTTCTTACATTGTTTGTAGTCATTTCATTGTCATTATTATGCGTATTAGACAAAGGTTACCAAGATGATTATCGTCAAACTTAATATTTATTCATTGATTACAAGCTTGTGATATGAATCTAAACGCCTATTCATAAAAACATGATTTTTTGGCAAACTATTATTTTCCGATTATTTGTAGTGTTAAGCTATGACCTTATACCGATGTAGTATATATCACCCAATACAATAAATGTAGTATAGTCAGCAAGACTGTTATAGATTGCATAATACCAAAATGGCACAAATATTGAACATAAAAGGTAGCCAGACATTGTGCTACTGGATCAAATTGCACTTGCTGACGTACAGTTCACTGGCTTTACAGACACTGTATTGTAAACAGAATATACATTGGAAATGACCGTGTAATCAAGCTAAATATTCGATATAAGATTACACAAAGGCTTTCGTTGAGCTTGTTCCTAATACCCCAGTTCACTTAATGTTAAAGTTTTGGTTAAAACAAATATAAAAAGATTTAAACCATTACCATTGTAAGAGAAAGTATATATATATATATATATATATATATATATATATATATATATATATATATATATATATATATATTGTTACGACCCCAGGTCTTAAAAAATATGTAACAGAAAGAAAATGATTCCAACAATGTAGGTAAAATCAGCAAGCAATTTATTTTCAGACAATTAAAGTGAAAATTCAAAGACACTTACAATTTGTGAGTTAAATTCCAAAAACTCCTAAATGTTCTAATTACATGTCCAAAATTATACAATGATCCGAATTAATTCCAAATAGCCTTGAATGTCCTGAGGTACCACAAAGATGTAATCCAGAATGTATTTGAATGAGTTACCATAAATCCCCAAATCATGTATTAATCTAAAAATGAGTGAGTGCTTTCATATTTCCGATGAATATTGTAAATAGATAATTCCTCGCAAATTATATCTGATTTCAACAACACAACTAAAATAGATTCCTTACAGACATAATCTACATGACTTATGTCCAATCAAAATATGAGTAATTTTAATTTTAATTGAAAAATACTGCCTTACCTGACATATGTCACAAAAGTCTAATTGCAAAATGTCTATGAAAATACTATTTACACAACTAAATAAAAGTTAAGTATGTATTTTCAAATAACCATACAACTTACAATCTTAGACAAAAGTTAAGTTTATAAACATCATATATATATATATATATATATATATATATATATATATATATATATATATATATATATAGAGAGAGAGAGAGAGAGAGAGAGAGAGAGAGAGAGAGAGAGAGAGAGAGAGAGAGAGAGATACATATATTGACACACAAATTTAGTACGGGGCCAATACAAAACAGTTTCAAAACGTTTCGAACTAAGCAAGCTCTTTGTCAGGGGAAGAAACATTTTATATCGACAAAACAAACACTAAACACAAAAGCCAAGAAGAATTCTTGACTCCTACATATTTCGATGACGTCATCATCACCATAACGAACCCAGATGAGATAAAGGACAAATGTTATGAAGGTTTGAAGTCTCTTATCACAGAAGTACCGAAAGCAGACAAGCTCATCATCCTTGGTGACTTCAATACTAGAGTTGGAGTAGATCGCCAGATATGGCTAGATGTCATTGACAAAAATAGGTTCGGCAAATGCAACAACAACGGACTCCTCCTACTGAGGACATGCGCTGAACACGACCTCCTAATCACCAATAGTCTTCCGCCTACCAAACCGCAACAAGACATCTTGGATGCACCCACGTTACAAGCACTAGCAATACGTCATCGTCAGGAGAATATACAAGCAGGATGTCCATGTGATGATGGCCATGAGAAGTGTAGTGTGCTGGACTAACCAAAGGTTCATAGTTTCCAAGCTCAATATCCGGTTTCAACCTAGCAGACGACCAAAAGGCAGAAAAATGCCCAGTAAGCTCAATGTCTCCATGTTGAAACAAGAGAATATGAAACATGCGTTTCTCGAAGAACTGTGCAGCCAATTAGAAACGATACGAGAATATCGAGGAAAACTAGGCATCTTTCAGACGTTGTGTGTACCCAGCTGCATCCACAACCCCCGGCCCCACCACACGTAAACATCAAGACTGGTTTAGTGAGAACAGTGCTGCCATACGAAGACTACTGAACGAGTAACATTGATTCCATAAGGCATGTTTAGAAGACAGCACTTTGTCATCTAAGAAGGCAGCCTTCAACAGCACTACGAATACTGTACAATGCAACCCAGATAACTGGAAGACTCATGGCTGAACAAAAAAGTTGATGAGATTCAGTCCTACGCAGCCAGGAATGCCATGAGGAACTTATATGATGCTTTGAAGACAATCTACGGTCACAGTCATTAGGGACATCTCCGGTGTTGACGGCGCCACACTACTCACTGACAAAGGACAAAGACATGCTGCTACAAAGATTGGCAAAACACTTCAAAAACGTCTTCAATCAAAAATCATCTATCAGTAATGGGGCAATTGATCGACTGCTCCAAGTTGAAATCAACATATCACTTGCTGATCCTCCAACGCTGACTGAAACTGAAATTGAGAAAGCAATCGACCGGCTGTCAAACGGCAAAGCACATGGAGCGGATGATATACCAGCAGAAGTCTACAAAGCCGGAGGCTTGAACATGGCACATAAACTGACTGAACTTTTCCAGTTAATTTGGACTCAAGTAACTACAAGGATGCATCCATCGTTCACTTACACAAGCGGAAAGGTAACAAACAATCTTGCGACAACCAGCGGGGCACCTCCTTGCTGTCAATAGCCAACAAACTCCTCGCCAGAATACTGCTGAATTGCCTTGCGCATCACATCAATCAAGGACTGCTGCCTGAGAGTCGGTGTGGCTTCAGGAAAGGACGAGTGATCACAGACATGGTGTTTGCAGCTCGTCAACTCCAAGGGACGTGCCAGGAACAGAACTCCAACCTGTACACAATATTTGTCGACCTGACGAAAGCCTCTGACACAGTCAGTCGCTGGGCAATCTGGAAGATCATGGCAAAATTTGGTTACCCAGAGAAATTCATCGTAGTGTTTCAGCAATTCCATGATGGCACGCTCGCTCGTGTCGTTATCGAGGGTCAATCGTTTGAATCATTCCCATTCACCAGTGGAGTCAGGCAAGGCTACGTGTTGGCCCCAACCCTCTACAGTATGATGTTCTCTGTCATGCTTAGTGATGCCTTGGGACTACTGAGGAGACTACGGTGGGACTACTGAGGAGACTACGGGCGAAGACGAAGTTACATGAAGTAACAGTTCGTGATCTCCTATTTGCTGACGACTGTTCCGTGAATCCCAATTCCGAGCATGGACCATTTCTCTTCAGCTTGTGACAATTTCAGTCTCACAATCAGTATTAAGAAGACAGAGGTGATGCACCAACCTGCATCTGGGAAGCCTTATGTAGAGGCTACCATCACAGTGAATGGCCAGACCATCCAGGCAGTGGACAAGTTCACCTACCTGGGCAGTACACTGTCACATGCAGTCCACATCAGTGACGAAATCAATGCCAGAATTGCTAAAGCAAGTGCGACTTTTGGCAGAATACGTGCACGATCTACAAAGCCATTGTGTTGCCAATCCTGTTGTATGCATGTGAAACCTGGCCGGTGTACAGACGCCATGCCACGAGATTGAACAATTTTCATGCTGGCAGCCTGAGAAAACTGATGTGGATAAGATGGTAGACATTCCAAGCATCTACATGGACTGCCTTAGGAAACTGATGTGGACACAATGGCAGGCGTTCTAGGCATTCACACTCTAATGATGAAATTACGGATGAGATGGACAGTCCACGTCGCCAGGATGTCAGACGAGCTTCTACTTGTCCTAACCAGCCGCTCACGTACTGACAGAAAACAAACCAGTTGTTGATGTCATATTAATCTTCGAATTCAACAACAACAACATACTGAATGATCATGAACTTGACCTTTCGTACTCGGTATCATCTTTATCTGACCATCATTGTTCAGGTACTGTTCGTGATTTGCCTACTTGTATGTATTATCAATAATGCTAATTCCACTTCATTTTCACTTTCAATCATCATGAACATGTCACAATCCGCCGACAGTTATAATTGTACACCCGATGTCTTTAATAACGCATCATGATCCAGCCCTGATGAATTATAATAGTGAGAATTGTTTTGTGTGTATTTTTATACAGACATTTCTAAATTCCTAACAAAAATGCCACTTGGCATACATTGATCTTTCTTTATGTAGTAGTCATATAAATCTCCAAGTGTTTTCAGGTTGAAATGTTCCCATGACATTATGTACATATTGGTAATAACGATTTGGTATGTTTGAACCGTTAGGCGATGAGTTTAACTTGTCTATCCGTGATATTGCTATTGCATTAGGCCTTTTATCTCTTTCCGTGTATTCGTATGAAAAAATGTTTTTTCTCACACATTTAAGTGACATTGTACCTCTGGTAAAAGTTGCATTATGAATGATATGTGCCCGCTGTTTCAGGGTCTTTATGACCTTTTCATGACCTAAAGTATTAGGCATGCACTCCTATAGACTCTAGCATGAATCCAACACTGTCTACAAACTTTACTGTCTTTTAAGCGGTTATTTCGTCTCCGTGTTTCATGAACATAGAGACTATAACAACCTTGCTGAATTAAATATATTTCTCATCCTTCTTCCGTGTGATTTTACCTTTTCATCTGGTTCATTTAAAGGTGTCTTTATGAACAGATGAACAGATTACTGTCATAAGCTAACAGTTATCAATGAATAGTGGGATGAATTTTGGAATACTTGCAATTTAAGTTGAATTCATTATCAGCTGGACCTCCTTATTTGCCTGATAAGTGATCTTGGTTATGAACTTTTTTTTCTTCTGTCACAGTCATATGTTTATATATATGGTGAGTTAAAATGATTTTCATTTCCCTCTGTGAATATTATGGGTTTTGCATTTGTCTGTCTTAATTTTTCGTACACTAGGTTTTCAATCTTACCAAATGCATCATAAACCTATTTTAATACAATAGTTACTTCTGTAAGTTATTGGCTTATATCTCTTATGTATTGATTTGAGGTGCAAACAGATCCCTGATGGAAGGTGTTCGGGGTTTTTTTTATTGTCTCGCATTGTACGTCCTGTACACGTGCAGAACATGATCGTGACCCTCGCGAGCTATGTCTGTGACACTATCCTGCCTCTGTACGTGTTGTATCTAACACGATAATGTATTAAGGTCTGAGTCGTTTTTGTCCAGACATTTCCTTTGGATTGAACCAAATGTGTACTTTTCATTTGATACGAGTCCACGTTTGCCGCTCCCTGTGGGTGCGCAGAGGGCATTAGTTCATCACAGCTATTTAGTTGTGTGTCCAGTTTTCTTGCACACTTCGACTCTGGCATGCTTACACATTCAAATTCGTAATAATTTACCTACATAACTTTTAATTCATTCTAATAGTTCCTTAATATTATAACAGAACCCTCTTCAGGTACTATATTCATCAAGTTATCTACATTGTAACATAATCTTTTGCGCTGTGATAATTTTCTGCTGTTTGAAAACGTTAATCAGTTTTAACAGATATATTTATGTCAATGATGTTTATTTATATGTGATGAAACCAGTTTTGAAGTTAAGTCTGGCTGTAAATTTGTACTTTTACAGAGGTAAATTTCCGACTTTTTCTACCAATGATCTTCTTTAAAATATGGTTCAATGTCATTGAAAATTTAATAAATTCTTGATTTTAAGCGACGTAAATATATATTCATTTATATGTCCCTTAAAGGATCCTATAAGCCTTTTTGTTATGATTCTATTTAAATTTTGTTTATTCGTACATTTCAATCCTTTCTAATATGAACGTATTGAAGGGGTTTCTATTTTTTATTTTTCAGTACAATTTTGGCATTAGTTCATTAATTATACGTCTTAATTTTGATTTATGTATGTAAGAAAATTTCAATATAAATTTAGCTATTTTTATTTATTTAACCATAGTTATTTCAAGGCATATAACAATACTACGTAACTTTCTGACATGAAAAACACAATTTTTATTTTTTCAGTACGTTTTCAGATGTTTTGTTTTAATCTGAACAGTATGTTTCCAACAGTAGAGATACACATTAACATATAATGCAAAATTATATTATCTGGAACTACATTAGAATTTAAAGCAATTTACAGTATTTTAATGGTTTAGACCAGAGTAAAATATTTAGTGAATAATTCCTTGTAATTCGTATGTGGAACTCCTAAAACTATTTGCTGGCTCTCAGGGCGATGAGAGAACCATTGGCATTTCTTTTTACGTTGAGCAATTGCAGATGACATTGTTTCCGAAGTAACATTCCGTGTAGGGATATGAATATAATACAAATAAAGCATGGGTACCTCTGCATAAGAATAAATATTAAAGTCCAGGAAAGTGGGTATATATATATATATATGTATATATATATATATATATATATATATATATATATATATATATATATATATATATATATATAAGTTCTTCTGCATGTCACTGTTTAGATAGTACTAAAGCACTAATGCATTCTACAATCAAGAGACATGTGGATATGTTTGTTTAAAAAAAATATTATTGATCCAGAACTGTTCTCATATGGGAATGCAAGAATAACAAATATTCAAATATATTCATGGTTCAGAACTCTCAATGTATATACTACATGCTAAGCTGTCTCTTTTTTTTGCAGACACACGAGGAAATATGCATTCTACGATTTTGTAAATTCGTAGGCCATGGTAAATTTTTCTTAAAATATTGGTACATCGTAGCTGTTGTTATTGTTGTTGTTGTTATTATTATTATTATTATTATTATTATTATTATTATTATTATTATTATTATTGTTGGTGCTGGTGATGATGGTAGAGGATGTATGATGGTAGTGGATGTGGTCTTGCTCTTGTTGTATTGCTGAAGGTAATTATCTCAGCATAATCTTAATGGTTCCTAGAAAGAGATAAAACTTAGCATTATATGACATACAAGTGCAATACAATCACATGCAGCTGCATATAAAGTTCAATAATTTGTAGAAAGTCCTGTTATCTTAGATAAATGTTCATGAGCAGGCATTCTAGGTAGGCTAGTATGAACCGTACTTTATGGAGCACAAAAACTGTCTGAAGTGGTCTAGTGGTCTTTTTTATTTATTTTTTTTAAAAACATATATGTTAAGTCGTATACTATCTTTAATTGTCGTGCATTTGTTTTCTCGTGTTTTGCATTTTTCTTTATAATTAAACTGTTCTTTTCTTCATATGATTTACATTTTTCTTCATATTTGTTTATTGTTTCTTCTATCACGTGCAATTTTCTTTATATATCACAGTAAAATAACCAAAATCGGGTATCGATGCTGTGCAAACATCATTAACTGATGTGCATTATTTAAGTATGTGCTGCACATTTTTTATTTATGATATATCCTGTGCATTGTCGGAAGTTCTGTTCGTGCCTCTTTATCTCTCATCGCATTCTAGTATTTGATGTGGGAAAAGCGTCTGTCGGATTTGCTGGGATCAGCCATCTTTAAAAATAAAAGTAGGGAAAGTAGAGTAGATGCAACCAAGGTATATAAATACACAACAGCCAACAAATACACAACAGAAAACAAATACACAAAAGACAGCAAATATATTATTTCAATTGAGCATAACAATTAGTGGTCTAATACGGTTCAAAGGGATTTTACGCAAACGTCTTGTTTGTTATGTGACCATTAAAACAACTGATTATCAAAAACGTTATGGTAGACTAGTTATGTATTTGATAAGACCGTGAAATCAAGCTAAATATCCGACCTAAGATCACATAGAGACTCTCGTTGATCTTGCTCCACTTAGTTACTGAATTTAAGCTCATGTAATGGTTTATATCAGGAAAACTACGCAAACATTTAAAAATTTCTAAGAAAAAGCAGAATAAAGAACCATTTAATTGTTCATTCTATGTGTTACTTCTGGAACATTTTATCAGTAACAAAAAGCAACTCACTGGCGAATTTAGATTAAAGCAGAAAAATCTGGATCAAAAAGTTATTATTTCAATATGCAGGTGTGTATACATAGTATAAATACAGGTTTATATGCAACATGTACCTTGGAACACAGACAAGAGCGATTAAGAGATCTTAGAGTTTCATGATACATTGCAAGACGAAAGGAGCACATTTGCCAAAACCAATCGCGAGTGATGTAATTATTAGCTTTATGGTTTCCATGTCTACTGACATTTAATGTATATATCGTATTTAATATTTCAGATGATTCTGATGGCATTATGCACACTCAAATAATTAGCTTGTACGGGGAAATATTCCTTTGGATTTTCTTAGTGCAATATATGTGATATACCATCATACAGGAGCACTTATAGCGGATAATTAATTCCTACTACCACTACTACTAGATTTACCGTTACTAAAATAGGTCTTTTTTATGAAAAATAGAAACAAAGACGTATAAGCAACAACAGTAGCTACATCATCGTCATTATCGTTATCTTTAAAATCATATTTGTTATCATCATCATCGGCATTTCTTATCTTTTTTCTAATCTTCGTCTTCTTCTTCTTCTTCTTCTTCTAATCTTTAACTTTATCACATGACTTCTGTGTTAGCTGTGTTAATATAACATAATTTTCATATATGTAACGCGTGTTATAACACCTCACGATGCAGCAAAAGATGTCATAACATCATGCAAAGGAAAGGCGTAACGACTGAGGCATCCGAATGTATTTCGAAATCATTTTTCTACACTATTCTGAGGTTTGGTCAGTATCAGTATTTTGTGTCATGCGATGAATATAATCTTACCTTTGTTTTCATTTAAAATGAAATTTATGAAACTCGCCGAATAATGTTCAATCTTTTGCTCGCGAAGGCTAGCCCACTATAGCAATTATTTGACTCTTTTTTATAAACTTAATTTCAAATGAGAACTCATGTAAGATCACCTATTTATTTGTTGTTTTACAATCCTAAGTTTGTCTTGAATCTTAGATATTGAAGTCTAAGTATACAACTACACATTGTGCCTCGAATAGTTTTACTAACTTATTCATTCTGGTCAATTGTTAGTATGTTGCTCTTCGATAAATGTAAGCATGACTTGTCTGCATCCTGAACAGTAAGCACTGCTTCACGCGGTAGAACGTAAGTTACTAGGTTCAAACATATTTCAACTTCCGTAAAGGCTCTCTTGATATCACACTTGTTTTAATTTTCTTCCCTTGTTGAATGTAATATTATCGTATTTGCAAAACATTTGGCTTTATAATTAGTCTAGATGCAGTTTGACAATTGGACACGTGCTCGGTTTATGTTTGTAGCCAGAGAGAGGGACATTAAAGAAAGAGATGTGTGGAGGGCAATACAAGGTATTAGATTAAACTTTGCGTGGGTAAGTGATAGAGTAGTTGCGCGGTGGTATACAAGTTCGAAGCAGGAATAACGATAGATGGAGATATAGATAAATATATAGAGAGATGTATAGGAAAAGAACAAATATTACCGTAAGTTAGATACTATTTATATATACCATGCCCGCTGACTGAAAGATTGCAAGAAGCTAACGCTAGTATGCGTGTCACATGTTTTATTGTTTATTGCCATCTTTTTTTTACAATATTTGATTAGAATTGTCAAGCGAGGTGAGATACAAAAAATACAAAATGCATTTGACCCATATTGGTAGCAAAACTACCAACAATAATGGTAACAGGCCTACTACATATATTATGAAGTGTAAAAAAAACAAAATATGCAAGAAATACAAGAACATTATAGCACACAAAATCAACATGGATTGTATATTGTTGCCTAAAGAACAAATAATTAAACATAAGAACAAATAAAAAAAAGAGTTAACAAAAATGAAGAAATTTGCATTTTTTGATATGAATTAGGTCAAAGATGCATGTCGATATTCAAGTTCTATTTTTTTTTTAAAAATTTCTTTGCTTCCTTTCTTTGACGGAAGTTTTACGGTATAATATTCCCTTCCACAATTGACAAATCGCCAGAAATGAAATTACCACACGTACTCATTAGCCTTGTATTTTCTGTAAAACACAAATGTTTCTTTTGAAAATTGTATCACTTTATGAGAGTTATATTTTCTGTTTATTTTAAAAACCTTGGGCAACTTGAATGAAAAATAATAAAGTGATAAATTTTTTAATTCAGACATGTTTTATACTAGACTATCCAGGAGTCCAACCATTACGACAGCAAACGTTCTCTCAGTTAGACTACATTAGGACTACAGGTGTAATTACGTAATAGATCACACATTGTCTGGGATACGATTGGCAAGTGACCAACGGGAATTTGTACTATATATATATATATAAAACAAGTAACTGACAGATGATGATAGATAGATCGAGTTTGTGGACCAATCATCTGACTGCAACAGCACATTTAAGAGCTTATATAATTTCTAATAAAAATAACAAGGTCTAGTTTCAGGAACGTATCTTAGGAAAGAAGTCGTTAATAAGATATATCTCAGGAAAGAGTTAATTTATAAGCGTTTTGTGAAAGCTTTCATAGCTTCGAACATTACAAAGATCTTTCATAGCTTAGAACATTACAAAGATCTTTCATAGCTTAGAACATTACAAAGATCTTTCATAGCTTAGAACATTACAAAGATCTTTTATAGCTTAGAACATTACGAAAATCTATCATAGCTTCACAAATGATATTGAGGTGTCTAAGGATATATCTCTACATGTCTACAGTTTATGCATGACTCAAAATTTAAAATAAACTGTTTATAAATTGTGAAACTGTGGAGCTTTCTAAAGGATATATTACCACAACAAGGTTGTTGGTAGTGATGATAGTGGTAATGATCTTTACGATATATGTGATAACGATGCCGACGACTGAGATGATGTTGATTATGATGAGTGCCTGCGTCCCTTAGAGAAGATAATTTTAGGGACTGTAATCCTGGTCCTACCTGCGTTTAAAGATTTACATAATAAAACACCGATATCATATTTTGCATCCGTTCCTTGATTATGTGCTAATATTTTCAATGAAAAATATTGTGATTATTATTGAAAATGTTGTGATTCATCACCATTCAAATCCATTATCATCATTCAAATTTACATGTACAAACCTGATCTCCTCTCTTTTTTTCTGTCTATATTTATCTTTCATTATTGTGGTGACATTAAGAATGATATGCATTTATTTACCACGCATATCGTCTAACGCCCTGATAATTCACGGCAAATAACACTCATTCATTTACTTTTCATCTTTAGTAAATTTCATTCTATATAAATACTCTAACTTCTAATGCAAGGCATCAAAGTCTTTAGGTTTGGTTTTGCGCTTAGCGGTAAATCTCATATTCATCTTGTTGATTGAATTTGTGTTCTATACAGGTCTCAGATTTCTGTCTGTTTTCTCCAAGGGTGGAGATAGGCGGGGGTAAATCATATTAGAACGTAAACCTTAAGTTATCATTTAATACCCAGCACTCAATCAAAAAGTTTTTGCGTATTTTTATGATAGCGGTAAACGCATCTCGACGAATCATCAATAATGAAAATATATCTGCATATTGATAAGTATACTAATTCAAAAAGTTCACTATAAATCAAATATATGATTTCTTAAAGTTCCACTAGACGATAAAAATCATTGTGATTGGTTCTAAAATAGTTCGTAAAATATATACAGAACTCCCTCGTTATAACTCTGTCCATAGTAGCCTTGGAGTACACAGCCTTATAGTGACACCGTCTTATAATGAAGTCCATTACACGATATATAGCAACATGGTATCCATGACCAATTCCTCCTTGTTAAAGTAACCGTGTTATAAAATAGGGCGTCATAGTGAGGGAGTTCCGTATTTGCAAATACATGCCTAAAATAGCTCCTTGAAGCAGCTTCCGATATATTTTCTGAAATTTGTAGGACCAGTCAGAACTATATGTTTACGTTTATTTGGAAGGGTTTATCTTCCTAAATATTTGTTGCTATTATATATATATATATATATATATATATATATATATATATATATATATATATATATATATATATATATATATATATTTACATTGTAAAACTTAAGTTTTAATTGGTAGTCTGAAAACCAGTATTGTGCTGACGTGTCGTCAAATCATACATACCACCTTGGGTATTACAACCATCCTAAAATATTATTTGATTTTTGCCATCTTTGTTTTGGGGGTTTTTATTGTATATTATTTGGAAACATTTATATTTATAATTTTTCCCCGTAATGTTTACATAAATATTTCTAGAACAAATCTTTTAAAATAAAATTATAGAGCTAGAATTGTGCTGTTACTGTGAGAAAATGTAGGGAATAGTGTAATTCACCTCCATAATGGGACTGAAATTTGTATTTTTGCCAAACATTCTTTAGTCTGAAGATCCAGCGTCTTGAGGATACATACAGTCTATCCCCGCTGTGTATACCACCGTGCACGTTAGTCGTTCAAGGTGCTTAGTGAAATTATTTTTATAGTGATTTTTTTTTTTTTTTTTAAGAGGAAAATTATAATAATTTCAAAGCAAAATTGTCCATTTCAACTAATTGGATACTTTAAAAAATATATAATTCTGATTTCATATTATTTGTATAAACTCTTATTATCGATTCCAAAATTCTCTGTTATATCTGCCGTCATTCGTTTCGTTCTGCCGTCATTCGTTTCGTTCTGCCGTCATTCGTTTCGTTCTGCCGTCATTCGTTTCGTTCTGCCGTCATTCGTTTCGTTTTAGATTCTACTTTAAGCGCAGTCTTCTTCCATTCTTTTACAAGGCATGTTAAGAAAATAATCATTCGCAAATAATTGAAACAACGCCCTTTTTCACACTGTGCTTTCAAAAACGGGAACTATCTTTCTGATAAATTGTTTATTTATCTAATAGTCAATAACCAACATAAACGTATTATCGATCTGTCGAACATATGGGCAAACCCAGAATGTAAAGTTTACATCATAGCCATGTTTTCTGATAACACCCATTTATTGATGTATCCAAAAAAAACAAAATGCACTGAAATGTGTAGGAGATTATCTCTCGATAAAGTAAATACAGTCTCAAAATAAAGTTCTAGCTATATTAGAAATTAGAAATCTAAAATATGACAAAATACACTTCATTCCAATTTGTATGTTATAAGAGATACTTTCACCATACTGAAATGCATAAGATACATGAAATGATGATTTCTACATTCACCATACTGAAATACATAAGATACATGAAATGATGATTTCTACATTCATCATACTGAAATACATAAAATACATGAAATGATGATTTCTACATTCATCATACTGAAATACATAAAATGCACGAATGATGATTTCTACATTCATCATACTGAAATACAGAAATACATAAAATACACGAATGATGATTTCTACATTCATCATACTGAAATACATAAAATGCATGAAATGATGATTTCTACATTCACTGTACAGAAATACATCAAATACATGAAATGACGATTTATACATTCACTATACAGAAATACATAAAATACATGATATCATGATTTCTACATTCACCATACAGAAATACATAAAATATATGAAATGATGATTTCTACATTCACCATACAGAAATACACAAATACACGAAATGACGATTTATACATTCACTATACAGAAATACATAAAATACATGAAATGATGATTTCTATGAAGAAGATATGTAAAAAATGCTTCAATACAATTTTAAGAAACGAATGACACATTTTGAAGTTTATATAAATACTCATGATCATAGTTTGTTGTCATATTTTATGCCATTGCTTCGCTTCTCATTAAAGATTTTAAATTTGAAATATAATATTTGCTTTATCAGTATTTGTATATATCCTCTACTTTAACCAAATTAAATATTAATACTTCAGGGTATAAACAATCTTTATGCATGTCTAAGATAATTAAATCCATTCTTGTGTAGTAATTCGCAGATGCTGACTGTCATCCAGTAATTGGGGTTATGTATGTTTGATCTGTTTCATTCACGTCAGTTTTCTCAGCCTGACATATTTCCATAGGACATGCAAAATCATCGATTACTGTTATATATTTGTGTTCTGCTCCATGCATGCCTGTTTCATCATCCAGATATATTTCAAATGGACAGGTACGATCACAGATTGGGGTTAAATAGCTTTCATCTGTTACATGCACATCGGCTGTCTGAACATTACCTATTTCTGCAGAATGGGCATAATAGTAGAATCGGTGTTCAGTACTTTTTCCTGTTTCTTGTGAATTTTCCTCGAGTACATTCTCTATCGAGTAATCGTAGACTGACAGGTCACCCTGAAAACAAAAACATGTATAAATAAATATCAAAACTTTTTTATTTTTAAATACCCAATAAAATAACGGACTAGTAAGTTACTCTCTGGCTGGATGAATGGTTTAAAGGTTAGATCAAGTAAATTTTGCCAGACTTGAAAGAGATTCCAGCGTTTATTTTGTGATCTGGGTAGTAACATTTTTAGATAATTGGTAACAAAAGATTACCGCCAGGATGCTATCTTTAATTCGTTAAGATGTATTCAATGTAAATTATGCCCGTATGTGACCTCTCTGTTTCCCCAAATCAAAAGTATTTTAATATTTTGTTTGAGGTTAACCTCTGCTTACTTGAAGTCATTTCGAGGATCTGTTTCCTCATTTTTCTGACACATTTTAAATAAATGTCCATTGGTGATACGTGTTAAGAAAGCCGGAGAAGATATTTTCGAAGTTAGGACGGACAGACAGGTGAGCAAACTGTTATTTTTTTTTTTTTACCTCAACATTGATTTCGTTTTATACAATAAAAGTCTTTAGGAATACAGAATATATCTATATGTCTACAGCGGGTTTTTTCCCCCGGCTTTGTTGTCTTATTCAGCATTAGTTACCATTTTATACCACCATAAAGCATTTAAGACGTGAGGTACGTAATAAACTTTTCATGGCCCTCGTGATTAAAGTAATATAATAAAGTTAAAATCAAGAAGAACTTAACAAACCTAAGATCATAGTTATATGTTGAGTGACACCGTTCCAATAATTCACAGATTTGTTTGATATTGATTTTCTAAATAACGTTTTGCGTCACAGTACAATGCAGACCGAGAGAGAGAGAGAGAGAGAGAGAGAGAGAGATAGGTGGGGGGCTGGGGAGAGGGACCATTGTCCAATATTACCTCGTCAATGGTACTGTATGGGTCTTCTTGGAGTTTTGGTTCAAAATTGTCTCGTCGTACTTGTTTTAGGGCCTGAGTGTTTGTGCCAGTTTTATGGTCATCTTTTGTACCTGTGTAGCTTCCCTTTGTTCTTGCAAATAGTTTTACCAGTCTACTTCTGTTAGCAGATCCTCCCATACTACATGGCCAGTTGTCTTTTTCAGAGATACGTTTGATGCTCGCCGAGTCGTCGCTGTTTACAAGATTGCTGATCTGTCTTTCCATGATATTTGATGAGTGAGACAACGTTTGCAAAGGCACACTTTCTCTAATCTCGTTGTATAAGCTTTTGCCCTGGTCCGAAAGGCTCTCCAAACTCCTAAAATTTCTTTGTAACTTGGGATAATCTAATATCTTTTTTCTCTTGAACGCATCTTCTTGCACTGGTGGAATAGGTAGGGTTCTGCTATTCGTCCGTAAGTTTGCTCGAGATACTTCACTGTCTGCCTGTTCTGCACGCGGCTGACGTTTTTTTCTATTATCTGTAAAAATGTAAGAAACAACAAGAAGGAGCAAAAATAGAATAGGAATAAACCTTTGTATTCTATACATACAGAGTGAATTGTTTTTTCTTTGGTTGCCTTAAACCCAGATCTCTATATCGGGGCATAGTACCAAATTGTTTGTTGCGAATAAGCGAATTGAAAAGCAAAATCAATGTGAGCTTCTATTAAATTAAATCTTATTGTTTTAGATCAATACGTATTGTCGGTGCATATATGTATATCGTTTATGTTCCTTCAAAGTCTACAAGTTTATTCATTCGCAATACATTCTTTCTCCTATTCGGTTCGAAAACAAAATGGTCATTTTAATTCCAATGAGAGAAGTGCCCATATAATGTGTGCGTCAGATGATGGCAAAACTAAGTCTTAGCTGGGAAAATACAGATAGGAAGGACACTGAATACATAAACGCCGTAGCGGAACAAACAATCACAGATACAGGACGCAACAATCACGACAATGGCGGTGTAGGAGACAATCTACCACCTACCATAAAGAAGCCTTTAATTTGCATTCAAATTATAGACTATATTTGAAATCACAAGACAGTTTGAGGATGGAATGTCTTATTCTTTATATTCTAGAAATATGTGCGGAAATATTATACGCTCAAAGAAACAAAACACTTTTTGTTCTGGAAATGGTTGCTCCAGTGGAAAACGTCGACTTTGTCCCACGGAGTTAAAAATTCAGATCGAATGATAACACTTTAGACTTCCATAAACATAATTTTTTGTTATTTGTTTGATAAAGATTAAAACCTTTAGGAATATATACAATACTTAAAAACTGCACTAACTCCCAGTCCAAGCGATATCAGTTACGTTAATTTAACGGTATGCTCAAATGCCCAACTTTCTGTTTCGGATCGATCAAAATCCTATTATAACGAATGGTGCTTGTCAATGCTCTTATTTATTAATATTAATATTAATATTCCCTAGCACGTTGTTTGCTTTCTTGAATTCAAGCTAGTCTTGACGTTTTCAATGTTAAACCATGAGTATACTTCCGGTTCATTCTACCGGTGCTCATTTCCAAGTTTCGTTGTCAAAGTCTGCTACATAGTGTGTAGCATTCCATATCAGAGTGCATGTTTGTTCGCTTGATGTTTAAGGTCATGAAAACTGTTGGTAGCTTTTTCTACTCACGAGATCCAAAATATCAGGTGAACAAATATTAGGATTTTGATAATTTACTTAATCGAAATAAAATTTATTAAGAACAGTATAGTACTTTTGAAATCTTCCAGCTTAGAGTTTTTGTCCCACTTTACTAAGAGAAAAATAGCGATGATACATTCGTCCTCGTCGTCTTTGTCATCTTAGTGTTAAAGTTTGTTGTGTAATCCATAACAATAATAATACCCGTTAAAATTTTATGAAGCATCTTATACGTTACGTTTATGGAGTGGGCAATGACTATTTTGTCAAGGTGAATTTTCTAGCAAAGGTAGAAGTGGTAGAGATATAAAAAAAATAACCACCAAGTTTCTACATATTTGGATAGAACTCAATGCATATTTGGTATGGAGTATGAATGTATCTCTAGAATATTGCATAAATTGAAAGTTAACTTTCTTTTCAAGTCAACATTGCCACATTGCTCATGCCTCTATGTCTGTCAATACTCTATGGGGCCCAGCGACCCCGAATCATAACCTGGAAACATTTTATATTGCTATCCTATAACCATGAATACATTTCTTTGATATGGGAAAACCCAATCACTTATGTAACCAGCACTGCTACCTAGGTCTCTTCCTGTTCCTTGGAAACTGGCCTCTGGGCATTAACTTCACACACACACACACACACATGGGGACACCAGAAAACTAGGATATGATGATGAATCTACATACATTCGACTGACCAACTAAAATTGTACTAGAAGCCTTTTTGCAAAACACTTTTATTCTTCTGGCCACCATTTAGATGACATCCTGAATGGAATAGCCCACAACCAGAAGAGCAAGGAAACCTACTGGATTCGCCCCTCAGAACTCTCAGATCAGGAGAATTGAATTAAGAAAATATAAACCCTTTTCCTCTTCATGTTGGCATTTGTTTGATAGTGCTTACCTTCCTAGGGTTTTGGTGCAATTCTTTTTTTCTTTGAACTTTACTTTTAATTGGGAACTATATGGCCATTGTTTGGTCGAGGAGCTGCTTAACGCCACTATATATATATATATATATATATTTATATATATATATATATATATATATATATACATATATAGATATATATATTCATATATATATATATATATATATATATATATAGATAGATAGATAGATAGATAGATAGATAGATAGATATATGTATATATATCAGCTCATTCTTAATTTTGGAAGCACGTTATCTATACTCATGGATTATAACTGTACAATAAATGTTATCCGGATGAGAGAAAACACAATTGTTGGTAGCCATACATAGGTATCATTTCCGTAACTTGTTACGTTTCCTTTGTTTCAGACAGTTCAAGTTAAATGATAAAGAGTGTTCTTGCCAAATTGAAGTACCCAATTTGCCAAAATATAAATCGTTCAAAAGTATACAGTTTTCTGGGTTTTTTTTAGAATATATTAGTGTTAGATTGTTTTATTTTGGTTTCAAAGCATTATATAAGTATATTTTTGTTTACGTTTTTGTGTTTGTTGATGTTACTTGCTTCTGTCGTCCGCCCTAAAAGAGAGATCCATAGTGCTTGGATAGTATCTCTCATATCTGACTTGCTGGACTGTGCTTTGTCATATATACGACAAACAATAAATTTGCAATACACCGAATCTTTGCCGATACACGCTGCTATGTGTAATTTTATAAGTGATACAGACAATAACAGCTATGGTGCACACATTTCAAAGTTATAGGGTTTAAGTGTGTTAACATTGTCAAAGTTCGTGACAAGGGGACTGTGGAAGGACATTGGCTCCAGCAAGGTCCCATGTCTAACTTTGTGTACATTTCTTTTATAGCAAAAAGAAACTCTGTCATAACCAAATTTGAAAAAGATGACGCAGTTAAGCATTCAAGTGTACTGGCCTAGTGTCCCACTATGATCAGCGTCTTTCTGATGGAGCAGAAATGTGCAAAATAGAAAGTTGACACTGTATTTTTCCAGTAAAAACGACTGCTTGAAAATGTATTTGTTAAAACTCGGAGATTTAACTGTCCCATAGGTAAGTCAAGATATATTTGAAAACTATATGACAAACAATAGCCTTTGCAATATACAGGATCTTTGCAGATGCATGCAAGCTATGGATAGTTTTTTAATAGGTGATTTAAACTCTAATAGCTACAGTTAAAAAATATTAAAAGTTCTCGGGTTCAAGTTTATTTTCATCGAACTGCAATTCATAGGTTTATGATACTAGCACCATCTCTCTCTCTCTCTCTCTCTCTCTCTCTCTCTCTCTCTCTCTCTCTCTCTCTCTGACAATTGAATAAATTTTGCTTATTCAACGTCTCCCAATGCCTATTTGGACTCATTCAACTCTGCTGATAACGTTGCTAGCGGTCTTTTCCGTGCTTGAATCTTGTAAATCAAAACGGCGAGAGGTTGACTGGAAATTGGCAGAGCTTCAATACCAACTGAGATACAAAGTTTCAATTTGAAACACGAATGGGAAATTTAATTGACTACTACTTAAATATTGTTTTTAGCCTAGCTGTTTCATTTCGTATACTAGATTTGGGCCAAGAGGTGACCAATGAACTTTCACACAGTCGTATTTACTGGAAAAAAAATTAGAGTGTCAACTTTCTTTATTGTACATTTTTGCTTCATAAGCTGAGACGCTGAAGGTCATTTGATCAGTACACTAGGATGCGCTTAGTCATGTGGACATTTAAAAAAAAAATTGGTTATGATACAGTTTTTTAGTTTACTACGAAAGATGTGTTCACAATATTGGACCTGGAACCTTGCTGTAGCAAATGTCTTTCACACACCCCTTGTCAAGAACTTTACAAAGTTGAACCTGAGACCTTTCTACACCATAGCTGTCATTGTCTAAAATATATATATATATATATATATATATATATATATATATATATATTATATATATATGCCATCATAAGAGAATTTATCGCATGAAATGAACAGGTTATATACACTTCCAGTATTTGCCCTTGAGGACTTGTCCTGGGTCAAACCTAGAAATTATTAAAAGCACCACTCTATATCAATATGAAGACTTAATTGAGATTTAGAAAGAAAATATACTTTATAGTACCCAACAAAAACCTGATAGGCTAATGCTGGAAATTAGTGAGACATTGTTTGGTATTGGATGCAATTCTTATACATGTACTTATAAAACTGCCTTTTCTTTTGAATTTTTGAACAGCTGCCATTTTCGGAGCTGAACATATTACTGGCATTTACCCTTGACGAATTTGTAGGAATAATAAATCTGTTTGAATAATTGATAGTTTTTAAAGACATGCAAACAACTGAATAGGATATATTTAGTAAGAGAAAAATCATACCGATTCTTCTGGATGCCTTTATACGCCAAAGCGTGACTAATATTAAAAATACAACGATGAGGAAGACGGAAAGAATAACTGGCCCTATCCAATATAGTTCTTGTCGTGGACCTAAAATCAAGAAAATAGATCTGCTTTATTGTGGATTTGTGATGTGTACTTTAAACAACATCGAAACAATAGTGCATTGTCAATTTCACGGTCCCTAATTATAAAAAAGAAATAAAAAAGGTACATTAAATGAATGATAATACACACAAAAGTATATATTATCTCTAATCTGACAAAGCACGTATATATATATATATATATATATATATATATATATATATATATATATAGATCACTTGATAGATTTAAATTATCATCATATAATAATCATATAATATAACATCGAGAAGTAAATATACATTTACGAATGGCACAATTTTATATTGATATCGTTATACTGGAATAATTATTTCTGTAAGACATATATATACATACAAAACGTGCAGAGGTGTTAATATGCTGCTGTTGCTGACAACCACTGCTGACTTTCATTTTGTAGAATGTCTAAGAATTGTTTCTCTCTGCACATGAGCATAATGTTCATAATGTTTAACTTTGCTTTTGCATCTTCGGCATATCACCTGTAATTCAGAGTAAGCTTTAAGCCTTGAATTGTGACTAAAAACTTCGTACGTACAGTGAAACGTCCCTAAATCGACCACTCTTTAATCCGCTACCTCTGAAGACTTTCTAAATATCTTGGTTCTAATTGGCCTTTCTGATACTAATTCAAACTTTGCATGATGGCAACTTTAATAAGTCGATTAAACGTGTTTGCTCCGGCAGTGTCTATTCACTGCTGCAATTAAATTAAATAGATTGAAATATTTACCTGTATCGTCTCCGGGGATGAAAGAAAGTATAGTTGTAACTGAAATGAAATCAATCGATACATTAGAACTTTTGTAATCGATTAGGGTTAGTTATCTAATATTCCTAACAAACTTTATCAGCAGCATAGCTGAGGGCCTAATTACAACGTTATTATGTTATCGAATCTTTTGGGTGTGTAGGTAGGTACATACGTGCGTATGTAACAAAGAGGTGTTTCGAAATGTCTCAGTTGGACATATCATTTAGTAAATGTTATAAATAACGGGAACATACAATCTAGCATAAATTTTCAGTCAATATGAAGTTTAAGGTATTCGTTTAACAATATCTGCCCTTTTTGAGTGTTAGAAGAAAACGATAGAGACTATTCACAATGTTTCAAAAATCTTATAAAAAAGCAACAGAAATTTAAGATCCTATTCGAGATGTGACAAAATACTTGCAACGGTTAGATAGATGTAGTTTTAAACTAGAAATTCGCCGGACGTTTGATTTTTGTAATATAAATATTTTTATTTTATCCATTGCTACTTCATATGACGAATACATCTTCGTATAAATTGCGCTTTTGGTTGCTGAATAAATATAGAAACCACCGTAATTACCTTTCACATGATGCAGAAAAACAGGGTGGGATTTCTCTGTCACATTTGTTTCTCTATTTCTTGCAATGCAGGTGTATGCTCCAGCCATTGTTGAATCAAAGCTGTTGAATACGAGTTCTTCATTTTCAACATTGATGTAATAACTCTCCCACCGAAAAATACAAAGCGGGTAGCAATCGGCATAACACTCTACCTTGAAAGTTTCATTTTCTCTCAAATAAATGTTGTTGTCTGTCAGATTCAAGAACACGTTGTAGGGTCCATCTAAATAATAATTTTAGAGATGAAAATTGTACATTTACAAATTATAAGCTCTTGGATTTAAATAGAATTGAGACTTGTTTAATACTTTAAATTTGCTCATAGCCGTGTGTAAGATCTGCCAGATATCCATGAACCACGAGTCTCTTGGTGGCGAAGAAATCTTGTATAAAGTTTAAAATGTTTAGATATGAAAAAAATGGTCTGTATATGCATTTTAATGAATTATAATATTTAAAATGCAGTAAATTTGAAATAAGATAAAGAAAGTTATGTAAATTATGTACGCCATCTAACACATATGGTTTTTTTTTGGTTTTGTTTTTTTGTTTTTTTTTTTGTTTTGTTTTTTACACGAAATGAATTGGGTCCGGCATCGGTAAACACATTTCTTCCATCTTGCAAAATATTGTCAGTCATATGCATCGACAACAACTTCCGTGCTAGAAAGAATCGTTCGTAATTAAACAGATGTAACTCCAAATTTCTTCCAAGTAATGGCCATAATAGGCAAATTTCTAGATTATCCATGTACCCAGAATACGCGTGCATAGGATTGTACATATTACCCTTCTGCAGTGGTATATTTTTAATGAATGTATACGAACTACCATACGAAAATCAGAATTCAGAATCCATGGACAAATATTTTTATATAAGGGCACGAGGACGACTGTTGACACCTTTAATTTTTGTCAAAAGACTTTTAAAACAATCTAGTTTCTTAAACCAAGATATGCTTGTTTAAAGTTAACTTTTATAACAAAAATTTTCGGAAGTAGAAAAGATGTGTTACTAGATTCAAATGAACAGTACAACATTGGGTTTCTTTTTCAGTTTTGTCAACATTTCTTGAGAAATACATTGTTGTTCAATTGCCATCGCAAGTCTATAAATATAAGTACATTAGACTTTGAATGTATCGACAAGTGTTATTACCATGTTTCTTAAAAGTAATCTTGCCAATCAGTGAATAATAAGTTTTCTTAGAATTTAACACTTGGAATGTAATTTCTTTTTTAATATTTTTTAAATAATAGAAGCTCAAAATGTTCAAAGACGTCATTGAACGAATTTCCTTCATCAACGAATAAGACAGGACAAGGACTTATAGATGCAAACATGTGATTCGTAGATATTGACAGCAATATATAACTTTCCAGGAAATCAAATGAATTATTCCTATGTTTTTGTCGTCTTGATAACCATTGTTGCAATTAACATTTATATATATATATATATATATATATATATATATATATATATATATATATATATATTATCATACAAGTTAGACATTGTAATTCGTACTCTACGGAGATTCGAACCCAGGTCCGCAGGTTACGGCACCCATCGCCTTGCCTGTAAGGTATATAGAGGTTTTTATAGAGAATTACAAGGTGTATATTTGTAATTCTCTATAATAACCTCCATATACCTTGATATCTGTCGTAGGAATCCGGAAATACTGTGTACTTTGATGAGAATTAATTACTGGGTCGACATGCGGGTGTGTCTGCTACGCACGGATGCCTATATCACCAAATTTGTAGCATCGTATTGGTGATGTGCACATGGTCGAGATGGTATAGGTGTTGGTGTTTACACGCAAGGTGATGGATGCCGTAACCCGCAGACCTGGGTTCGAATCTCCGTAGAGTACGAATTACAATTTTCTAACTTGTATGATAATACTATTTGTTAGCATTTACAAATTCTGCTAATGTTCTCAAGCATTATCTTGTAGGATCCAGTGATAGCACCTTCCGTTCTGTTTGGTGTGTGTTTGTGTGTGTGTGTGTGTGTTTACATACATACATACACACACACACACACACACATATATATATATATATATATATATATATATATATATATATATATATATATATATATATATATATATATATATATTAGCCGCCGTATAAAGAATAAAGATATGTGAGAACGCTTGCCAGTAGCTTTCTGTGGGTAGATGGTTCTTGCCGGGATTTTCCCGGGTTCTTCCTCCACCAGGAGGAAGCCTATCATGTGCTGAAAAATGGCGTTAAACCCATAAAACCAACCAACCATCTATCTATCGATCTAACTATCTATATATCTATCTAAATGTCTGTCTGACTGACTGTCTATCTATCTTATCATGTCCCTGTCCTTCTGTTCAATTATGCTCAAAGATAATTCAGTAAAGATAAAAGCTCAGAAAATTGCAGTACATTACTTACAATACGGTAGAACTATGTAAGTGTCACTTTCTGCAGAACCGCAGCTATGGTGTGTATGGTCCACATCAACACATTTCTCTGTTTCTACTTGACATACTAACTTAATAGGATTGTCCATCATTGTTAGATTTGTGAATTTCAGTTTCGATGCATTATCACTGCTTGTATATTCCACATTCGTGCCTTGTATTTTCCAATGAAAAGTCAGACATTCAGATGTATAAGACGTGTTACACGTTACAACAAAGGATTCGTGAAGAATAGGCCTCCCTTTCACCATTATCTGTGGCTTATCTGCAACGTACAAGAAGCTTTTGTATTTGCAAGATGCTTTGCTGCTATGAAGAATTTATTTATTATTTCAGAATATTTATAATGCCAACTAATTTAAAACATGCAACAAATATTATATTGCACATCAAACAGAAATGCATTTTGGTTTTGCGTGTTCATTATTTTTTGAAGCATAACAAGAAAAAAACTGTATTGTGTCAAAAAGATATCTTTTCTTCTTCATACGAATGAAAACTTTAATGCGACTCCAAAAGTAAACCCTTCATTAATGTCCTTTCAAATCGGCTTGGATCTAAAGAGAAATAAAGACGGAGCTATTTTTCATAGCAACAACTATGATGGAAGCATAACAAACCAGGAATGAAAATGTTTTATCCACATGATTTTGTTATTGTGATAACCATTACAATTATTTTTCTAAAACATATGCCTTTTGTCAAACATGTTTTAATGTGTACTTTGCTTTCATGAAAAGTTGCTTCTATCTTTACATCGTGCGTTTTAACAAAAATTATTTGCCCTAGGTATTACTTTCTGATTTACAAGTAGATGGTACCTACATTTCTCATTTTAAGTAAAATGTTTATAATTATAAACGGAGGAAATACGTGAAGTCATTGCAAGGCCATTAAAGGTTATTAAATCTAATAATATTCAGTATAAAGTACAGATCTATACGTTGTGATACTGGACAATATTCTTGGTTTCTGCAATATGTTTACAATGACAGAAGTGCTAATCAAATACCTCCCTGGCTCGTGCATTAAAGCAAACCACTCAGCAGCCTCTATCACATCCGTCGAATGACATAACTACTACTACTACTACTACTAATAATAATAATAAGGGCATGGTGATAAGTATGTTATATTATATCTGGCTTCTCAAATGTAGAATAGCGACAATCATTAATATCCAGGATGAAGTCCAGTTTATGTATTCTTCAACCAAATGAAAATGAGGGTATCTATTTTTGTCGAGAAAGAGCAATTGTTCTAAATTTGTCAAGAGTTAGTTTATAAAACAATGCTTCCTGAATTTTAAAGAAACCGAAGAGAAACATTACACGAGGCTGTATAGTTCTTATATCATTTTTTTTCCCCCACTTTTTGTTTTCGTATTTTATGCATGACTGATTGTCTCTATATTGTAATTTCACTTACTCAGTTTTCATTAAAGACTCATGTATCTTTATGATCCCGTTATACGCATGAGATTGTTATGATAATGCATATTGTTGATACATATATAGACATCGTCCGTTTCTTTCAAAATATTTTGTACCTGAAGAAGCAACCAGTAAATGTAAAACTAGTCGCACACATTTATCTGCGTTTTTGTTTGAGATTCTGTTTATATTTGATTGTGTGCAATGCATTATAAAACTTAAATACTATTCTCTTGTTTTATACCTATCACCGTCAACCTCTTTGCAATAGCGACCCTTCCTTCAAATCCCTTTCGAATCGATGCTGTATAGCTGCCGCTGTCTTTAATTGTGGCGCTAATAATAATCACCGAAATGAATACTTCCGTATCCCTCTTTGATACTATGCATTTCACGCTCGAATTATTTCGATTTGTACACTGATTATTTTCCATTTGAATAATTGAAGATCCACTTGGATTCATGATATAAACTTGTACTTCAGATGAAATATTTCCTAAATTCCACTGCAAGGTTGCATTGCATTCAGTAAAGACAAAGGCATCTTCCTCTGTAAAAAAATAAACAAATTTTAAGAAATCGCTAACCTTCATTTTGTATGCGACATAGTATTTGAAAACGTATTCAAGCAAATATTTTTTTTTCTTCTTCATGGAAATCAGTTGAAATAGTTAGACGCCACTATTTAGTTACAAACTCCGAATCAAGCTTATTGTAAGAAGAGACAATATTGTGACATTTGCAATACATATTCCTGTAATTGTATGTATGTATGTATGTATGTATGTATGTATGTATGTATGTATGTATGTATGTATGTATGTATGTATGTATGTATGTATGTATGTATGTATACTTACTATTGCAGAGAGTGATAACGTTTAGGCAAGAAAAGCATATTAATACAACTAGAATATTAATGCAGCTCATCTTCAGAGAGATAGGTACTTGTATAAATTTAACTTAAATAGCATTATCTGCCCTGTTTCAGTACATAGTCATCGAATGATTCATTTGTCAACGAAAGTATCGGATAATATCCACAGCCATTTCCGTTTGCGCGCATGCGCTGTTGAATAAATGAGATTATTTTGTACTCGTGATTGCATTCATGATCGATAAATAAAAATTCTGTATTATAATCTTACATATGTATTATATAAATTATTTTAGACGTATAATTTGAAGGTTAAAAATAACGTTGTTATTGTCACTCATGTCGCAAATCTACAAAACGCAAGAATTTCTCAATTAGATCCCGTTTGAAAATGAATGTTTTTTCATGTTGTCTAGATTATTCTATGTACCAGGCATTAAAATGACAAACTGTAAGCGAAATAGTTCAGTCGGTATAGTATCTGACTCATAGCCGGTGGGTTGCGAGTTCGAACCTCAGTGCTGACGGGAAGTTTTGAATACCCTTGAGTACGATAATTTGCCTCAGATCAGCTCGCTAGAACTGGTGTTAGTTGCAAAAAAGCTGGGAAACAGCTAATGTTATTTGTTGCAAATGAAAAGTAATTTTAAATAAAAATTACAATTACTATTATCGTTAGTAGTAGTAGCAGTAAACCTTTGCAAGAAAATTTATCACTGTAAAGCCATATATATATATATATATATATATATATATATATATATATATATATATATATATATATATATATATATATATATATTCCCATTTTCATTCTGATAGAGAAAGATTGTAAAAAAAACAATTGTTTAGCTGGAATTTTTTTAATACATTATTGGCTATATCATGCATAGGAAATGGGAATTAAGTACTTTTCCCAAACACAAAATGAGGCAGCCAATCCTAGATGAAAGCTTGGTTATACTTATCCACCTCTGATAAACTTACTGATTTTTGATTGGTTGACTTATGCTGCAAGGAAACTAGGCCCTGGATTGATTTAACATTTCATGTGTCTTCATCAAACTGGAATTTTAAATATATTTTTCCTATTCCTTGATTTTAATTGTTGATTATTTTTCATTGCACCTTTCAAACTCATTCAGAATTAAACGCAGTCATAATATTCCGCATTCCATAGAAAAGATGATTGTTTTATATATGTACAGTTTCAAAACTTAGAAGTTTATTAAGAAATAAACAATACCCATCAGGTTTCAATTCTCCCAGACAAACACAGGTGTTGTGAGATCAAAGAGGTATATGTCCCCACATACGACGAAACACTCAGTGGGCTTAACAACCACTTGATCTCACAACACCGGTGTTTATCTGCAACAAAGGACACCTAATGGGTATGATTTAATTCTTTTCTAACTTACTTCATTACGATTTTGTTCCATCCGTTTAGCAAATTAAATCATACCTCTCTCTCTCTCTCTCTCTCTCTCTCTCTCTCTCTCTCTCTCTCTCTCTCTCTCTCTCTATATATATATATATATATATATATATATATATATATATATATATATATATATATATATATATACATACATACATACATACATACATACATAGTGTTATGTATCTTTGGATCTTCCTTTACCAATTTATCATTTTGTCTTGTATATTACATGTACAATTTTTGGCAATAAAATATGATTCAACTAAACTCATTTTTGATAATGTGTAGCTGTGAGTCTGCATGGCAATGCGTGTTAGAACAGCTGCCTGAGGTTAATTTGACTTTTATTTGACAATCTTCTAACTTGATCAATTAGGCCGCTGCTGAAACAGCAAGACGTGAACATGGAGTTTTGTTGCTGTCCATTTGTACTTCCGTACATTTGTGTCTAATCCATTTACGGGTGACCGCATACAACTATTAACGGTTGACCCATAACATTTTCAACACCTTATGATGGTCATACACTGACGACTTGATGAATTTTCAGATTTTTAGTGTTGTTTCAGTGAAATGGTACGCCTCCCCCATATTGTTTTCTTTTTTCTTGGGGGGGGGGAGGCTTAACGTGTTGTAAATAGATCAATAGTTCCTATGTGTACGACTTTAGATACTCTGTTACATACAGCATTCAATTGTTTCTTCACTTGTTCTACAAGTAGATAATGTGAATGGATTTTTACGTTTATACTGATAGTTATTACCAAATCCCACCCCACCACACCTCCATTTATAGGAATCGGTTTAAGCGTAATGAAACTAAAACAAGTTTTACATACTTTAACTTATTCATTTGTGAATGACCTTTTGACTTTACACTCATTTGTAGAAAACATAAATGCTTCAAATTACTGCATTTATCGTTCTCTCTAGGTCTACTGTACTGAATCACTTTCGCTTATCCGTTTGAACACCTTTCCTTTTAAACATCGTACATGTTTTGCACAGTTTGGTAGCATAACCTGTCGCAACAATGCTTACATCATTTCACCGTAAATATTACGGCTATGCCAAGTACAAAGTTACATGTATTGCAATTTCCGGTTCATCGGATGTAATGTCATGCGCCTGAATGGTGTTACCACAAGGGTTATGTACTTACTTAGATAAGCAAATTAGCGTTTTGTCTTGCTAGCTACGAATGTTAAAAAAATGCATGTCACAGTGTCTGTCTCTACCTCCGGCGTCAACTTCTAGGTATTTTTTGAAACGGGCAACATCTCTTGTTTGCATCATTGGATCATCATTACACTGGATTACTGCTTCATCGGGGATTGAAGAATGTACCTAGTGACTGAAGGCCGATAAAGGTCAATGTCGCCGAAGCAACTGTTTTAAGGGAACATGTGTAAGCAGTTAAAGTTGTTGGGTCTGGTTGCACCTCCTGCTTCCATGTTGAACTTTTACCAGGCACGGCAGGGAGGTTTGCTGTGGCTAATGGAATTGTGTAGCAATTTATTGGTTGAGATACCCTGGCCATGGACTTGGAACCTACTGAGATCCCCACACTTTAGCTATATACACACTTACATGTGATGTACAGATGAATTTACATATATACATGACATTAGCCCTGGGGTTCATCCCAGTCCCCCAGGAAACTAGACCCTGGGTCATAACTCAGGAACTGTTGAAATCCCACCCTATACGGGTCATTACATTCATATCCAGCGTAAAGTGGAATTGGTAGCTGACTGTAATAGGAAAATTGGAGAAATATTCACGCTGGATTAGAACGATAGCTGTATTGCAAGTAAAGCTGGATTCAGGCTAAACACGTATATAATAGTATGATTCATAAATGGGGGTCAGCCTATGAAAGGACCCGCCATCACTCTGGAATTGTTTGTGTCCCGCACATAATTTATGCACACGACGCTCTGTTTAGGAAATAGATAATAATAGCCAAATAATAGAACGATTTCCAAGACAGAGGATAGTCTGTTTTCAAGACTAAACATGCAAATGATGATAAAAGAACATAAAGGAAACATCTTAAAAATAAAACTATAGTTGAAACAGAAGGTCACGGTGGCGTACATTTGACAAGGTGGGAAGCAAAACCTGGGATGCATATACACATCATGTTTACTGAATGCACAAATACCAGTGGCTGAGACTTGAAACTAATTACAAAACATCATGTTTTTGCGGGAACCTTAAGGCAAGTCACAGTCATCTACATTGGGTACAGTGTTGTACTTTGTCTTAAATGTATGCCCGTGCAATGTTTCATGGCTCTCAGAGGCAACAGGACCCGAGAAATAAACTAAACATCGGAAGCTTTTCTTAACCTGTGAACGCTCGACGACGACAAAAGAACAATCCAACACCACAACATGAGAGGGGGAAAACCGCTTTATGGTTAATGTTCCTACAGTCATAGCTCCAGGAAAAGGGTGATGTTGTTGAAATTGTGGGGAGTGTGTGAATAATGGCTATGTGGATTACCTACTTACCATTTAAGCAAAGCTATATTATTATTACCAATTTAATAGAAGATTTCATAACTAAAACTGACAGAAAGCCAGAAAATTTCCTTGGCAATACAGGTGTTAACCCGTGGAAAGGACATTAAAAGCAGGAAAAAGTTGACATAAATCTGCTTTCCCTTTTTGTGGTTCAGAAAAATGGAAGTATATCACAATACAAATCTATAAAGGTAATTTGCCACTGCTTAAAGAGGGAGATTAAAGCAGGACAATAAATCTTTGACAACGCATTTAACCAGACTTAGGAAGAGACCAATGATTCTTCAATTTCGAATGGATAATATTCATATGTTTTTTAATGTGACGCAATGTTTAGAATTATTGACACATATCCCATGAAAATTGGTTTACGAAGCCGTTGTATTAAATTATATTATAGATAAATATTTAAACATAGCTCGGCGACTATGTGACTTTTTTTATCATGAACTATTTAATTTAACCTTTCAAGTAATATATATCAGTTTCGATGATTATTACCCACAAAAACTTTTGGCTACAATTGTCACAAATAAGTATTTTGATTTTGCTTGGAGTCTTTCTGACACTGATTCGCAATTCAGTCACTTTATGAATGTTCACATTTCAATCCCCATTGACAGAATGACAAAGAACTTATTAAAAGGTACCTTAATTTCAAAGGAGTCGGATACATATTGTCAGTATCCCATATATATCCTATATATATATATATATTGCTAAACCTGCCTTAAATGTCACATGTAATAAGTAAAGTTATATACACCATGGAAGTTCTGGCTGGGCACTGTCAATATTGTTACCAAATTTGTCCTCAACCAGACTCGCATGACTGGGTTTTAGTTCAGTAAATCAATCAAGATCCACAGACATTGTTCATTGGCTCGATCCCCACCCCTTTGTTGGGACCTATAGCCTCCTGCAAACTAGGGTCTATACCTCATGGAGGTATCGGTGCAGTGTTATCTGGACTAAAAATGTTCCATGTAGATATTTGTCTTAAATCGAATATACCCATGCCACTACTATTGTACTATTTATCACAGTGTTTATCTGAAAATTATAGGTTTGTCTTGCATTGGATATACCAATATTACTGTGGATGATAAGAAAATACCCGCTCTTGATAACTTGGTTAAACAAGGTCAACTCAGTCCTGAATTATACTCAGAGGCTATTGCTGGTATTCAAAATCGTACTGTGAACTCTAAGCCAAATGGTGCTACACCCTTGAACACTCCAAAAGCTGCACCTGCAATAAAAGCCATATATTCGTATGAATACCGATCTCTGGCAGAAGACCACAAGCGACTTTAAAACGGACCAACTGTTCAACCTTATGAATAAAAATGTGTTTGGAAAAACAATGAATAACCTGCGAAAGCGTATTCATGTTAAGCTGGTACGCTCGAATGAAGATGACAACCTACGCACGCTACTAGCCAATCCTTCCTTTGCATGGTCTGTCTATTCAATAACTATCTTACCGGAATACACATGCATAAAAGCATGCTATTGCTAAATCGACCTGTCTGCATTAGCACGGTAGTTCTCGACCTCAGCAAGCACCTGCTGTATGATTTTTACTATAACACACTGAAAGCTACTTACTGTCGCCGCTGGAACTCCTATTGTTGAGTTTATCGGACTGCGACCAAAGATGTACTACATTTAGACTGAATATTAAAAGGAAAAATGCACGGCTAAGTGACTGAAACAGTGCGTTCTAAACCAGAAAAAAACCGAAAACAACCCCAAAAAACTAACAACAATAAAACCCTCAGATTCACCACAATCTCTACACAGAGGCCTTGTTTTACAAGAAGATATTTTATCATGCAATGGATATGCTGCTAAGTGCAAAGCACCAGATTAATAGCATACACCAAAACAAAGTTTCGGTGTCTCCGCTGGACGCAAAATGATGGAAAGGGTAGGACGGAATAAAGGTACTAGCATATGAGCATAGATATATAGAAAGAAAATAAAACTATGATGTCATTGATGACTTTCTACAAGAACAGCTAAAACCTCCAGTAAAAATGGCAAGTTTGACGATTTACACAAAGAGCAGCACACCAAAAATGGATTGCACCAGTTGAACATCACAATTTAAGCGTATAGACACTACTGCGCCAAACAAAAGCAACACAACATGGCAGAGAATATCTTAAAGGACGGCTGGAACTGTTGGAATAGATAAAACATTGCATACTGTTATGTATATTGAATTTATAATATGTGTCCATGAGGCAAGTAGTATTTTAGTCATTTTTTGAACAACATGTTTACTGCATTTGAGTTCAAGGTCAGACTTGTTTACATAGCATTTAGTACATAGATTGGAATTTTCCATGGCTTTTTTTAGAACAGTCACGTACGGAGAGGAAGTTTAGAGGTACTCACATACTAGAACATTATGTCACGTGACTTATGTTTATATATAGAGATTTTAGTGGACAATATTTCATTCTTGTTAAAATGGTCAGTCTATGAAGAATCATTTTGATAATCAGATGTGTTGTGAAAATTCAGAGCAAGCTCAGAGAGAGAAATTATTTATTTGAAATATTCATTGGAATTACCAAAAGTGCTCATTCTCATATTGGAGTAATACTTGGCTTTGGGATTGATGTAAATTTATTCAAAGATATTCTGGATTACATCATTCAGGCAAATCAGAACATTCAAGACTACTGGAATTCATTTGGAACATATTTAGGACTTGGGATTAGGACACTTACGATTATTGGATTATTTGGATTTTAATTCACGTTACTATAAGTGTCTTTAGAATTTTCACTTTAATTGTCTAGAAATAAATTGCTTGTTGATTTTACTTACATTGTTGGTTTCACTTTCTTTCTGTTACATTATTTAAGACCTAGAGTCGTAACAATACAAACATATAAATATACACACATATACGTAAACATATACATTATACATTTTTCCTACTAAACAGTTCTAGTTGCACGAGTGGAACTGGTGTTATAGTTCCACTTGGATACCATGTGGTGAACAAGTGAAACTATATTGATTCTAATTGTATTTTAATTTTGTAAGTTACAAAGTAAGTCACACTAGAAACTGATTTACTCCATACAAATTACATCATTGTTGGGGTTTGTTATTTCCGTACTTTGTTTGGACAACCCTGGCTGTAACTGATATACAAAATGCGTCACTGTTTGTTTTCTTTGACTGCACCACCGATGATACTGTCGATACAAATATTGCAGCTATTGATATATATGTCCATTGTAGACATCGTCTCTCTTATTTGTGTTAGTTGAGTTTCTTCCTGCTTTCTCTCGTTCTTGAGCTGCAAAATGTCTTTCACTTCATCTTTAATATCCAACTCTGACTACATGTCTTTTTAACGATTCATTGTCACTAGAGGACCGCAGTTTGTCTGTTATAAGGACCAGCATTCGTGTTTGGTTTATCACATAATCGGACGTTTCTGTTCGCTTTTGAACTGCTTTTTCTGGGTCATCAAGGCTATTGTAAAGGTCGACCACTGTCGAAACGACAATTGTCTGCCGCACAAAGGTGTCGACAGGATTTGTAGGAACAATAGCGCTAGTTCGTTAGCTGATAGCGCCTGCTCGTGTTCCAAATGTCATATGTTATATATTGTGGTAGAACCAATGCCAACCTTCTTTTTCATACCTCTAAAAAAATCACATCATGTAGATTTAAAATTGTCTTTATTTCTTGTTAGGATAACTCATGTTTGGGTGACATTGTGCTTTCCATTTTCCCCATATTATTAAAAGGGTTTCCCAACATAAATGTGTAAGTCAAACTATACAGTTAGTACTACAACTGTATAAGTCCTTCCCAGTTACTATGCATATGTTCTTTTATACTTTATCAAATACTATTTGTTAACTAACCAGTAACCTCTGCCGTGCAGGAGTTCTTGTTACTGTCGTTTTGTCGGACGTTAGAGACATTTATTTTTGAGATGTTATAGAGCTTATGCGCAAATGCAAGAGCATTATTTGGTCTCCCAAGCAGCCTATAAACTTCATGTACACAATGAATTGCTCCAGAAAGAAATGGGACAACTATTAACTCCCGTGACCTCCTGCTGTAAGAAAGGCAAATAGTGCACTAAATTTGAATCGATTAGAATAATCTTTGTTTCCAACTTGTCTTTATTCATACACAGTTCATAAATATGCCTGCGAAACCAACTCAAAAGTATCAATTCAAAGAGCAAGTCAGAATAGTCTCAGTAAAAAAAAAGTCCGCTCTGAATTTTGTGAGCCAGAATGTAACCATAGTTGTAGTACATAGAACCTCGAAGGTCGGAACCTACTGCGTCATACGTTTCGTTTAAAGCAGAATTGACGAAAGCCACTAGATCTTTTTAACGCGCAGCTTTTCAAGCAACCTCGGTGTCATGTGCTGGGACGTCGTGTAGACGGCAGATCTAATACAACCTCAGGTGTAATCAATGTTTAGTTGGAAATGTACGGAATTATAAAAGCTCTAATCTGCTATTGCCCCGACAAAGAGTACACAGTGGCTTTACCAAGCTGTGTTGTCTGGATGTTACATACTTCTGATGGGTCATGCAAAAATGGCTGAAAGTTAGGATGACAAACGCCAACAGTGTAGCAGTAGGCAGGATCTAGGTCTGGAAAGTCAATCCAACTATCACCCTCACTGCTAATATCTGCCTGGTACGAGCGTCAGGAACTACCCTATTGCATTATGTTCAAAGAATGTTTGCGGAACGTTGTTTTCGTCTTAAAATCGGGGATGTGACAGTATGAAGAACCTCTAATCCATCTGCGACTAGGAAAGCAAAGTTGTTTGGAAGAGAACACGAATGATGCAGTGCAGGATCCTCAAAATGTAAGGCAATACTTCCATTTTGCAATTTGCAAGCTGACTTCTTTATTGAGCAGGTGTTGGATTTATCCTCTTTTGTTTTTGTATATATCGTAGCGCATGAGAATATTATAGTCCAGACATCTATCATGCAACCATTCCATTATTTTGAACAGTGGATGTCCTTTGTTATGCATCTCATGAGCACATTCAACAAGCTCAACCAGTCTTTGTGGGTTTGCCGTTAAGTCATGATTCCCGCATGCTGCTACATGGGCATAATTAATAGGCATTTTGTTACTGAACAAAGGAAGAACAGGTGGTATCGGGCTATCATCGTTTCGTAACACATATATAAATGGTAAGTATAACTCTATATGTGTAAAAAGCCCTGTTAGCGAGCTACACATCAAAACCTGCTACTCGCAGAAACTCTCTATATACTATAAAACTTTCTCTCTCCTTAGACATACACCAATTGTTTCTGAGCCACAAATGCGACAACGTGCGTAGCGAACTATTACTCCAATCCCGCACTCAGTACATGGAAATATTCCCCCGTCTCTACTAATACGATGTTTGTTTATGCCGCAGTATACCAGTATACAAACCAATTTCATATATACACACACACACACACATATATATATATATATATATATATATATATATATATATATATATATATCCATTTGGTTAGTATACTTGTATACTTCTAAATGGAATCATAACAATTGGAAATGTTTAACTAAGTTACCTCCTTTTGTGTTCTCTACGCTGTCCCTTGGCATAAGCCCTGCACAATTTTTTTTCACAGCGACGAGCCTCTTGTCGGGCCTCTAGTGCTTTAACTTCCGGCACCACAACTTGTGAGCGGACTTCAGCAGCATTTTGTCTTCTCTCAGTTGCATCATGCCTAGTAGATTCCAGTCCAGCCTCGAGGCTTTTCGATAATTGTCCAGAAGTTGGTTAACCTGTTCAATAAGCTTTTCAATTTCCAATCGTGCCAGATGTAGATCAGACGCCATTGATCTCCTTGTACTACGTTCCTCTCAAAGCTTGTTAGTAATATTTTAAACCTCCTGATATTTGTTGCATAAATTATGCCTTAATTATTCTAGTTTTCGCCTCCTTTCCTCCGTTTGTTTTTCTATGATCTGCTCTCAAAGATAACACACCAGGCTTTTTTTTTGTTTGGGGAACATTTACGTTTATTTTCAACGCAGTCTAGTAGTGCATACTTTCATTTCAGACCTTTCCTTTTGTACCTGATAAAATCCACACCTAGTTCCTTTTTCCTAAATAAGTGAACAATCATAAGAAAGTACTCCTATATTTCCTTTCCATTAGGTTGGTCCCAGTGACAAGGTTTCGTTTGGGCTATTTCTAATATGTTATATATTGATGACAATTGTATGGATACGTCAATAATAGTGTCAGAGAAAATGGCTTAGTATATGTCAGCAGAATACTGCATTATCTCGCAAAGGTGGGCAAAGTTGGTGTACCTTGTGCTTTTTCAAGGTTATTTTGTGAGCTCACAGGATTAGTCATTTTCATTAGCTGGTTTTCCTAAAAATAATAAAGAAAATAAATACCAATCCAAGTAGGCGTAAGACATATACTATTATTTTAAATTCCTCTACAATGTGAGAAGCGTGGAGCAAACAACTTTTTACCTGTATCTTCCCCCAAGTTCAGCATTCCCTCCCAAACACAGGAGCGGAACCAAAGGTGTTATTGTATGGATATGAAACTGTATGGGTCCAAAAATTGTGGGTTATAAATCTATTGAAGAATGATCTCGAATACTGACATTCGCACACAGCTAAGGATTTATCAATATCAATCTGCATATCAAATTTTCAATAATAATTAAGGGAGATAACGAACGGAAACGAAAGTAGTTGGGCCTGACAATCATGGGATATCATTCCGCTAAACGAAGATGTAGAATGCTGACAATCAAACTAAACCAAGTTCTCATCAATATCAACAATTTATGGAAAACAGTGTTTGATGAGCATTACAAGTTTCAGCTAGATATACATGTACATGCTGTAACAAAGATGCGCCCCTCGTCAGGCATATTAATCCATAACTTTAGTTAAGAATTCAGTTTGCGGTATGTGAAGACATTCAAATTACTTGCACCTTATCCACGATCCAGAGTCATAACCCTTAACTTTAGTCTTTTACATTTAATTTGAAAGAAGCTTCCAAAATGTGGGGAAATGATTTTGCTATGCTATTTTGTGACACAAGCATCTTGTACCATAAATGTATTGCTGTTTAATGATATTATATACTGTCAAAGTTGTATACGAGCTACAAGGACAAATGCCGAGTTAGTCTACTAGTCGAATGAATTACTTCTGATCGGTTAATATCCAGGATGGCTTCTATTATACAATTATACATTCTTTCTAACTACTCATGTACTTCATATACTTATGAAGCCTGAAAACCTTAATTGCAACCACTAATGTAGTCTACTTGTAGGGACGACAAAATCTTTCAACTGAAATATTAATTTTAAAAATACATCTTTTCTCTTACAAATTTTCAGAAATGGGAGAAAAAAGAAGGCCACAGGTAAAAGGTCAAACTTTATTACGCGTCTGCACAATCACTGGATGAACCTATACACATTATGTTAAATCCTTCGACAGGTTTTGAAGTGATGAAAAGCTTTCTTCTACCACTTCACTTTTCAGCATACTGAGTTGTAATATTTTGTCCAGTAATTTATACAAAAGTGAGACAGAGGAAACAATGAAATCTTTATTGCACATCAACATAAGAATAAATAGTTCCGCAAATGTTCTAGCAGCTTAGGAGGAATAGCGATAAAAAGCCTGTTCCTTACAGGTAACTTTAAAAAAAACCCTCTTTTTCTTCATTGTTTAAAGAGTACTCTCAATAAAATTGTCAACCTATAAGATATGTTATGACCTTGGGCAAGGTAATACAGTGAAACCCTTCAAAACCAAAAACCTTTGCCCTTCCCCCCCCCCAAAAAAAAAAAAAATAGTTTTTGAGAGGTTTCCGGTTTATTGAGGTTTTTGCAGATGTGAAAAAATGTATTTTTCTAAGCGCTTATGTGATGAGAGAGACAGACAGACAGACAAACAGACTGACAGAGAGATCATATATTATGTGGGTTAAGATTGGAATGTGTTTGGTCCTACCTTGACTAAACCATTGTAGCACAAGATCATTCAGTTTGTCATATTTTTGCAGGCATTGTTGAAATAACGCTTGTTTGCATCACTGTTGTTTTCAGATTCATTTTTGTAGAATTCCATTTTCTCTAGAATATCTGAAACAGTAGATGTTCCTATGCCGAATGTTTTTCCTAGTTTCTTCAATGTAGGTTTTGTACTCATTCATCAGACTAATTCTATCCTGTAAGGGTAGTTCAATCCGACGACTCTTATCTGGTCGATCAGACATCTTGACATACGAGTGAAGACAAATGACAGTCATGGCTACTTAATTACATGTAGAGAGCGATTTTTCTCCATTGAAAATCAACTGAGTGAATCTGGCTTTTATAATACTGTTTTGTCAGCCTCTGTCGGCAAATCCAAATCCTGCCTGATTAATGAAGCCCTGATAATTAAATTTGAAAAAAAAAAAAAGATGTTATATTGACCAAGTATACAGATGAATAGCATCAATAACAACTAAATAATAAGCAGATAAACATAATCTTTATTAAATGTTTTACCTTCAAGCGTTTAGTTATTAATAATTTACCTTAAAAGCTGGCTCTTTTTTATGATGCAAAGACTTCATATTAGCCTATTATCAGCCTTTATCTGCGTCAGCGCGCTTGTCAAGTATTGTTTTAACCTCACGTGCCCTTGGTACATTTTCCGCATCTTTGTCTCCCGGATAAGCCTACTACATTACTTGCTAACCGTAATTAATCTGTCCCAGTGTGTGTCACGAATTTAGCAGCTCAAATACATTTCCAAATTTGAAGTGAGTTTCGGTTTTATGGGGATTTTTTAAACGTAAAATTGAAATTTGGGATCAAAACATGTTTCGGTATTCAGAGTTTCGGAGTTTCTGTTTATTTAGAATAAAATGATGATATTAAAAGGACTTCAAAAACATTCGGTCTTGAGGTGATTTCTGTATACTGAGGTCTTGGTTTTGAGGAGTTTCACTGTATATGCCTCGGATGTACAATTTGTCATATAACGTCACAGCAAGGGCAATACTCGCATACTATTGCTCGCAGGGTTTAATTATCACGACTTTCAGTTGATACACCCAAAATTACCAGTTGATTCATGTATCGAGACTCTGAAATACTGACCCACCAAAAAAAATGAAGAAAAAGGCAGTTATTGGTGTACTGTCAGGCTGAAAACAGAGTCCATCCATATATACCCTAATAAAGGAAGTTACATCTACACATCTTTTCCCTGAAAACAAAACCGTGGTCCAGCGAATAAGACCTAATTAATTTTGCACATAAATGGTCTGAATTATATTGATAATACGCGCCTCATCATGAGAATGATGGAGCAGTAGCGGGGAAGAGAGAGAACAAGGATGTAATGAAGAGTTATTGTGATCGAGCCCCATTTATTTCTGATACGTATTCTTTCAAAACTGGTATAAGCTGACATTATTCTTGCTACAATAGTGTGTACAATATCTCAGATAACTCGCCCAAATTGGAAACATGGACACCTTGTACTGTCACCTGTGGCACGGGCAATCAATGATGGACTTGCACGTGCCTTGTAATTTCTGGGGAGTGTGACGGCGCCCCGGTTGAGTTAAGTAAATGTGATAATAGACAATGTCCAGGTTTTATTCATCCTGTTCGTATAAATATATCTAAATTCAGCTGGTGTAAGTTGATAAATAGTTGACAGAAAGTAAGAAACAACTTCAGCTAATGATCTTCTAAAGGACCAACCAAACCCCTTACCAAAATCAAATGCATCAACTGATATTGTTTGTTTTCAGACTTTGTTGAATTTATGCTTGAAAATTACATTTAACACTAGTAGTTATAGGTGGGTACTGGGGCCCATGAGGTGGCACTATGGGCCCCCATAGACTTAACATTATGGGCCTGTCGAGGCCCCAAAAAAAGGCTCGGGTCCCAAGTGCCTCGGGTCAAGTGGGGGCACTATGGGCCCCCATAGACTTAACATTATGGGCCTGTAGAGGCCCCACAATGTTAAATCTGGGTTTGGGATCTGTACAGGGACAAGGGTAGGCAAGAATGGAAAATTAATCTTTTTCTTGTGAAGTGGGTGGCCCTGAAAAGGGCCATTGGAGGAGAAATTATTATTTCCTCCAACATTTAGTTAGGAAGTCTGGAGGTGGAACTTCTTTTTCTTCTTCTTCTCCTCCTTCTTCTGGTGGGGTATCCAGTCAGGATGTCCCAATTGCCTGAACTTGTCTTGAATTTTCATCCAGTTCAAGTTCAGACGATTGAATTCCTTTTCTTTTTTTTCCTTAGCCCACATAATCTTGATTTTTGCGACTTCCTGCTCCATAATTTTTTTAACAATGGTTTCAACTCAGAGCAGGGCCACTTCTTGTCGAGTGAGGACTGGAGACTTTAAATTGTCATCTAACTTTTTTAAACAATCCAGGACTTCTTTAAGAAGTCCTACTCGACAAGGTGAAGAGGAGTTCTTAATCTTCTTTACTTCCTCCTCCTTCTTCACTTCTTGAATTAAACCCATAATCAAGTTTATCTGGGCTAAGTATTCAATTTCCAAGTGTAGGTTCACTGGATACCACCACATCATTCTTTCTCTGTAATATTTTACTTCCACCAACCAGTCCAAGGGGAATTTTAGCATTGGGGGCACTCTGGGTACCAACGGAAATTTAACACGCCGTGTGTAGTGACGAATACAACGTCATCTACCATCCAAACACCCCACACTATACCATCAACACGCCGTGTGTAGTGACGAATACAACGTTATCTACCATCCAAACACCCCACACTATACCATCAACACGCCGTGTGTAGTAACGAATACAACGTTATCTACCATCCAAACACCCCACACTATACCATCAACACGCCGTATGTAGTGACGAATACAACGTCATCTACTATCCAAACACCCCACACTACACTATCCAACACGCCGTGTGTAGTGACCATTAATCCGTCATCTACTATCCAACACCCCACACTATACCATCAACACGCCGTGTGTAGCGACCAATACCCCGTAATCTATGCTATACAAAACCCCACATATACTCTCCAACACGCCGTGTGTAGTGATCTTCTGCCTAGTGGCTATATCTATATAGCCTAGAGTTATATATAAAGCATTACCTATACCTCAGATCATGTTGGAGGTGTCAGTAAATTTGCATATATTGTACCTATGTTATAAATAGCTTTAATCAAGGGAACCAACTCATAATAACCCTAAAATGGACGTGACTAAAAGTTGTACTAAACTTCGGGAACCGTCACGGACTTTAGCGTTGACTAGAAAAAATCCGGAACATTAGATTATAATTGGCTAGACTAAAAGTAACACTAAAATTCCGAAATCGTACAGGACGTTAGCGGAGACTGAAAATAATCCGGAAATTTTTTTAAAAAATTGGCTGAGACTAAAAATAGTACTAAAATTTCGTAACTCATTTTTCGTTCAGTTTACTAATCTTGGCTGCTGCCATCTTCTTGAAGTGTTGTTGTTGAGATCTTGACGAGTCAACGAGAGTGACTACACTAGCCAACGCACCGCTTTATATGCTCAAAGTGCGGACGCGATGGAAAACATGGGGTTCAGATCGACAGTGAGATAATAGATAGAGGGGTAACTTCAGATCGATAGAAAGAGAGACAGAACATAATCATTTTTCTTCAAATTCAATAAAAACCACACAACACCATTTTTGTTTTCCAGCAATCAACATTTTTTAATGAACAACAAGAAGAAGCTTCTCTAACATAAAAATTTCAAAACTAACAATCAACAAGATATTAAACAGGAACGTATTTACAGGGTTGACAACGTTGGGAAGGTAAACTAAACTTCCACTTTTCTACATCGGCATCATTCTGATGCACACTACGTTTCTGAGCTAAAGACAAGAGATAACCATAACGTTCACAAAACCATCGTTCTACTTTAGCATCGTTTCGAGCATAGTCTCTATCAAACCAAGTCACTAAATGTTCTAAGGAATATCCGAGACTCCGTTGATGAAGAAAATGTACACAATATTGTCCACACACCATGGAATCCGATCCTTGTAATCGAATATTATTGAATCGAGTCGAGACGGCATTTCTTCTCATAAAGTTAATGATGTCGTCTTCCAAAGGAGGTAATCCATAAGAATAAAAAAATTCCACACCACCACTACCATTGTGATCGTTGGGAAAGTACACTGCTACCCAATGGGTTCCTGGTAGATGACTGTCGTCGGTATTGATGACATAGGCATGAACGTCTTTAGGTTTGCGATGAGGTAGTTCATCTTTAGCACACACCACAGGATTCCAAGAAGAAGTGTAGGAACTGCGAGTCAACAGGTAATGAAGTTCCCTGGTATCCATTCTTTTCACAGGAAATAATAAGTCATCAATTCACACCTGACTTTAAATTTGAATGGTTTTGTCAAGTAATTCCACGAATATTCACGGCAGATAGTCTCTGTACTCTGTTCAATGAGACCTAAGATGCGATGGATCTCCAGAGGAGTGAGTGAAGGTGAAGAAGAATTCTGCAAGTCTTTATACCATTGTCTCAACACTTTTTCATCCGAGATCTGAGACCAAGCCTCTTCCAAATATTTGTCCAATTTTTTTTCGCCTGTCATCATCAAACATTGGTCTTGTTGTTTCTGACTGGGATGATCGATTTGACATCCATGACAATGTTCTTGGGCTAGACTGTTAATTCGTTCAGCCAATTCCTTAGCATAACAGGAGATTAAATGTGTTTCTTGTTCAGGCCATCGAGAAATAAATCCAGTAAACTTTGGAACAGAATTGTTTTCTTCTTCTTCTATTCGAGGTACTGAATGAATGACTTCGTCATCATCATCATCCGTGGTAGTTTGTGACTGTTGAACTTCACAAAATCCCTCATCTATCTCCATAGGTTCTTCTTCTACGTGTTGCATATTTTTTTCTTTTCCTTCTAATAGTCTAGAATCACTTCTCTCAAACTGTTGATTTCTAGAGTATTATCAAATTCTGCATACAAGACGACGTTCACTGTCTCGGGTAGAGGATTTGCAAACTGAAGTTCCACACGAAGTGGGCCTGATTTTATAGGGTGGAAATGTCCTTCGTCGCTGCCTTGGTCAGGAGTGAAATCAAATCCCCACAACGCATACCCTCCTGCATAATCCTCGTACGAAATGCCGTGGCTGGTGTTGGTACCTAACTGTCCTGTGGCTTCAAACAGGCTCAGGTAAGATCGCAAGTAATTTTTCTGGGCGTCGCCAAAGTTAGGTTCAAAAGGTCTGGTACACAACGTTTTGCCATCTCGACTGACTTCTATCTTGGAGACGTTGTAGTGTTTAAACTCAAACGGATTCTGATTGTGGACTCCGTTGAGGGATGCATTACTGACGATGCCAATCAGCAAACGTTTGGGGAGCTGTCCTTGGAAGACGTGATCTTCGACTTTGGATCGGAGTCCAGCGGCAATGGTAAAGGTTTTCACTTCCACTCGTCGCACAGGATACTTGGCAGTGGTTCTGCTCAACGTTTGACTGATGTCGTTGGCTACTTTTGGTAAGACTTCCACACGTCGCACGTAAAGTCTGGCTTCTTGGATTTTGGTTTTCCACTCGTTAGCATGAGCCATCAAATGGAAGGCGGCACTACTGCGATTCAGTCTCAGGCGTACATCCACTCCGTTCAACAAATACTTGTCTTGCAACCACATGTCCAAATGCAAACGATCCATCAATTCTAAACTGCGTCTTATTTTCTTTCGACGCTCGTTAAATCCCACATTGTGAGGGACTGCTGGAATTATATCTTTAGTACCATTATTGCCATCCTCAGTAGACTTCGCCGGTATTGACACCTCTGTCTCGTTGAACTTTTCCGAGGTGTCAGGTTTCCAGACCACCGAAGCATCCAGATGAGTGTTCTTGGCTTCTTTTCCGTACGTCAAGAGATTTTCCAAATAAGCACGGTAAGGGTAAGTATCCAAACTGCTGCTGATCAGTTTGTTATTCAAGTACAAATCTACTTCGCTGAACAAGGAATGCATGAAATTATTGACGGGAGCCACTCTGTCATCGGCCCCAGGAAGGGTGTTGTCCGTTTTGAGCACTTGGAGTTTCAGGTACAAGTAGCTGTTATTCAGATCGATGTAATCTTCGGTTTGTCCTTTGATTTCAAATTCGATAGGAGCTGAATCCGTCAAAGACGATACAGGATGAAATTCTACCCATTGGGATTCTTTCATCGTCATCATGGTGGGAGGCATGGTAAACATATCCAGTTCTGACTTGGTACATTCGCAAGAATCTCGGTGCATCATTTTTTTTTCACAGATAATAATCAAACACGTCTAATTCTCTGACGGTTCTTCTTCTTTTCTTATTCTTTTTTGAAACACCACCGTGTGTTTTATGAGCTTTGAAGGGATTTCGATATCGTCGTCTCTTTCTACCTTGTCCTTGCTGTGAAGTGGATGAAGAAGTAATGCCAGAGCCTGAAGCGTGAAGCGAATTTACAGGATTTTCTCGGAGACCCAAAAGATCTTTGCCAGTGTTTAACAACACATTTTTGCCTGCTCTCATAAAGGCTTCTTTAGGATTTTGTTTGTCAATGAGGACATTTTGCAAAAATTCTTTTCCTTGCTTCAAAGCGGCATCTTTTAAGGCCTGAAATCCTCGACTCACCATCGGTTTCAAAATAGGAGCTACCGTTTGAAAAGCCGATCTTAATATATCTCCTAAACCATGTCCTCGTTGTCGAGCCGCTCCTCGGTACACTGGATACATTTTTTTTGTTTGGGTCAGTTACAATTCGTTAGAGAACCTTTTTCGAAAATGTAGTTTTACCGTGACTTTTCCTTTGTCAATGAATGGCACACTTTGTCCTAAATCTCCTTTGATACTAATGTTGACACTGTCAAAATACGATTTACTGACTGAAAGATAATGTGGATGTACAAATTCACGGTGAACGTGAAACGTGTTTCCACCTTCTTCGTACGCACCAGCAGCAGTATCCACTTTGAAAGGAATGACTCTCAGTAAGGGAGCAGCTGTGTGGCCCACCACGTTGTACTCCACCACATCGGAGTACACAAACATTAAATTCAGTCCAACGTTCAATTCGATAGGGGTGCGAAAAGCCTCTCCGAAATCTGTGTTGGTGTGGATTGTTCGATCCTTACCCTCATGATAGCTTTTATTTTCACCCCAGCAGAAAAAGCGATGGTCATGAATTTTCTGTCGTGAACCTGAAAGTTTTCTTTGTCCACCTTTTCGTCGAATGGCTTCCCCCCATACACTTTCAAAAATTGCAAGACGAAACGGCGTGCCACAGGATGGTATTTGATCTCTACCCATTTTTGGTTTTTTTCCAAGACTTTGACAAATTGTGCTTCGAAGACGGCCGCAATCGTCTCCACCAAATGTTGATCACTAAAATAATACCCTTCAGTAATTCTCATGCGATAGGTCGGGTAGGGAGGACTGTCCTTTGGTGTTGTTATACCTATTTTTTTCCCAATTTCAGGATCATTGGCATCCAACTCTTTTTGCACTTTTTCGTTATAGATTGATACGTCAAAAATGGTTTGATTTCCAGACACATTCTTGATTTGCGTAGGATGAATGATTTCTACCAAAGCCACTTCCCAATGAGCGTCGTGATCCAATTGGATAGCCTGAGGTAATTTGGCCGTGAAACAACATAATTTGTTGTTGGGAAACACATCCATGGAACTGTCACTGGGTAACGTCACATAAAATTGGTCATTCATAGTAGGTCCAAAGTGGTTTTGGCGTCCAAGGAGTCACCACTCGATTTCAATGGATGTTCAAAGGGTTCTAAAAGAGGACTGCTATTGTGGTGACTGGAAGAAGGTGGTGGTGGTGGACTGGCGTTGGTCGTACTACTACCGTGGTGTTGGCTGCTGTTGTTGTGGCTGCTGTTGTCCGTTGTCGTCGTAAATTTCAAAGAGGGACTGGGTAAAAGATAACCGATGCAACTGCTGAGTAAAATGGTCCACAATTGTTTGTCCCCTTGTTGCAAACTCAAATTGGCAATAGCTGCTCCGATGACACAATACACTACGAAAATTTGGCAGAAAAAGACGATTTGATTTTTAGGCACACGTTCTCCGCACCACACCCAAAGCGGTTGTTTTTGTAATTCTTGAAGAGAAGAACTCTGCGAAGGAGTCGTTGAAGTCGTGGTTGCTGTGTTAAATGGCATGTTGTTGGGTTACTTCTTTTTCTTTTTATAGTCGACGACTTGAGAAGCAGCAATCCAAGAATCAAAACTAGGAGGATATCCTTTCCAACGTACTTTGACTTCTTCTACTCGATGTTTGCCTACTTTGCGTGTTCTTTGTTCGCGAATGCTTTCGATGTCGTACAAGGCGTCTTCGTTTTTGGTCACTCGTTGTAACTCAGGCAAGTAAAATGTTCCTTTGAGCACTTCACCGTGCATGTCTTCCAATTTATAGACGGGAGGATGGCGTCCACGCACGGGGGTAGTGACACGAAACAATTCGGTGGTCCAGTTGGGTAAATAACCTTTGTCAAAAGTGCGTTTGGTTTTTCCGATGCGAACCCAATCTCCCGTCTTTAACTCTAAGGGTTTCTTCTGAGGTCTCCATTTAGGGGTACCAAACAATTTATCAAACACGGTCACTTCGTTCTCAGGGCTGACCTCTTCGGGGGCACATCCTATGCTACGATGGTACGATTGATTGTACGCTTTGACCAAACGAGGTAACACGTCGATGTACTTGAGAGTATGTTGATGTGTAAAATATTTCCACATGCGTTCTTTCAAAGTTCTTTGAAAACGTTCCACGATACTGGCTTTGGTTTCAGGATTTTCGGTAGTAAAAAAATGAATCTGTCTTTGTTTCAATTCTTTTTGAAAAGCTTGGTTTAGAAATTCGGTGCCTTTGTCAGTTTGCCATCGTAAAGGGTGACGACCACTTTGTTTCAAGACCAATTTTAAGGCACGTACCAATTCGGTACTGCTTTTAGAGGTCAAAGACACGACCCAAGCAAATTTGGAAAACACGTCGATGACACAAAACAAATATTTGTGACCACGATTATAGGTGGCCAAATGAGAGACGTCGGCTAAATCGGCTTGCCATTGATGATCGATGCCTTCCACTTGGGTTGAACTTCTAGAAAATTTACGTCGAATGGGTTTGTATAACGTGTACGTCGATTGTTCTTGTAACCATCGTCGTACTTCGGGTAAACGTACACTTTTCAATTTACTTTTGGCAGCTCGATATAATTTTTGAACTCCTCCGTAACCAGCAGCATGGCCATGATTGTAGTAAATGGTCGCTAAAAGTTTCTCCATGATTGATCAATAAGTCACCCACTGTTCGATGCTACTACTTTGAGTGTCGTGAGGTTTGGACGAAGTGGCTTGACGCGTTCTGCGAGCCACAGGAGTGGTGATGGCAGGTTTCTTCTTGGTGGTCTCTTTTTTCACTTCAGTCTTGCTGTCTTTCTTTTTTTCTTCTGCTGAAGAAGGAGTGGACATCTTCTTATGAACCCAATCTTTCATTTTTTCTCGATGAGGGGTAGGCGAGGGTGTCAACAAGGACGCGGCAATTTTACTAGAGATACCAGCAGACGGAGTTTGAAACACTTCTCGAGTCTCGTCGTCTTCTGTCGTCCCCGTGACGGTGTCTGTTTTAGTGGTGGTGGTCACTTTAGGTTCGCTTTTCATGATCGTCTTAAAATCTCTCAGAATGGGTGCAGCTGTTTCGTCGACAGCTTTTTGGTGAAAGAGTTGCAGACGTTGTAAAAGTTGACCGTACCGTTGCGATTTTTCTGTTTCTGACAAATCACTTCGTTCCATCAGGGTTTGTAATTCTTGTTGCACCTTTGACATCTCGTTGAGATTAGGATTGGGTGGTAAATGAGGTATCCGTTGTTCGTTCCAACGATGAAATTCCATCCATCGTTTGTAAGGCACTAAAGTCAGTTTCGTCCTTCCATTTCATCCAAAGGTACAAAAAATGTGTGGTCTTTTCAGAGAAGGGTGGTCCTTTTTATCTTCTTTTTTTTTTTGTTATCGCATGACACCTCCTAAAAGGGGTCCAGCAATCGTTCCTAACAAAAGGACCCGCTATTTTTAACAACGGTCCTAACAGCATAGGTAGAAATCCTCCTCGTTGCACCAACATTTTTTTCTTTTGTTGAAGAGGTATTTTCTTTTTCACCATTTGACGAAGAACGTTCCGATGTTTGCCTAATTTTTGTTTCTGTATCTTGGACAAAGGTACCGTTCCTTTCAAAACGTTCAAACAACATTCACACACGGTATCGATGATTTCTTTAGGGGCTGTTTGAATGAGTTGTTTTCGCATGGGAGGATTGGATTTGGTTAGGACAGACAAGACGTCCCAATGTTTCGCCAGACGAGGTGGAAGTCGTCCTATTTTACTTTTCTTCTTTTTTTGGTGGTGGTGGTGTGCACGTTTGGGAGTCATCTTTTTTAGTGGGTAGAAACAAGTCTGAAGTCTCTGGCAGGGTACCCTTCTATTTTATACTGGAACACGTCTCCACTGATTGTCTGCACAGCGTACCATCTTCACGACAGGTCTCACTCGACGTTGAGGTGTTTTCAAGGGACTAAATTCAATTCTTCTTCGGATAAATCCACTAAACTTTGTAAGATGCCGGTTCTTTCTTGGACTTTGGTTTTAGGGGACGGTACTTTGTTGGCAGCTGCTGCCATGGCTAAATCAGCCGAAGTCGAGGGTCCCGACGTGGTGACTTTCAAAATAAGTTTCCATTTTTGCATCAAATTAGGAAACACTTGTCTTAAGTCCGGTTTGGCAGGCATCATCGTGAAGGGTGGTGAAGAAGAAGAAGACAAAGATGAAGATGATGTGGACGCCAGAGGAGACCTCGTCACTGCTGGGGGTGATGGTAATGGTGGTGGTGTTTTGCGGGTATACGTTTGCGTCCTGGCCGCAGTACCTCTCTTGCGGCTGGTGGCAGTGGTAGTGGCAGTGGGTGTTGTTTTCTTCTTCTGGGCAGAACTTTTCTTTGGGGCTTTCTTCTTTTTAGGACTTTTTTTTGTGTGGCCTTCTTCTTTTTGGGACTTTTCTTCTTTTTTGGGTGTTTTGGGTTTTTTGGCTTGGGTATTAGGATCCCATTTCAAAAGGGAACGAATCATGACCCCTCCTAAAGAACCGCTTCCACCAGGAGTTAAAATGATTTGTTTTTTAGTCCGTGAATCGATTCTAGGATCAGCTAGTTGTGACAATGCCCCTTTATGTTTTTGAAAAAAACGTTGAGTTTGATGAGGAATGTGAATGATACCTTGCAGTAATTGACGTGCCGTCAAAGTAAACCATCGTAACACTTCTTTAAGACTAACTTCTAACAAATGGGCACGGACTTGTGCATTTATTTCGCGACCGATGCCATACATGGCACGAATCAATTTAGCCGAAGGATGAGATTGAAAGGAAGTCATCTTGAAAGAGTGTGAGACAGAAATGACGTAGTGACTGTTTTTATAGTTTTTTTTTCTTCTTCAGAGAGTGGCTGAAGGGGACGTGTAAATGACAGGGCCTCCTTCTTGACCCCAAGGGTGAAACAATTGGGCACGAAATCTCAAATAGTCAGGAGTGGTGGGTTTTAAGTCGATGAGTAAATACTCGTGAGGGGTTTGAATGGCATCGTCGTACGCATAATTTAACCAAGGAGCACCGAACTGTTTGGCTAACACTTGCACTTGAGATTTGTCTCTGGGGCTTTTAAACAAGACCACGTAATGAGCGTTAAGACTGATGGTCCGATGGGCTTTACTTTGTTGAAATAAATTTTGAGTAATATATACAATACTAGCATTACGATGGTGTCCTTTAATTTCTTCTTCGTCTTCTCCTAACATGTCGTCGAAGATGACCAGATGTGTCTGACTCACGTCAGACACGATCCCATCGTCTTCGCGAGGGATGCCTTCTACAAATGAAATGGATTCTCCTTGACTTTCTTGGAGTAGTGTGTAAGACTTTTGCCACTCTTTGTAACACCACACGATGCGTTGAGGTGGACGATCGAACAAATGAGATTTGTGTTCGATCAAACGTTTGACAAATTCCGTTTTGCCTGAACCACTAGGTCCAGCAATCAACATGTTAAAAGGATGGCGCAGATACAAAGCGTCCCAACTGGAACGATCTAACTTTTCGTCAATCACTTTGACTACAGAAGCAGAAGAGGTAGACGAGGTAGAAGAAGATGTAGCCATGACTGAGGTAAGAAGATTTTTGAGACGAAGACAAAAGACCCAAGACATTTTATACGTTTTCATACACGTTTATTTTTTTATTTTTTTTTTGTAAAAAAAAAACAACACAACAAAACATATTTACAAGTCATGAAATCGAACGAGTGATAAAATAGCAAAGTAAAATGATCACGTACAAGACTAAGGCTACCACTAAAACATTTAAAGTGTTGTATAAACAAGGCAATGTACAACAAGAACAAAACACTGTCCTAGGAATGAAAGGTCTAGGCACTGGGGGTGACATTCTTCTGGTCGTCTTTGTTTTGGTAGAAGAATGAAATGTCTCTGACGGCGCTAAAGAAGAGTTGTGTTCCTCAGGGGGTGGTTGAATTTGGACAACGGTGTGGTCATCTTTCTTTGCTGCGTCAGGTTCTTCTTCTTCTTCTTTCAGGGGTTCCCATTTGGGTTCCCATTTCACTTTTGGACTCTTAGTACTGACATGCCAAATCTTTGGCAAACTGGCCCACTTCTTGTAGCCAAACATTGAAACCAAGGTCTCTCCAGTGACGTACATCTTTCCAATTGAAAAGTTGTTGGTGTAACTCACTAGCAAAACACACTTCTTGAAATGTTTTATAGACAGATAAAGTGTGACGAATGTCTTCTTCACACGGAGGTACCTCACTTGTTTTCATCACCACTCTCAACACTTTGAGTACAATTTTTCTTTCGTGCACTGATAAAATAAAGTCTTTATAATCTTCTACTAAGGGTGATGCATGAATGGTCATATTGTTTTGGGGTTTTTTTGTTCAAAATAGTCCAAAGCAACCACGGTTCCTCCAAGATAATCCAAGGCAAACACTTGTCCTCAAAAATACTCCACAACGAATGTCCTGGAAAGCGAATTCCAAGATAAGCAGTCACTAAGACACACACCACATAGTGTCCAAAATTCAATGGAAACAGTTCTTGTATCAAGCTTTTATAATCCTCTAAGGTCTGAACACGATCGTTGACTTCCTTCCACGGAATACGTTTCACAAGTGAAGACCACAGTCCTGACATGGTGAGCTTTTATAGGGTGAGGTTCCAAAGGTGGGTATCTTTGGTGGTGGGTTTTTATATCCAGGTTCTTTTGTGATAGACTATTCCCGGGATTCTACAATGAAAGGTTTTCTCCAGAATCTTTCTTCTGACAGTTTGGAAGTAAGCATACCTTAAAAATCGAGAAATGACTTTGAGTTTGCGTTTCACTTGGATCTGGACAAACTCTTGGTAAATCCGTTTTCGCAACTTCAAAGGCAAACCACGAATGTGTTCTGGTAAAGTTTCTGACTTGGAAAGAAGTAACTCTCTTTTGTGTTCTTCACGATAGCGGTGATAGTTTCTCTCCAGAATCAGACTTCTGATACGGTGGAAGTAGCAATAGTTTAAAAATCGAGGAATGACTTTGAGTTTGCGTTTCACTTGGATCTGGACAAACTCTTTGTAAATTCGTACTCGCAGCTTCGAAGGCAAGTCACGAATGTGATCTTCTAAACTAGTCTTCTTGGTGACAAAATACTCACACTTTAACCAAATGGAATCGGTGGGTAAAGGATATCTAAGATGATCAGTGAGAAGAACCGTATTACACGTCAGTCGACGTAAAGACGTTTCGTCTTGAGGTGACACTTCTAGTAAAAGTTTTTTGGTATTCTTCTCTGTTGGTTGTTTCCTTCACTTCGTTCCATCGAATTATATGGATCACTGCCACATTGTAGGTGCTGCCCTCCAAACTCTTACAAAAGGCAGGTAGTCGTTGATCAATGTCTGACCATTTGAATATCTTGGTACTAATCAGTATTTTTATAACATTCAGATACCAATGGTTAAAACATGTATGTCGTAAAGGATGTAACTGTTCTTTACGTTTCACTTGTATCTGAACCAACTCTTTGTAAATGCGTTCACGCAACTCCAAAGGTAAACCACGAATGTATTCTTGTAAAGTATCCTCCGACATGTTGTTACTTCTTCTTCTTGGCATCAGGCTCATCGTACCTGTACTCTTCTGGGGCCACTAAAGGTAAGAACTGACAGTGCGGAGACCATCTGGCATGTTCAATGTAAGCTGAGTCGGTAGGCTCCCATTGGTGAAGTCTCACACCGCAACTGAAACATTGAACTTTATCTCCTTCTCCCAAGTAGATAAATCCAGATCTGGCTAAAGCTTTGTCAGTAGTTGATTGTAGTAGATATTTAGGAAACTTGTCTTTGAACGTCTGGAGTCGACTTTCATACTTGGAATAGCCAGGCAATATCGACAATTCTTTATGACATTCACAGGTACGTTTAGTATTCCCAATAAAGAAGAAAGGACATCCTGCATCTCTAGAGGGATGGTGAGGTGCTGCATCAACGACGTCAACGCGTACGGAATCCGTCTCATCGTGTGAATCACTGATGCCAAAGCGTACGGAATCCGTCTCCTCGCATGGCACTGCATCGCACTTTAAGTCGTGATGACACTTCTTGGAGTTCACACCACTAGATTTCTCCCTTGGTCGGTGGGTGGCATGAGTATTCTTATTCATCTTTGGTGGGAGGATGACAAAATTACTCATCTTTTTTTCTTCTTCTTGCTCGGTCAACGTTGAAAGTCAGAATGAATGGTTAGGTTTGGAACTGGCTCCTTTTTTTATGCTGCAGATCGGCGTGTCCGTAAGGCAAAGTGGTGTGGTCTGGAAGTCTCACTCGTTTCTTGTACACGATTTGGTACACTTTTTGTAAAGGGCGACTGACAATTTGGTGATTAGGTAACCGTACGATCTTGTGAGGTTCCAACGTTTGCAATCGAAAGTCTTCCGCTTGTCCAGACAGCAAAGCATTTTTCAAAACCTCAAAGTTGACTACTTTGCTGGTTCGATAGTTGAGGGTCAATCCTTTGACTTTACATTCCACTTCCTCGAGGAGGAGCAACGTGAGTCATGTAAAGTGTAGCCTTTCCATCGGTGATGGTAAACTTGTCGTTGGATTGTTGAACGTGTTCTATTTTGGACATGACTTTGTCTGGTGTTAATTCTGCCGGGGTGCTGAACTCGATCCAAACAGGGGACTTCAAATTGTCGTGATGAATAGACAGTCTCAATCGATCGTCCTCTTTGGCTCCGCATTGTCGTTTCAAGTTCTGTAACACAGAACCCCACAAATCGCTAATGAACCCCGCCGCTTTCTCGGGAGGTACTTCGGACTTGAAGTCTTTAAAGTGAACCGTGTGAGTGTAAGCTGTGGTTTTAAATTTTCGAGAGGTTATTTTTTGCGTCTCTCGAATGCGATAGTAATTTTCAGGAGGAGCCACGGTAGTAGGTCTTTTTTGGTCTGGGGTTCTGGTGGTGGTGGGTTTTGTTTTGGGTGGGATAGAAGTTTGGGTTTCAGGTTCACTCATCTCCTCTTTGAATTCGCTTTCATGGACTTGAGCTAGTAGTTCAGCGAGCGGTGTTTCAGGCGGCACGGAATGTCTTCGTCGTCGTGGCCTCTTTGTTTCTTCTTCTTCTTCTTCTTCTTCTTCTTCTTCTTCTGTTTTCTCATAGATTGGGCGTGATCTTTTCATCTTGAAGTTTGATTTGAAACTGATTCAGTTTCACCCAGGAGCCTATATATAGAGAGACCTTTTTACCTTCAGAATCAGTCTTTGTGATTGAACTTTCAAACAGTAAAAATGGAAGAGTCAAGAAGAGGTCGAAGCCCCAATAAAGGACATTGGTCTTCCTATTATTGGGATTATCTAAGCTATGGAACACCAAAGAGAGATAAAAGTCAAGATACTTGTTATATATGCCAAGAGAAAGGACATTGGGCTCCAGAATGTCCACAACGTCAACACCAAAAGAGAGATAAAAGTCAAGATACATGTTATATCTGCCAAGATACATGTTATATATGGGCCCCAGAATGTCCACAACGTCAAAACCAAAAGAGAGATTTTGGAATTGAGTTGAATAAGTATGTCCATAAGGTGTATGATAATTATGCTGCTGACATACTTGGTAATGTCTATCATATGAAGTCTGGAAGGAAAGTTAAAGGAAATTTGAATTCATTTGGATTGATAACTATTATGGTTGCTTGTAAGGAAGGAAAGAGGGAGAAACATACAAATCGAGGGAGATTTGTCTTTGAAGCGGTGAATGGAGTGGATCTACCAAGACAGAGTCAAGTGGTACATCTCAATGATGTACTTGATGATGATAGAATAGAAAATCTTAAAGTGATGACTGCAAGTGAACGAACATGTTTGCACAAACATGTGAAGAATGATAAAGAAAAAAGGAGAGTTAATTTTGGAAGTGCTAGAAATGTGTTGTGCCAGTTTGTTGGTGAGACTGAGAAAAGAAGATTTGGAAGTATGGCAAAGGCTTTTAAATATTTTGATTGTAATAAAGGAAGTATCTACTATTGCTGTACTGGGATTTATAAGTCGGTCTTTTCGAAGAAGTTCTAGAAAAGATTTCAAGCTAGATTGGAAGAGCCAGAGAAGAAGAGTCAAGTAACTAAAGGATTTGTGAGACCTGTGAAATTAACTGACTTGAATTCAGGATTATATAGTCAGATGGATTCCACTTGTGATGTGGCAAGATGTTTTGGATTAGATCAGCCTGAAGTTTACTGGATTTGTAGGAAAAGGCAGTGGATTAGAGATGCTAATGGACCTTTTATTAAGTTGGAGTTTATCAATGAGAGTCCAGAAGAAAGTTATGAGAGAATTGTCGACAAGAATCTTCCTGAAGTGTAAGAACAAGAAGACGATGAAATGGTGGAGATGGAAGTGGATTGAACTGTATTGGACTTATATGAAATTGTTTATTACAACGAGTAACATAATGTATATACATTGAATAAAATATAATTATTATTGATGTATATCTCCGCTCTTGTTTGTTTTTAGGTCCGCGCACTGGGTCTGTGTTTTTTGGGGTAAGGGGTGATGGAGTGCAGAATCCGCGAAGCCTAGAATGACGTCCTAGGGATAACGTCAGACGCGGATAGTGTGAGTGATGTTTTTTTTTTTTGTTTGGAAAGGGATGTTTTCCTTCACATCAGTGTTTAAAGCATATAAAGCGACGCATTCCCCAGTTGAGCTACCACCGTTGACCCGTCTGATAACTCCCACCTCCTGTTGGATAGTAATCAAAAAGTGTGTGTTGAATAGTAATCAAAAAGTGGATTTTGGATAGTATTCAAAAAGTCGATTTTGGATAGTATTCAAAAAGTGGGTGTTGATAGTATGTTGGCGTGATTTCATCCCTTCGTCATACCCTTTCGTCTGATAGTAGGTTTGGGTTTTTAGACAGCACACAAGGCTATTGGGATAGTGTGTATGGGGTATTGGATAGTAGATAACAAAGTAATTGGATAGTAGATAACTAAGTATTGAATAGTAGATAACAATTCCCACTGAAGTCTGTAGAAGTCTTAGAAGAAGAAGACCCTCCAGAAGATGCCCATGTTAAACAACAAAAAGAAAAACAACGGCCCTTTTCAGGGCCACCCATTTTTCAAGAAAAGATATGAGTTTCGAAATTTTAGTACTATTTTTAGTCAGCCAATTTTTTAAAAAATTTTCCGGATTATTTTCAGTCTCCGCTAACGTCCGGTACGATTTCGGAATTTTTGTGCTACTTTTAGTCTCAGCCAATTTTTTTACATTTGTTTCCGGATTATTTTTAGTCTCCGCTAACGTCCGGTACGATTTCGGAATTTTTGTCCTACTTTTAGTCTCAGCCAATTTTTTTTAAAATTTTTCGGATTATTTTCAGTCTCCGCTAACGTCCGGTACGATTTCGGAATTTTTGTGCTACTTTTAGTCAGCCAATTTTTTAATATTTGTTTCCGGATTATTTTCAGTCTCCGCTAACGTCCGGTACGATTTCGGAATTTTAGTGTTACTTTTAGTCTAGCCAATTATAATCTAATGTTCCGGATTTTTTCTAGTCAACGCTAAAGTCCGTGACGGTTCCCGAAGTTTAGTACAACTTTTAGTCACGTCCATTTTAGTGTTATTATGAGTTGATTCCCTTGATTAAAACTATTTATAACATAGGTACAATATATGCAAATTTACTGACACCTCCAACATGATCTGAGGTATAGGTAATGCTTTATATATAACTCTAGGCTATATAGATATAGCCACTAGGCAGAAGATCACTACACACGGCGTGTTGGAGAGTATATGTGGGGTTTTGTATAGCATAGATTACGGGGTATTGGTCGCTACACACGGCGTGTTGATGGTATAGTGTGGGGTGTTGGATAGTAGATGACGGATTAATGGTCACTACACACGGCGTGTTGGATAGTGTAGTGTGGGGTGTTTGGATAGTAGATGACGTTGTATTCGTCACTACACACGGCGTGTTGATGGTATAGTGTGGGGTGTTTGGATGGTAGATAACGTTGTATTCGTTACTACACACGGCGTGTTGATGGTATAGTGTGGGGTGTTTGGATGGTAGATAACGTTTTATTCGTCACTACACACGGCGTGTTGATGGTATAGTGTGGGGTGTTTGGATGGTAGATGACGTTGTATTCGTCACTACACACGGCGTGTTAAATTTCCGTTGGTACCCAGAGTGCCCCCAATGCTAAAATTCCCCTGGGACTGGTTGGTGGAAGTAAAATATTACAGAGAAAGAATGATGTGGTGGTATCCAGTAAACCTACACTTGGAAATTGAATACTTAGCCCAGATAAACTTGATTATGGGTTTAATTCAAGAAGTGAAGAAGGAGGAGGAAGTAAAGAAGATTAAGAACTCCTCTTCACCTTGTCGAGTAGGACTTCTTAAAGAAGTCCTGGATTGTTTAAAAAAAGTTAGATGACAATTTAAAGTGCCCAGTCCTCACTCGACAAGAAGTGGCCCTGCTCCGAGTTGAAACCATTGTTAAAAAAATTATGGAGCAGGAAGTCGCAAAAGTCAAGATTATGTGGGCTAAGGAAAAAAAAAGAAAAGGAATTCAATCGTCTGAACTTGAACTGGATGAAAATTCAAGACAAGTTCAGGCAATTGGGACATCCTGACTGGATACCCCACCAGAAGAAGGGGGAGAAGAAGAAGAAAAAGAAGTTCCACCTCTCAGACGTCCTAACTAAATGTTGGAGGAAATAATAATTTCTCCTCCAATGGCCCTTTTCAGGGCCACCCATTTCACAAGAAAAAGATTAATTTTCCATTCTTGCCTACCCTTGTCCCTGTACAGACCCCAAACCCAGATTTAACATTGTGGGGCCTCTACAGGCCCATAATGTTAAGTCTATGGGGGCCCATAGTGCCCCCACTTGACCCGAGGCACTTGGTGCCCGAGTCTTTTTTTGGGGCCTCTACAGGCCCATAATGTTAAGTCTATGGGGGCCCATAGTGCCACCTCATGGGCCCCAGTACCAACCTATAACTACTAACACTAATGTATAATTCTATATCCAAGATATACATTGAAAATATTCCGTTTAGATATGTGGGAAAAGGCAGATCTTTAAAATCGAGATAAATGGTGGCAACATTTTCTAAAATTGTACTGAAGTTCGAAAACTGAAATGCAGGTCAGTGATCTTTCCTTTGTCGTAATGGTGTAGTACTGACAAAGATACGTTCAATTACAAAGTTTCATAATTCGATCATGAACATTACCTGAAAATAACCTAAACATTAAAATTGTAAAAAAAATCATCGAAATGAACGTAAAATATATGTTATAGTGACCTACTTTTTGAAAAACACGCGTCTAATTGCATACCGATGGATCGTCTCACAACGTTCTTGATTAGAATCAAGAGTGTCGACATTTACGAATATATGCACGTAAGAAACAATTGAGTAATAAATTTACTTCGGAAAAAAATACATTTTAAATATTTTTGCAAAGCTTTTGTAAAAATGTTGCTTTCAAAAATACGTCACAAGGCATGTGTAGATATTGCTTTCTTTACCTTTGTTTGTCACCATTACCAGGGACATACATTTTTACAAAGACTTTAAGGATACATTATATAAGAAATAAATGTGAAGCACTGCAAATCTCTAATTTCAAAACATGAGTAGAACATTTTGTAGCAAATCATGGAATCATTTTTTTTCTGATGACCACAATAAAGACAATCTGTATTAAATTAATAAATATACATTCGCAAATGGCAATTACAGCTATGCTTTATTTCTTATTCGCTTGTCCCTCAATCTGTCTCCCTATTCCCTTTATTATCCTCAGGGAGAAGTAACTTATCCCATTTATGGAACTTAATTTGAGCCCTATAACTATTCCATTCATCTGTAAAGAATGCATACGATCATATAGCTAATAATACCGTCCCCCCCCCCCCCAACAAAAATACAATACTAAAAGATGATCAAAAATGAAACTTTATTTGCAACACTGCAGCAATTTGAAAGAAACAATCTATGAAGGAGTTATCTATAGGCACTAAGTTATTTCAGTCATTATCTGTATAAATGTTTATCTGAATAAAAATATGAGAAACTTTCACAATAATTTAGCATGAAAGAGAAATAGAATTGTTGGTGCTACATATGCAAATAAGTTTATTCTGCGTTTTTCCACGACACTATGTATTATACGAGCTATTTTCTTGAGTAACAAACAACATACATAAATAACATCAGCTATTCAATCTATTTGAATGTTAATAACTTGATACACTAGGTTTCATAGGACTATACCACGTTTTCTATAGTCTGTGAGAAAAACAATGATGACAGCTTGCTTCTATGTCAGACTACAAAGGGTGCTCTGATTGTACTGCGCGCGCTATTGCTTGTTCTTGGTCTCGCCACCTATTGACTGAGACAACCCCAAACTTTGCTTCTGTTTAGGTATCATGGCTAAGGGGTAAAGTGCGTGGAATTAGCATACATATATGTCTGCGGAGCTGGTAGGGATAAAATACAAAATTGTAAATTGAATCGCCATATAGCGTAGGAGCGAACTCAACAGCATTGGTGCAGAGTGCGACAAGTCCTGCGACACTCTCAACGGGCAGCCATTTATGTATTTTTTCCTTGTGGGCAGAATATTATGTATAATATTTCGTATTTGTGGGCAGAACCCTATATATTTGTGGGCATATATATATATATATATATATATATATATATATATATATATATATATATATATATATACCAAAATTCATTAAACATAATATGGCTTTTGAAGTGTTGGTATAAAGCAATGTGATACACCCGTAGCATAGGTATATAAAATTGTGATTTGGCCATGGCGTACGAATACTCATAATGTTTATGTTTTCATAGGTACTATACGCTCTAAACTTGATTTTTGATTTCCTGGAGATTAGAAAACAAAAAAAAATATTCATATTCAATTTTATTCTATATAAATTAATATCTTGGAACAAATAAAACCAAAAGTACGGAGTCCAGAAAAGAAATGCCATTGAGCTCCTCCCTGTGCTGTCTGCTGTCATCTCTGTGAATACTGCTGTTTCCGCCCCCTCCCCCCCCCCCTCTCTCTCTCTCTCTCTTGGAATAAATCTGCAAATATTCTGCGCAGCTCTGTTGGGAAAAAGGACATCAGAAAAGGAGCAAGATGATGAATCAACCTTCAGTCTACCAAACTGTGAATTAATTGAAGAGTTTGGTAGAGATATGGCTGACAAATTTGTAAATGAAATTGATCATTCTGTGTTCAAAATGTTTGACTGTCAGTAAAGACAGATTCGTACAATTTGAGCCTGATGACATACTGAAGTTTATATAAAACAAGTAAAATGCAAATACTCTAAAAAGACACTCTTTGATACAAGGCTACAAGGCTTGGGACTGAATTCTTTGAATAAAAAAATAAATCCAGAAACTTCCACGAACTTTTCCCATCTGAATTGGATCAGCACATTGCAGATTTTATACTCAAAAGTAAGATGAATCTGATTTCGAACCCAACAGCTAAATAAATAACATTAGCTCCGTGAATGTCAACATAATAATAAAGAAATACGCAAGTACAATCATAAGAGGAAATGACGCAAATTTTACATTAACCACATAAGCTCTTCAGGCAAAGCAAAGATATTTAAAATCTAAAGGAAAAGGAAATAAACCCAATCACAGTCAGCCAATCACTGATAAAGAAATAAATGCTTCGCATAACTGAATTTTTTTTTATGGGGATGGAAACACCTGAAGCCATTGTTAACGTAATGTGGTTCAACAACTCAGTGAAGTTTGGCTTGACATTACTATTTGAAATTTGAGGGGAATGATGTTATACTAAAAAGAGATGTGAATGACCATGAGTATCTTGAACTCAATGAAAGGCAGACAAAGACAAGAATAGGAGACAATGTGAAAGACATCAGGGTAATTTATTCTAAATTGTATCAAAATAAAGACAACCACGATAGAGATCATATTGCATTTTTACAAAAGGTATGCAGTTCTAAAACCAGCGGAACTTTGTAAATCAGAAAATCCCTTCTATATTGCCCCGATTACTTTGCTGATGAGATCTACAGACCCAAAATGGCGTAGAAAACAAGCTGCCGGAATTAACAAACTGGGATGCACGATGAAAAGAATGAAAGAAAAAGCAAATATGACAGTGAGAAAAAAATTGAGAAACACCAGCAGCAGGAAGTATCTATTTCAATAGTTACGAGACAAAAGCATTCCCCCAATTGATATAATGCAAATTTCCAGCTACAAAAACGTAAGGTCTATAAACAGCTACTCAAGCATCAGTGATAAACAACAACAGACATACTCCAATTACCTGAGCAATACCAACCCCCAACCCCCCGAGTAATAATGCAACAAACAGGTTTATAACTGCACCGTATCAGACTGAGCTATCTCCAGTTCTCAAACATGTAATATACAGCAAAGAAAGATCATCATCAGCAACCCATTCTATGGATCAAATATCACCGCACAGAATATGTTTCTCCTGAACCTCCCGCAAAACAACGTAAATGAGATTAGTAACTGGGTCAAATTATTTTAATAAGCAACAGTCAACTACTCATACAGGTTCCCCACAACCAAAACGAAGGTGAATTATAGAAAGTGACACCGAAAATCAGTAGGAAGAGCGAAATATGGACAGTCACGACAAGAATGAACTGTAATTAGGGTTAAATATTTTTAATTACCTCTTGTTCATTCATTATTTTGTTTTTTCTGGCTTGAATCGACAGGACTTGTAGATCGATGTTAATGGTCGTGCTGTCATTGTTCATGACACGGAACTTTGCAAGTTTGATGTATGCATTTACATTATTAGAACACTTTTAATTTTAAATGTCAACTGTGTTCGTTCATTTCAATTATTAAATACAAAAAGAAACATATATTATTTAATACGAATGAAGTTTGAACAAAATTACGAGTCACTAAAGAATTTCTTTCTTGGGCATACATATATGAGAGGGGCTTGTGAAGAGTTCACTCCCTTCACATTGTACAATTTATGGCCGTCAGTTTTACCTCCCTTTCAAAATGTAAAAATACACATAAATAGTATGTAGGATAAATAACATATATATATAGTATGCACGCTGTAACTTTGATATACCACTCGTTGTACAAATTTTTTAAAGAAACCTCAGCAAGTCTCGTTTGCTTTTAATGAAAATTGTACAACACGTGGTATATCAAAGATACTATATACATACATACATACATACATATATATATATATATATATATATATATATATATATATATATATATATATATATATATATATATATATATATATATATATATGAATTTGGGATCACAATAAAATCGCTGATATTAGGTATGCATTCTTTTGAAATAAACAACCCTTTATTGTAGTTTTACCCAGTATGTCTGCCTCAAGTTTCTTTTGAGGCAACAACCATTTAGGACGAGGTATCGTTAAACAGTTTATTTAACTTCCAAACAGTGAAGCATACTTTAAATCGCCCGAAACTAAAAGCAATATTAATATCATATTATACCTATAAAAATAGATTCAGCTATATGTTAATTTGTAGCATTAGAAATAAACTATTCACATAATTACCAAATTTACTCTGGCTATTTGCATGTGAAAGAGAAGTAAAGCAAGGATACATTTTAGGTGCAACAAAAACACTAAAGAGTTCGTTATCGTAGCAATAATAACTGCATTTGTATGCACAATGATTCTTTGCTTTGTATGCTTCTTTCTCAGCCCTGTCTGTCCCTCTCTCTTTCTCGGTGAAAATGAACAAATGTTTACAGCAAACAGAAAAATATAAAACACAAACAGAATTAAATGAAATAATTTCACATATAACTAGAATTACATACCTGCACAGTCTCATAGAATGTCCTCAGGCAAATTGGAAATATTAATGTACGACTTTCTTGCTTGACGTGGATTGCACAATCCGCATGTGCAAAGTCAATCAGGTCGTCATGTGACCCATCTAACGGCGGACTTTTACTTCTTGTCAAAAAGGCTAGAAACTTAGGCTGGTACACACCTCAAAGGAAACTGGCTGGGAAACAAATAATTGGGAAGACGACACTCACAGAATTCCTGATAAAACTCCTGGAATTAAATCTTAGACTCGCTAACTTTGGGTTCAATGGCAAGAACTACTTCCAGGTAAACGGGACAGCCATGGAAACTATGTAAATATGGCTCGCTATATGTAACTATATTTTTGGGCCGATTAAAAACCAGCGTCTCCTTTTTGTAACCTATGACCCATACAAATGGATACGTCTCATTGAAGATTTAGAAATGACATGACTACATGGGTGGGAAAAGCTAGACTAATTCATAACGCAAGCCATTTATTTCAATCATTCAATCAAATTCACTCAGGCTATTGCGAACACCGATACTATTTTTTTGGACAGACAACAATACAATTGTCGCAAAAACGCTCCATACAGACACTTATTCCAAAACGACTGCAAACATCCAGCTGGCACGCAAGTCACTGCACCAACAAACATTTCCAACAATTAAGCAATTGAATCAGGAATATAGTGCCTGATGACGTAACATTCGATGAGAGGTGCATAGAGCTAACCCAACATCTGACAAAGCGGGGCTGCAACAGAGATCTGAGAGCGGAAGCGATAAAAAGAGCCAGGCAAACAAACCGTGCCGACTTCCTAAAATATAAGGGAAAATAAAAAGTGAAACGAATACCTTTCATCGTCACCTTCCAATCAGATAACCCTTTAGGTGGGTCACATCATTCTAAACACTGAGCAAACTCTGAATTGCGTTAACTGCTTAAGACGATCGTTCCATACAAACCAGCTGCAGTATTATGTAGCCCTCGAAATTTAAGACACATTCTGAGCATGGCAAATTTAAAGTCACGCTCAAATCGAACAACAGTTAGAAACTCATGGTCTTGTGTTGACAAAAGATGCAAGACAGCATGCCAACACATGAAAAAACAAATACATTTTCAATCACAGTCACAGGTGTAAAGTTAAAAATTGCGAAACAGACTATAACATGCAATGATCTATTTTATTACATGCAAGGTGTGCAGCATGTACATGTTGGAGCAGCAAAACAATTAAATATTAAAACGAATCGCCACAGATTAGATTATGAACTAAACAAAATGGAAAGATCCCTATTGGCGGAATATTTATCTTCCCCGGTCACACTTAAAATGGAGCACAGAAAATAGGAAATCCAAAGAAACCTATTGCATTTGCCCTCTAGGAACACTCAAACCCAGCTCCTTTAATCAAGAAGAATCCAAAACCTACCAATTCCCGTGCATAGATATCAAGACAGTTCCTACAAAATTTACCGAAATCACATTTTCCTGCCATTAAATCACTCTCTCGAACAGATGATCTAAACTTCCACTTTTCTGCTCCAAAAACTTTTCAAATGTAAAGAGTGCATATAATTTGATGAGTTTTTAATTAGTCACAACGCATTTGTGTAATATCCCTTTAGAATAAAACTTTTTTCTTTGAAGTAATCGACAGTTCAATAAAATACTATGTCCGAAATAAAAATTGTAAGTGGACAGTTGTCGACAACCCTACAAATGGTGCACACTTGTCATTACTGACCCACTTGCATGCGTCAGTAAATTAGATTCCATAGTTGTAGCAACCTTCCGCCTTGCTATTGGTTACATTAAATACGTCGTAACAAGTAGCGTTGTACAACCTTGTTCCTTTCATTCATTCGTTTTTGCATCGTTTTTCTAAACATCTACACACCAAACATCATGTCCAAACATCATGTAGATTCTGTAATGTAATTATGTTTTTGTGCTTGTTCTTGTTTCGTTTGTGTAATCGTCCTATGTAGCTTTGTGCCTTTGAGAAAGGAATCGGTAGATTTCAAAAGCGTTGGGCCTGCTTTCACACAAGTTTTGCACTTCTGTTTGTCAGTTTTTGCTTTTTATTGTACTATTTGTCCTGACATACACGATCTCTATGATTCAGAATTATTTGGAAAGACGATTATTTGCCGTGATATATATATATATATATATATATATATATATATATATATATATATATATATATATATATATATATATATATATATATATATATATATATATATATTTATATATCAATGGGTGGGTATGTTTTCTTTCCGTGCTTCAGTGGAATATAATAAATCCTCCCTCTTCGTTCACTGAAAGCGTTTTGTTTCCTCTTTGAAACCACGAAATGTAGCCACAACAAAAAATTCAAAGAAACATTTATGCCCACGGCACCTGAAGCTAGTGAAGTTTAACTGTACATATACTGTTATGATTATCTGCAACCTATCATTCTCAAATCATTTTCATCAACAATGTTGTCCTAGACTCAATTAAATACATAGGGTAATCTGCATGTTAGTCAGGTCTACGCCTTTCGAAATCGCATGTCAAATTGTGCACGCAAATTGATTCCTGGAAAGTCACCGCGACAATGATTTGGTTGAGCCCTTTGTGCCGCTGAGATGCAAGACATATATTTTAGAAGTAATTTGAATTAGTTATTAACTTTACTTACGTAGTGATATCAGGAAGTCCTTATGCAGGAGAAACTAAAAATATTATAGCGCTTTTACAAATTCCTCTGAAGTAGTGATAATGAAAGGTAAATTAAAGGAACGAAAATGAGATTACATAGGTCGAGACGCATATTTCACATGACTGTCAATATTCGTTGCGGACATGCCTTTCCAGCAACCATTATGGGATGAGTCTGTGAAACTTCAGAAAGTAATCATGATCTTCGTCGCAAGAAAGAAGGTATAAAACAATTTGCAATAAATAACGTTGATAATCTTAAAGAATGAATTCAAGCACAATGGGCATTTACGTCGAAATTTGCAGCTAATTTTATAACAAGTAACCCTGATAGCTCTAAATATTTTGTTTTCTTTTCTTTTCTTGTAAACAAGTAGCTCTTTGAAGTACCACTTGACACTGTCCGACTGCAGTGGTCAAATAAATAAGGAAAATGTTAGCATATGGACTCTGTGGGAGTGTTTCCATGGATAGTTGGAGGTTTCAATACTTTTGTTGAAAGTGTTGCGATAGCTGTAAGAGAATGTAGGTTGTCAGTCAACTCATCAAAGATTTAGGCATGGATACCTATGGTAAAACAATAGAAGGTCTATAAATGTTTTCGCTTAGTTCTCCGACGTGAGCTTTGGATGTGTCTTAATGCTATTCATATGGGGTGTTCTTATTTGAAAGAAGATTTTGAGTAATATTCCAATTTAAAATCTAATTAAGTATGTTTTTCGACTTGCATTGGGATTGAAAGAAACCCAGCGTATACAAGATAATAATGTCGAATTTTGATATGCACATCTGAAAATCCTCGAGTTATCCCCACCGTTAGCCTTTGACTCTTTCCTAGGCAATACTAAGTTATGTTTTTTTAAAAAAAACGGTATCAATGAAATGTACAATAAAGTTGGAAGAACATATTGCTTTATTTGGCCTATCTTCACATTTCTGTTTCTAGACATTCACGTTGTTGCTATCTGTGTAGCAGTCTGGTTTGCCATGTAGAGTTGTAAAAGAAGTTTCTTTAGATATAAATTACACACTGTTGTATTAATGAAGTGGAAGCAGTATCTGTACTAGTGGCGAAGCCGACAATAAGATTACTAACGTTTATAACTCTAGTTGGTTTATTTCTCGAGTTATTCTTTTGTGCAAATATATTTGGCTTGTATCTGGAGAATTATAAGAAATCATTTGTTGTTGTGTTGATGCTGCAAAAGAAAATGAGTTCATGGTTTGTACGATATCGAAAGAGTTCTAATGGAGACGTACTAGTTGGACTGACATAGGTTTCTATCTTAGATGTATGCAGGATAATTCGGGTTCGAGTCTGAAAAATATAAGTACATGCTAATCGTAATGCAAGAATTTACTGCATAATATATCTCTCAACTGTGTTCAACAGTCAGGAAACTTGAAACGCATGTATATACGTATGTGTATATGTTCCCGCAGCTGAACAATATCTTAACAAATTATAATTTAAATGTTGATTATATTTCATACAAAAAGGTAGTCACACATTTCGACAATTTATCGATTTATTTTCTTTTAATTTCGACCCAAGCTTAGCTGACATTTTACAAAATGATATCTCTATGATCTGATCCCAGTTTGTTTATAACGTTGCATGTCCAGGTTCCTCCATAGAGGATACTTTGGAAGGAGTCAATATCAATTTCTTTACCGCCATCTTTGTAAGAAACTGGTGGCGGTACGAAAGCATTTCCGGACCGCTGAAAAAGAATAAGAAACTTGCCTCAGTGTTTGTATTTAAAAATGTGTATTTTGTAAAGGTGATCAAAGTAATCGAATAGTATCTGAAATAAATTGAACCCTCAAGTTTGATGAGGTAGAACTTAGAACACATTTTGGTCTAAACAAAGCTGTAATTACTCACTATCGATAAAGGTTCTTTCTATAACATTTTTAGATTTAGGACTGCTGACATACAAAAAACAGACAAACAAACAAAAAACAATTCTAGTGTTATTTTATGATTTAAGTTTAAGAAATGAAGCAAGATTCACGAGAGGATGAAAGCTGATCTGATCAAGTACATCTTGACGAAATTGCAATGCTTTGTAACAAACCCAATTGTAATAAAATGTTAAAAAAACTAATAATTATTACAATAGGGGTTACGATTACATGCAAACACAAAGCATATTGTAGTGAAGTTGCTTTATTACAACAGGGGTTGTAGCTGCATGTTATTTCAAACAATGTTGTAATTAAAACTTGTGTTCGACTAATATTCAACTAAATCACCCGTTGGTACAATTGCCAGGGTCCATAGCTATTCAGATCTAATTACAATGATTACTCATATTTAATATTTTTAAAAAATAATTATTAAAATAGGGGTTACGTTTGCATACAATTAAAACGTATATTGTATTAATAACTTTTGTTTGACCATTATTCAACTGGATCACATATCAGTAAAAATGTCAGGGTAAACAGCTTTTCAGACCTAATTACAACGAGCGCTAATTGTAATGAATTTGATAAGTTTAATACTTAATACAATAGCGGCTACAATTGCATGCAATCATAAGACATATTGTGCTAACATCTAATTTTCTACAATAGGGGTTTGAGACTACATACAAAATTTCAGCTCAGATTGTAACAACAACTTTCACTCATGGTATATTCGATTAGACTATTTATCAATATAAAGTCATCAACTATTCAGATCCAATTAAAAAGACTATTATTAGTCAAAGACCAGAGTAAATTTATTGCACCTCATTAGAAGTATTACAAATGGTTCGCAATTGCATGCAGTCACAGCGCATTTTGTAATATAGTTAACATTATTTCAAAAGAGATTATGCCTGTACACCATTCATTTCCTTTCGTAATGAGGAATATTCAATTAGATCATTTATCGATACAATCGTCAGGTTCAACAGCTATTCAAAAAAGTTTACACAAGGAATATAATGGCCTCGTGTTCAGAGTAAACTGATTGCACTAGACAAGATTTATATCAAAATAGGTAGTAACAGCGTGTAATCACAACGCATTGTGTAACAGCGTTCTCTTCGTTACATTAAGGGATGCGAACTGTGTGCCAATATAACCCTTAATGTAATAAAAACTTTCTTAGAAAATTCATTCAGATCACTTATCAATTTAAATGGAAAGTTTACGGAATAAAGAGGTAGACTGAGACAGAAAGGTGGGTTGAATAGGTACGAAATATGAGTCCAAGGGACTGGACTGGTATTGGAATAGTGAAACTACAACCAAATCCTCTCTCTGACCCCTCCTCCATCTCACCACCTTGCGCGCGTGTGTGTATGAAGGCAATATTTAGACCTTTTTCGTTTTACATCTGCAAATAATCGAAGTTTTATTTATGTAATGCAAACCACCCTCAGGCTTATACTAAAAATATACAATAACCTTGTGCCAACAGTTTCTGCAAGGACCCTAAACGCTCAGAACAAATTTTCGAAAATCATAACTGTTTGGAGGTGATTTAAAAGATAACAAATATTTTTGATGATTGTCCAGAAATGTGAATGTAAAACGAGTACTACACATTTTAAATCACAATTACATTTGGTATCAAAAGGAAATGTTATAACGACTCCCTGCATGAACATAGCCAATTTATTGAATGTAACTGTTTGAAAGCATTGTGTGTCTATTCGTCGGACCCACAGAAAGCTCAAGTAAAGGAATTTTAATTTGTGCTGTTAACTGTTATATATCTTTAACCATATTTGCGAAGAATCCTGTTCCGTTTGCCATCTCCAAGAGCAGTTTACAATCTATTCCTTGAAAGCCACAGCTATTTCGTTAAAGAAACATTTCTCCTGCTTCTTTAAATCTATTTGGAAGTGCGTCCTGTATAACAGAAACAGTGAACGTTTTGGGGGTGGGGTAGGGTTAAGAAGAAGACGCAATTATAAAGGGAAACGGCTCCATTACAACGTCTTGTCACAACACTTTTGAGACAACGTATAAATTACGAAATAAAGCGAAATAAATGAGAAAGTATATACAAGTAAGCAAACGAATGTATGACTCTACAATTATTAAAGACGTATGATTTTCTCTATCACAAATTCGCCCATCCAACCCTCTCCTGGCCACTAATATATGGTTAAATGGACCAAACCAACAAATACCAGTATTTCAAAAGAGAACACTCACTCCAAGTTCCTGTGATTGCACATTAAGCATGTGAAGGCTTTCATTTACCATGCAAGATACACCTAGTAAATTGGAAGATAAAGTTTCAAGAGCATATATAGATTTTGTTGAATTCTCATCTAATGACGACCACATAGTCAGGAAGATAAAGATGAGTCAGAGCTACTGCTATAATTCTAAAACTGTTGTTCCAGGACAGAAAATGTCTGAAAACATTAGCACCGGCCCATAAGCATATGCCCATGCCTTTACAATGCGAGCCACTGTAGTGAAATAGCTAGCATAACAAGTTTAAAGATTTTCAAGGAAGTAGTTTATAAATATTTATACTTACACAGTGATCTAATAATCGTCTTTATCCATCTTTTCTTACATAATGGAAAAATGTTCAACAATAATTATACATATAAAATAGTTATACCATTCTTGCGTGTCTCATATAGCTATTTTCTACATTACTTTTTGATGTCCACACAACGGAAAACGGTAAATCATTCAAATCGTTCATGTAATGTACTAATATATTAGTCCCCGTTATTGATATTAACTTGAGAAAACCGTCCTTAAAATCATTGCAGAACGGTTGCAATCAGTGGTGCTCCCATAGAGTCGAGGAGCTTCAGCTTATCAGTAACAACATACACTTGATTTGACGAGTTACGAGACGGAGGTACTCTTGTTAGGATTGGTACTCATGCTATTTTCTTTTTTCTTCTAGCCCTGTTCGTGATTTTTCTTCCAAGAAAATGCTCCTATATCTTGAGTTTCACGACTTTTTCCCTGCTAAAAAATACCCCATAGTTTGTGATTTCATGAATATTATTATATATACTAGCAAGCCCACACCCCAACACCCAACACTATAATGTAAAAATAGCAATAGCTAATTCAGAAAAAATTTAAAGAACAAGGCGATTGATTCTGTGCATTTCTTTCGTCCCTTAATATCGTTAAACCACGTTTAAAAACACACATAAACAGACAGAAACATTACCCTTTCTGCACAATTTAGAAGTCGGATTCGTACCAACTTCTAGCAACTTGGAAGCGATAATGCAATGTAAATGGATGGGTAAGTCACCGTGCGGATTGAAAAGAGACTGAGTTTTAAATAGCCGTACAAAACACGTCCAAAAGAAAGAAAATATTGTCTACGAGAAGGCCACCTATAAAGTAAAGATTTTTTTAAAAAAAACGCAGTTTTACATCCATCTCGGTTTTACTTCCAACTCTTCGGAACCGCGGTGGCACAGTGGTTATTGTGCCAGACCAGAGAGTGCAGGTTTGAATCTTATCATCACGTCAGCTTGGGACGGTTGGCGTAGTGTGCTCCTTGGCAAGGCACTTTACTCTAAATGACTCGGCATGATATAACCGTAGTGTGCTGTTGTGTCCTAAAGCTCCCAAAACAAACAAACAAACAAAGATCCAACTCTCTGTTGCCTAATATTGTAGAAGGAATAAAATGGTTTAGAGAGGGAGAGAGAAGAGAGGAGATATAAGAGAGAGAGAGAGATTGCTAATTTTACCAAGATCAATACAAAATGAACCAATTCAGTCTCAATTGCTCATTATTGTACTGGTTGTTCCATTTTCAAAGAAGTTCACATTTTCCAGTGCGTCACAACAAACTGTTTCTCCCCCGCGGCACAATATAGTAAAGATCAGAAAATATATTACTATTCATCATTTACTTTGCATTGTACCAAATTCAGATCAATCAAGTATTAAGTTTTTATCACGCTGACTACCAATACATGTGGAAAAAGAACCATAAATGTCGCGACAAGGTAGGCATTTTCATATCTGTTCCAGGAATTCTCAACAATTGACCAAATTGTCCACAAGTGTTTGAGAAAACTACGGCGAGACGTAGATACGTGTTGATCTGTGCTACTTTGTTTTTATCGGGTATTGACTTAAAGAGAGAAAAGTATAATCAAATTACTTTCACCCGCGACAACAGACAAAGACAAAATAATCTCCCAAATATGCTATTGAATAGGGTGACTTTATATTATCTGCTTGATGGCTACCAACTCTAATTTGGATTAAATATATGGTAGATTGCGTTAACATAATCCCTTCATCACTTATGATACTGCTACTACTACTACTACTACTAATAATAATAATAATAATACCGAAAATGAAAAACAACCGCAGAAACAGTGATGTAATACAATATATTGTTAAGAAATTCATGTTATATGTTGTATACTTCAGTTTTATAGTTTATGTTAAGCAACAAAGAGTGCAAAACCATGATAAAAATTAGAGGCTTACAATTAGATCTCAAGCAATTTTATATCATTAGGATAGGAAATACAATTTGGGATTTTCGAGCTGTCAGTTTGATACTTGTGTTTAATTTCTTATATCTTTCCGTGTGATACCCAGTATTTACGCTGTCCCAGAGCGTTGTGTAGTACATTGCAATAGCTTTTGCGACGTCTCCTTTGCATTTCACTTCGATAGATGATCTAGTTAAATATCCCTCAAGCAAAAATTGTCGTTACAATGTGGAGGTTTAAAATGCTGTAAGAAATGAAACTTTATTCCAAAATACCTTGTGATTGCATGCAGTAGAAGACCATTATTGTAATAATTGTTACAATTTTCAAAAAATGAGTAATCGTTGTAATTAAACCTGAATAACTGTTGACTCTGACATTTATGCCGATAGGTGATCTAGCTAGATATTCGTCAAGCAAATGTTAGCATTACAATAGGGGTTTAAATTACATGCAGTCTCAGTCGCTGTTGGAATAAAGCAGCATTTATTACAATATGCATTGTGATTGTACGTAATCGTACCCACTATTGTAATTATTATTATAATGTGCAACTTGCTACAATAGGAGTTCTTATACAAAAGGCACTTTAACCAACCGAGTCATTAATTAAAGTGGGAAGGCTTTTACTCCTCTTTTTCTTTTTTCACAAATAACATTACTGTGAAGAAATCTGCTCAAAGTTGTTAAAATATTGTCTATAAATTATTAGTGACAAAGTCATATTCATTGCTAAATGAAATCGGAGCAAATAAAAAAATTTCAAAAAATAAAATAGCATGTAAATTATCAGAAGAAAAAAAATGTGTGCATAATATGAATTGTTGACTTACATCCTTGTATCCCCATCGAATAACAGGTTCAGGAAAACCTTGAACATTGCACTTGATTTTGAGTGACGCGCCCTCTGCAACGGTGTCAGGACTTTTTATCAGGGACAAGATAACAGGTGCGGCTGTTAAAAAAAAAGAAAAGAACAAGACAAACCATAACCTCCTTGATTTCCGTAAGGGTACTGTTGAAAAGATAAACTCGAATTATGTGTTTGTGAAACATCAGTCCTCACTCTTCGCAATTTGTATCTCTCTGAAGTTAGAGCCTCTTGGGTAGGTTTTCTATTGATAAGGACTGCATGAACAACAAATGACAGTTAGGCAGTACATTTATATTTTCATGACCAGTATGTACATGGTTGTAGGGTGTTTTTAAACTATATCGATGGACTAAGTCGCCTTGCGGGGTAAGGATGGACCCAGGGACCAATGTCAGTTTACTTTTTTCATAGCCAGTAAGTGTATACTTGGTGATAGGCTGGGATGCCAATGGTCTCCCCGTTATGACCCAGAAATAAAGTCCCTAGCATTATGGATGGACACTGGGGGGTCAGTGTCAGCTCAATGCATAAATTTGTATTTGCATACCCAGTAAGCGTAGACATTGTTATACGGTATAAATCTTAATTGTTTCCGCGTTATGACCCAGGGGCTATGTCCCTTAGGTCGGGATGGATACCGGGTCAGTGTCAATTGCATGTATAAATTTGTATGTTCACACCCAGTAGGTGTATATATGGTTATAAGGTGGGGATCTTAACATATACTATATTATGACTCAGGTGTTAAGTTCATGAGGAGTAAGGAAGGACCTCAGAGCGTCGCCAAAGGGTTCAATTCCGACATATGCTGACACTTGGATCATTTATCACTAGTATCAATTGGCAGAAATGTAAGACATTCGACTTTGAAGTTATTTTAAATGTATGTAAAATTACCACCAATCCCCTCAACCCCACCCAAAGGGGCAAAATCAAAATTATAAAAGTGATTCTACACTAACATGACTGTCGTTGACCCGAGTTTCATGTTTCTAACGGTGTAGGAGGAGTTGAAGGGCATCACACACGCACGTACGCAAGACCATACGTCCGTACGGACGCACGGACTGTATCAAAATACCCCAGCAGTTTCAAAGGAAAGCGCTGGGATAAAAATTAAACAAAACTAAATGTACATACAAATATAAATATAAATATAAAAATATGCCTTTCGTAGACAATTCGCCTGAAATATTGTTCTCATCGACGACACAAACTTGCCTTAGTTTAATCATAAGGACCATATTTTCACAAGAGTAACAAAAGTAATTTGGTATTATTACTACTATTATTATTACTGGAAATAGATCAATTAATAAAAGTATATTTTTCAGTTGTTCTAGTATATTGTGTTGTAATAGTGATAGCTGTGAACATTTAACTTCCTCTTCATTGAAGTGAACGTATTGGAAAGCGACGTTTGTTACATCATCGCTGAAAATACACAACTCTTAACGTTTAAAAGACAACTTAGCGGAGTTTCGCATGTGATTATATATGCATTATGTGTGCGTGCCGCAACGCGAGACGATGTTCATTAGGGCAAAATTTAAGAGTCTAAGATTTAATGTTTTCAAGCAGAGCGCTCCTTCCTGAATATAATGCAGTTAATTTTATGCAAACAGCATCAATAATAAGAAAGATACCACGGTTTAAATGTACCATACAACAATCTTATGCCGTTATTAATTCTTTTCTGTGACGTCAGTTTTCAACGATGAAGTCATATTGTTAGAAGGGATCTTTTCTCGCATCGCTGCTCATAGAAGATCTCAAACCAATTAAATAATTTCTTTCTTTAGCTAGCCTTGGCCCGCAAACACTGGAAATTATTCAAAGAGTTTCCTAAATTAAATATTAAATCAATGCCGATTTGAGATTATGTTTATCACACATTTTTAATTTTCAGAAGAAATATAGGTTAGATAGAAAGAAGAATTCATGCTTTACGGCATCTCATTTAATTCAGAATTTATTGTTACAATTACAAAGAGCAACTATACTTCCAATCAATAGACTATTTGACACGAACAACATCTTTCAACATTCGATCTGTGATGGAAATTCACCCGGTCAGTCAGCTGGAGTTGTTTTGTTGAGGCAACATATACGTGAATTTAGATGAGACTGTTTACAACGTTTTCACCGAAAAGAATGTCGATTCCACCATGGATATTCACCACAGTTGCAGTATTGGATATCGCAGAAGAAATATAATTCCATTTGTTAGATATTTGTCTCAATGGATGATTACTGGATACAGAAATAATGCTAAATCTAAATGTATTATGCTGGTGCAGGTTGGCATCCATATGGTTTTTGTGATCCCCAGGTTGAATGCTTTTGTGACCGCATTATTGATTTGGAAGAATGCTGTGTTTTGATAACTTTTTGGCAGTTTGGGAGACCAGCATTTGTCGATATTCTCTTCATAAAAGGGGTGAGTTTTTTGACTCCTTTAGAATGACACTTAAACCTTGTTTGTGGTTGGGGCGCAAGATCTATACTGCGTGGTAGCAGCAATGTAAAGGGGACTGTCTGCATTACAATAGGCTGCCGGACATTTGTGTTTTCTATAGACTCAATATGTTCGTGTTGGACAGTGGGATGGATTTGCTTGGTTCTACCACATCTCGGTGAATTTCCAGCGGGTTTTTTTTCCTATGTTCTAGTTTAAGTTTGGCATTCGGAGAAATCAATGTAGGGTAAATGGGGCTTATTCCGACATACGTAACCACTACTGTGCGTTTTGGGGATAGTCGCCCGATTTTTCCCAGTGTCTATTGGGCAACCGATTGGAAAGATGGCCACCATATTGTTAATAGTAATAGTAAAATAATGCGATTCAAGAAAGCGGTGGAAGAAAAAATCCCACGGTTGCAGTCAATCAATATTGAGGATACTGCGCAAGGATTTCATAGGCTTATTTTAACCAGTCAGATTCACAGAAAGGGATATGTTAACGTGTTGACACATAAAAAATAATTAACTACATAAAAAAAAACTGCAAACACTGTATGCAGAGTGTACCAACTATCCGATATATATATATATATATATATATATATATATATATATATATATATAAACTGACAACGAACAGTGCAAAGCTAGTTTTTAACTAGACTAAGCCTTTTCGACTCTCATTGAGTCTTTTTCAAAGGCAAACACAAAATGGAGACAATACAAACAATAAACACAAAAAGCGTTCAAAATGCAAAAAAATACATTACTGTTTGTACGAGAATTACAGCTTGAAAATGTTTGATGTGTCGTCTAGTTGCCTTCAACTCGACTGCTGATGCTGTAAATTAGTTGGTTCTTACCTACAAAGAGATGAGCCATATCACCGTCTGTTATTTAATGTAAATAACAGACGGCGATATGGCTCATCCCTTTGTAGGTCAGAAGCAACTAATTTACAGCATCAGCAGTCGATTATGTCTTAATCAATCCCTAACACACGCGGTCCAGTGCACTCGAAAGGACCATATGATTTATACTCTTTATATATTTGTGTGTGTGTATATATATACATATACATATAATCATAATAAACATCATTCCACAGGTACAAAAGGATTAAAGAACACGTACACTCATGGAGGTTAACAAACACTTGATTTTTCACCGTGTGGTAGGTGTCCGCAAGGACACAGGTATATGTCCCATAGTTCTTGGAATCGACACCAGTAATAATTAACTCATTTGTTCCCATCGGCTGGCTTGCTCCCAAAGGAAGACGGTCACTCTGAAAAAATTTAACACAGACTGTATAATATAGTTTATTGTACCAATTCCATCATACCGAAGGTTTGATCTTATTAACTTTAAGTTTTGTAGCTTGGAATTAAACCAAATATGAATTTTTAAAATGTAGAAAATTCTTGCACCGTTGTAGTTTTACATTTTTTTCCCAGCAAAAGATTTGAAACATTATGCTTACCTCTTGGTAATACCAGGTGACGGTCAGACCCGGTGTGCCTGTCAAACATAGAAGCGTGACGTTTCCACCAACATCTGCTTCGGTAGGACCAAATATTTCTGGAGGAAGTAAGATGACGTGCGGTGTTGCGGTTGCAACCGTTGTCTCCTCTGTAAAAGGTAAGCTACGTCAATTAATGGTAATGAGCTGCCATATCACCGGCGTAACTGCATTACAATTTGCTGTTCAATCCTACTGCTATGGAATTTAATAGGGATAGAAACTGAAAGATGGTGTAGTAGTAGTAGTAGTTGTTGTAGTAGTAGTAGTATTTCCTTCTAGTCTCCAGGACGTTGTGATAACCTCTGTCTATTCGCTTGTTGTCCATCTCTGTGTCTGTCAATAACTCTATTTCCTCTAAAAGCGCTGTATGCAAATCTACCAAAAATAACTGTGGTAGATGTGTCCATAGTACTTTGGTGCATAGAAGTATTTTATGTTTGTCTTCTTTCTCACGGAACAGCGGTAGCTCATTTGGTAGAGCGTCGGACTCGTGATCTAATTGTGGCAGGTTTGATACCCACCCAACCCAGCCCTTGTCGGCTGCCTCGGTGAGGCTTTGGGAAAGGCATTTAGCGCCCATTTTCGACAAATGATATAACCAATACTTAGTTATAGTTCCGTAAAAAGCCCAAAAGTAAATAAACATGTTCATCCGGAGTTCATGAGAAGGAGTCTAAGGTTACATAAAAACTCCAGTTCGTGAGATATTTTCCAATACTTCTTTTAAGCCAAATTGTATGCAGTTACTTATTCGTGCAATGTACATAAATTAACAGATTTCGGGTTACGACCTGCATGGAGTGGCAACAGATGGTGTAAAATGATACTGCTTAAAATTAAACAATTATGAATATGATACAAACCGAGAGGATTTGCGATTGCAGGTTATCACAGTTGCTGCTAGTAGTAGTAGTAGTAGTAATAGCAGCAATTGTAGCATGAGTAGCAATAGCAGTTGTATTGCCATCGACATCATCATCCGAAGCTCGTAAATATAACATATGTAACTTGAAAATCTAATATATCATTGAATTAATTAAGCTCTACGTTATTACATGAAAATTTACATAAGGGGTGGGTGGAGTGGAAATGATTGCCATAGGATTCATTTATTACATGGACTACAACAGAAGGTTTATGGTATAGGTCTAATTTCAAAGCTCCTAAAATGTATTCATACGTTGAAGTACTAGAAACTATATTTCAGTATTTAAATGAGGCAGGTGTCTTTTGACAAATTGTTATTAAAGCAGCTGAACCTGTGTCATAAGAGATACATGGAATGAAACTTGTGCTTTAATGGCAACACTCCAAACTGTCATTACTTACCTGTACAATTATGTACGTCTACATGGCTTCCCTGGCAATCCGTACCATTATAGAGTGGAGCTGGATTATTACACTGCCTTGATCGGGATTGTAATCCTCTGTAACATCCACTCCATCCGTTCCAGTCCGACCAGGAACCGTCCACTATATAGATGATAAATTATCATAATCAAATCATACAGAAATATCAACAAATATAAAGTAGACTTTATACCATGACTCTCTTAAAAGACTTGTTATTTGCTTTTGTAGTCAAATAATCACAAACTTTACCAAATCTTTGTATCAAGGATTTTGATTGTTTAAAATCGGATCATGTGTCGTAGAAAACTATGTTTTTTTTTTCTTCTTTTTTTGGCGGGGGGAGGGGGGCGGGGGGGGGGGTTATAACGCCAGACGGAAACTACTTATGTATTCATGGTCCCTTCTTTTGTGTTTTGACAATATTTGTAAACAATGGCTAAAATATAGTTCTGTTATTTATGTCTTGAGATAGCTTATTATTTGTATAACTATTTGTAATTGTAAGAATTTAACTTTATATTTTTTCACAGAATTCCATAAGTCATGAAGCTTGAAAATCGATTCCAGACTATTCACACTTCACTACGGCCCTTCATGTGATGTATAATCCATTGAAAAAAACTTCATGACTTAGTGAATCCTGTAAAATATGAAGTTCAATTTGTAGGAAAATATTTTTTTCTTCCAAATTTCACAATATTTGATGGCATCATTATCATCAACGACGTCGTTGTTGGCATCTCCGTTATTATCGCCATTCTTAATTTCCTTTCGTTAGATATTGGAGATACTGAACCTTTTTAGTCAATATAACTATAAGCAAATAGAAATATACATTTGTACTAATCGTGGCGTTAAAGTTATTGTGGTGCTCTCAGTGCAAAATGCAAAATTATCAGGAACATATTATTGACATTGCCAAGAAAATTAGCAACTAAATGTTAATTATTATGACATGATAATTAAATTAGTTACCAGAACATCGCCTTTCCTCGCATATCTTGCTGCTCACAGCCTGTCCAATACAGTCATGTTTCTCTTTCTCTGTACGAGGGTCAACACAGAACCTAGCAGCATACCGGAGTCCCGGGCCACAACTTGTGCTACACATTGACCATTGAGTCCACTCTACCCATACTCCAGGACCTTAATAATGTTACGTGTATTAAATCTTGTATCCAAAAAAGAAAGAAAAAAAAAAGTTCGATATCGCAGTATATCATATCGTTTAAATTATCACGTACCATCAGATATATGCAGACCATTACAACTGCTAGTGAATCCTCAAATCGTGGTACACCCACACTATTGTCATTGTCATTAGTTATGTATTTAATATTTTACGTAATATTTGTATATCATATTGATTCAATCATCGCTTCTATTGGTCTAAACATACATTTTTACTGGATAATATAACAATATCCCTAATCAAAACAGAAAGAGGCATAATACAATACTGGGACTGAAGTTCAGCTCGACGTGCAGAGTGTGATGGTTTGAGCACTCGCTTTCTTCCAAATGGACACATAAACTGTTCAATATGATGTGCTATAATGCTGTTTACAGTGTGTTTGTATTAAATTTTGTATTAAATCACATTATGTTTATTTTATACTATATTGGTTTCATACCAAACCAGGCAAGATGACGAATACGAAGTCTTCTCCATATGAGAGGTTCTTACACTATGACATCAGCTTTCTCTCTAAAAGGTGTCTGTAGTCACGTAAGTTTGATACAAAATAATCTTAAGAATGCTTTAAAAGACAATTGTTGGAAATTACACCAGTCGGTCTTTTTTATTTATTAATTTCATCCAAGAAATTATATTTCACGGGTACGAACAAATGTGTAATTTAATATGAAACAAACATGAAAAGGCGCCGTACATCTGGACAAATAGCGCGTCTGGCATACAGCTATATAAACTATCATTTCTATCTGAAAAACAATCTTAACAGCATTACTTACAATGCTGAAATGTTCCCACTAACTAAACTCCCCCCCCCCACCGCCCCCCCCCCCCACAAACACACACACACATATATATATATATGTGTGTGTGTGTGTGTGTGTAGTTCTAGATTCCACATAATGAAATGACAAGTACTCATTAAAGAATTTTCTTTTTCTTTTTTTTAAAATGAAGTATTATTTTTAAGTAAATGGAAGAAACAATTCTCTAACTTTCATAAATCACTTACTCTCGGTCGTTGTCGTCAAAACAGTGGTCGGGACAGGGCTGGTGGCTGGAAGAAAATCATATCAAACAGGTTTAGCTAATGATGTTACTGCCATTGGAAACAATGAAAACTGTTTTTTGTTCCTGAATATGGTATATCATACTATTCGATTAATACAGTTTATACAGTTTTACACACTCTGAATTCACATACATTATATTTGTTGAACAAATCAAAAGATGCATGATGTTTTTAATCTCTCTTTTCATAATCGTTCTGTAAAAGTATTCGCAATAAATGTCCAAGTAATACACTATATATCTGTGTCGAAAATGGTACATACGTTCCTTCCTTTTTTATCTTCCATCTTATCCTTTCTATTAACAGATTTTCTATGTTACCTCTTTGAACTGATGGTAAGGGCAAACTCGTGTGATTCGGTTGAAATATGTCTGCTTTAAGTATACCTTTCTTCCTTTCCAGGCGTTCCACATTGCTGCCCGTCTGTCTTTGCTCCTTTGTTTTTGTTTTATATTGCCTTTTTAACGTTTTACGTCAATTGCATGTTCTCCAACGTTTTAAATGAATCAAGTTCCTGTTTTGGAAACCTGCATGTAATTTATGGTGGAGTGACGTTTTGTACCACTTTCCAGTTTTCCAGAATCCATTAATATCAAATTACGTGGACATAATACGGTTTTTAATAACCCATACATTCTTTTCTTTCTGTACTGAAGTCGAAACGATCATAGTAAAGACCAAAGAAGAATAAAGAAGAGACAAACTATCTGATCCCAATAAATTAAGGACGTAAACGGTTCCACAAGAGTAAATATAAGAAACTTCAGCACGGTCAGCAATGGCGATGCCCGTCAATCTTTTCCCGTCCCTTATTTCATGAAAGTACAGGTTAAATTGCACATAAATGTATTAAGACTCCAGATCTAAAAACCTTGATACTAAAAACCAACTACTCCCCTACTTCTCTTAACAATAACTTTTTTTTTAAAGCGGCAGTCATCTTGGCCTAGTTGACCTTTTTTTTAAAGCAGCAGTCATCTTGGCCTAGTTGACCGTAACAGTACGGAAATTCAAAGACTAACATATCGATATAAATTCTAATCAGCTCTGTTTCTAAATACAAGCAAAAGCTCATATTGAATTTTGTTTTAGTACTGATATCCTAGGATACGTTTGAGTATCTCCTACCAGAATAGTCTCGACAAAGGTTGGAGTCAGATTTATTGGTAATGTGTGTCCAGCCCTCGGTAGGGTAAAAGAGAGACGTAGAGGTCACTTTTCTGACAGTGGATGTCGCGGTGGCGTTAACAATTGTTTCCTTCTGATAGTTGTTTTCGTTATACTTTCTCATTTGCTTAATATTCCATACACCCCTTGATGATTTCAGTTTCGTGCATGGCTAGGCTGCCGCAGAATTTCCTAAGTATTAGCCAAATTTCGTCCTAACAACTCTAACATGTATGTTTATTTAGTGTACTTAGACTCCGACTCGGCTTTAATCGATACCCGTTGTTAACTAGTATTTTCTTTAATAATTCTTCTCTTTCACAGAAAGTTTCAGAAATAATTCTTTATTGCATGTTGTTTGTTTTGTGGGTTTTTTTTGTGTTTTTTTTTTTGTTTTTGTTTTTTTTGCGAAGAAATTTACTCCGTTATATCATTTATACAAAATTGAAACACTTAACGCTAGAGGATGTCGGCGACTTCAAGGTAAAAATCTGCAGACAATCTCCTAAATTTTAAGCAGCCAAAATGTGTTGCTTTTTGTTGAAATGAATCGCCATCTGATAAGTTTGATTGCCATTCGGAATTTGGAGATCGCATGCGCCAACATAGATTGGAATGAATCTTTATGATGCAAAGACATATCATGCTGCGATACACGAACCCACTTTTTTCACCTTGCGGGACAGGTGACAAGGTTTAAAGCAATATTTTTAGCGCTGGCTCGACATTCCTGCTATGGCTTTCTTCTCTTAAATACAGCCTCTCCCGACAAGACAACCAGCCAGCCAACTATGAAAATAACAGATTTTTTTTTTCTATTTGTTTTTTTTTAAACAGACCTCTAATATAAAAGAGAAAAGTAATTTCTTGAAGAGGATTGTAGCTCAGTCCAGGCTCATTTTATCTGAAATTTGATTGTTGCGAATCCTTTAGGATGAAAGTGCTTAACAAAAGTGACTTATCGAGCAAGTTTAGCTATACTTTGAATGTCATGATGCTCAAACCCATGCATATGCTTTTTACTGTGACGTTTACGTTCTAGATATGTTACCTGGGCAGGGCAAATTTCTGCAGCTTTCAGTTTCAATGGACTCTCCAGGGCAGTTGTTGGCAATGGTGATGTTGTCAGAAAAGAGACAATGGCGGATTCGAACTTGTGTACCTTCACCACAGGTTGAGGTGCAAACTGACCACGTATTCCAGACCGCCCACTCACCTATATGATAAAATAAATTCTGTGTATCATCCAAAGTTTTGAATTCGTTAGTCGAAAGAGAACAAAAATGGTAACAATTTGGGTGGGGTAGGTGTGGGTGGTTATTACAGATAGGAAATCAGGAATATGAACAAAATTAAACAAAATGATGCCTTGATATTAGATGAATGAGAATTATTCACTTCTTGTCTTTACAACTTCGCTCAGCATACAAGAAAATAATTCACAAGTTCATATCGATTTTCGTTAGGTAGTGTATAACTGACATTAAAACATATTATTATATGATTTTGAAGTCTCTGTGTTCTGATATGTTAAGTCGCCACCTGTTGTTCTTGCTAAAATACCTTAGCATCTTCAAATGTGCATTCGAGTGTACTACAATATTTATACGGCTCACCAGTGTACTTAGACAGAACGTTGAATATTTGCTTTTTATTCTTTTAAAGGTATTGATCGATTGAATTGATATCAGTATTGCACCAAATAAAAAAGAACAATACTTCTTTCGTTGCACCTTTTCGGTGTATTTTGTCCTACAGCAAATCGCAGCTTTCGCTCATGTTTTTTTTTTTTTTTTTTTTAGTTCCAAGTTGAAAGAGATTACGATGCTATCAATCGTTAGAATGTAAGTGCAGCATACAGTCACTCTTAATTTACAAACCAACGCATGTAAAATGACCGAGCACAGCAACGTCAATTACAAATAATACAAATATGAATATGTGATTTCAAAATATTCTTTAACACAAAATGACCATGCTAAGGGAGGTCGAAATGTCGTTCTTCCGTAAATCGAAGACTGCTCATATGTCATGTTGGCTAAATCGGTAGTTACAGACGAGCCGGGGTCCAGACTACCTCAAAAAGTAACGGACATTAACGAACATTTCCGACCAAAATATTTATGTTTCAATTCTCAAAAAGACTGAACTTTTATAGCCTATTATATTAACCTTAGTAGCATACAAGCGCGAATAAGTTATGAAAACGAAAAGAAAGATCTTTTTTCACCTGATCGAATTAACCATTCCTTAGCACGCGCAGATGTCGTATCGCAACAAATCTCTACGACGTCGAGCGGTGTCAGTACACTGTATGTGCGTGATGCGACACAATGCAAGTCAGCTGTGCTCTGTAGGCTTTGTCTCTTCTATTGGTTTTCCGTCTAATAACGATCCAAATTTTAGTCAGACGTGTGCGTGGAAGTTGTATGTGATATTTGTAAACAAAACAACACACGATACTCGTCCAAATGCAGCTAATTCTGAACTGCTATTACAAATGAAAGCTTAAGTACTATTGAGATATGCATCGCTGGTTGTGTGTGTGTGTGTGTGTGTGTGTGTGTGTGTGTGTGTGTGTGTGTGTGTGTGTGTGGAGGGGATTACTACCCCAATAGATGGGCGATTTTGTGCCCTGCCAGATAAGAAATGTGGGATCTTTCGGAACTCACATGTCATAAAAGTACAGGATTTTTGGTACTGACCAAGGCCCAAAATGAAAACTTTGTTGAACTGCAACCAACCACAACTGGACTCTTATGGAACTGATGGTGTAGAAATGAAAACTCGGTGCATGCCCTAGAGCTCCAGATGGGTTTAAAGCGAGGTTCACGTTGAAAATGTGTTTTGAATTAACATCCTAGACATGTTATAAAGTTGAGGTTACTCATCCGTAACATCAGTGACCACTGTGATTTGAATAGATCGGCACTGTGGCGTGATGACACTTGTCCATGTGCTCACATGTACATTTATAGGGGTTGTTTCAAAATAGTTTTAAAATGTTATTGACTACAATAATACCGGACGTAATGTTTATAACCACAGTATTGTATGTTAGTGTAATATCAAACAACAGAACCGTTATGTAAATCATTTACAAACCTAGGAGCAAGGTCTTCAAGGTGCTCGATGCCCTTGCAAAGAAACAGAAAAACCTGGCTCGCTACACTCACTTGTTTTACGTGTGTACGTGTCGGGTCTACAAGCGCCTTGAAGACCTGCGCCGAGGCTGGTGACTATTACATAAACCCATGCCCAAAAGAAAGGACATGAGAGGTAGGTACAGAGTGAATAAATCACACCTTGACAGCTCATTGTCCCGCAGGTTTGCACCTGACCCTGATCGCCCTCACAGTCTAATGTGGTATTGGATTTGGCACACTGACGCTGTCGGACTTGATAACCGCCATCACAGGTCACGGTGCACGGGCCCCACGGCTCCCAGTCAATCCACGTGCCTGACAAAGAATTTCACACTCTGGCTTAGAATGCAAGTTCTATTAATGTACGACGATGTATAACATACGAATGTTTTGATTGGTAGGTACGTTTTAAAATGTAAAAACAATTAAGTGCTGTAATGCACCAAAATATGCTGAACACTGCCTGGGTACACCTGTTTATTTTAAACGAACGTATAACACGCACTCGATATACAAAAGTAAGATCATTTTATTTCGCTGTGGAAAACAAAATCATTTGAAAAAACTAACAATGGCTGATTTTTGTGTCTAGACTATTTAAAATCTGCTTCCACAAAACGTATACACAGGTTCAAATAAATGAAGTACAATGTTTATGTCTGCCACAAACAGACTAACCAGATTTAGAAACTGATACTGCAAGACATTTTTTTTACAAGCGAACAAATCTCGTTTAAAGCACTTTGTTTTTGCAATGGTCAGATGAGCTCTATATGTGGCGTTGTTTCAGTCAAGACCAAGCATTGTGGTTCATATATTTTGCCACTTTCAACAAACTTAACAATTTAAATTAAATGTTGAATTACGGTTGGCCAGTTGGCCCGTTGTTAACGGCACTTTCAATACATTATTGGATATATCATACTGAGGAAATGAAAACTAAGTGCGTTTCCCTAGGACACACTGAGACAGACGACCAGAGCTGGCCACGTCGGGTATCAAACCCACGATTCTTGGATGAGTCTGACGTTCTACCAAGAGAGCTATAACGCCTCTCAAATCTTGAAGTAAACAATCCAGCATCCATTCTTTTAAAATGTTGCTGACGTTATTACAGTATTGTAATTAATACAATACAAAAAATGTATAAACCAGCTGGCATCTTGTTCACAACCACACAACCCACTTTCCCACAACTGTGTTTCTGTTAAGTGTCCGAGATCAACAACATTCGGATTACCTTACTACTTTCGATCTGCCGTTAAACGTGGCAGGTTCTAGAGAGAAGATATGAAAAAGAGACTAGAAAATTCTCAACGAATCTCACTCAACAATTTTTGATACAATGTCACTGGGAGTATCGTATTCATCAAACTAATCAAGATAATTGCTCAATCAAACACAGATTCTAATTCAGTGGATACAACAAAGTTATTTTATCTTCATAAAAGTACTCGCCATAGTTGAAGCAATTCGAATAAATAAGTCAAATCTCTTATATGCAAATTAATTTAGTCACAAGTGTGAACACTACAATTTAAGTTTGAGTGTGCAATCGAGTTCATCAGTAAAATGAATACGGAGCTATGCTTAAAAGGCTTGCCGTATCTTTGCAGAAAGCACTAATGTCATGTCCAATATTGATGGTGTCGTATAAATAGAATCCAACTGCAGAATACTAGCTTCAGGGACTTCCCTCGCACTCAAATGGTTTATTAACGGCAATGTTAAAGGGCATACTGAAACAGTGAACATGTATATCTTACCACAGTTAAAAAGTAAAATAGTTACAACATTGGACAACTAGACTGATGTGAGCATGATGATTTATATAAATCAACCTTAATTTCGGTTCTTCATTTGCGATATCAGTAGATATATGGAATAACTATCAATTCAGCACTTTGAACTGTTTATCGTCATGTTAGACGTGATTCAGCCCTAAGCCAGAGATAACATATAATTAAATTCATTTGAAAATCTCATTCATGGTTATGGCTTCTGTCTACTTTATAATTTGAACATTTCAAAATATAGTATAGGGTGTAAATGGTTCAATTCAAGCGCAAACGTTGTGGACAAATGAGAGAGGAGGAACAGATGGAAAAGAGAAGTCGGAGGGACGACCTTCACAGAAATACAAAAGGTACAACGAATGTACATACAACATGAGAAGAGAAAAAAAAGTACAGTCAGGCCTACTACTACTTAGTTAGAATCATTCTTTGCGATGAATTTACATGCGAATTTGGAGAAAACAAAAATAGATGCATTTCTTACAACGAGGATTGTACATCTAAAGTTCACATGGATGATGCCCACGATAACTCGAATAGAAATTAACTACGGACCCAAAACTCTGAGACGTTAATCAGGAGGTTAAGGTGACAACACAGGAAAAACCAAACCATTCTGTATGATTTACTGGATTTGAGCTAGATATACAGTTGTGAAAATTGTAGTACCACACACTTTCCGTGGAACAATTACGTATGTAGCTACATAATCGCAATCTATTGTACACGTTTAATAAATTAAAGAAGAAAAACGAAGAGTTATAGGCTAAGTGTATCAGTACTTCTTAATTATACCAAACTAAGCCAGATCGATGGAGAAATAGTTCACCTGACTACTCTGATGAGTCAGCCTCTGCAACAAACATGTTCTAACATAAGAGGCCTTGCAGATTCAACATTAACTCGACCAACTTTAGTGTACCTACTTTTGTTTGACAAATCTACTTACTCTTTCTACTTTCAAGCACGCCTAGAAGATGGCTTATATACGTACCTTCTCATAAATATTGTGTGGCATTGAATGGATTTATCAGTAGCTCTTAATGAGAGTCGCAGAAGAAATAAATTAGGTTTTAAAACAGACATATTATCTTTTAAAGAAACATTTGGAGCGACATAGCAGAAATGAAGAATCAGATTAGCTGAATACTTAATTATTCACAGACTCTATTAAATACTTTGCTCAACACTCCACCAAATAAAGAGAAGAATGATAAATAATGGAAGGTTAAACGTGTGGTAAAGCGAAAGCAATGGCAAACAGATCAAAGCATATGAAAGTATGTAAATAAAAGAATAATTTTGATTCCTCTCCTAAATCTTCTAAAATTATTCTAATTCTTATTCCACTAATCTTATCCAAAGCCTGTCACTCCTAAGTCGTCTACTAGAACATTCTTTTCATCCGATGCCTTCGTCTCCAAGGCCTGCGTCTTCTAAAGCTCCCTCTTTGTCTTATTAAAAGTCTAAATATGATTCAGATGGTGACGACTATGGTGTCTATCAAAGTATTGATGAATTCTCTTTTAAGACAAGCAAAGATATATTTATCTTCAATCATTGGGGGTGGGAGGTGGGATGGGGTAAATAGATACGCAAAAGCTTTTTATGAAAAGTCTATTAATCCTTCGTGTCATTGTTCCAAATCTTTATTACCAGCAAGAAAGCCTAAAGAAGTAGGATATGATATGTTTGACTTGATGCGAAACCAAGCTTCATGCAAGCAAGAATGGAAGAATATATATCTTGATTGTTTTGATAATATATAGGTCACTTTATACGCTGCTTTGAATGAAAATATTCAGTGCAACAATTGAATCAGAGGAGTAATTCCCTATCTTGATGACTACAAATATTTTTTCATCATATTTTAAAGCATCATATTGCTTTGTAAACATTAAACCATATTGTTGATTAAGTCATCTAATTTCTCATCAATCTTCCTTTCCATTCGTTCATAAAGTTGTGAATTCCGCTTCATTATTAACTTTTTTACGTCCTTTCTTCGCTCTGAATGTTTTGCAGATACATGTCAGTTAAATTTTGATTGGATATATTTGACTAGTAATTGCGTAGCTCACTTGAATCACTCTTGAATCAGCACTCATTTAAATACTACAAATTTGATTATATTGGAGGACTGGGTAATGCATTGCAACCCTTTAACCGCATGAGCACAAATACGATACCTCCAACACACAATATAGGATAGAGACGTTCTTCATAGCATTGCAATTCTAAAACACCTCATATGTTCTTTCGTTTGTAATGTTCAATCTTCTTCTTCTTCATCTTGTTCTTCTTTGTAAATTCTTCAATTTCTTTAAGAACTTCCTAGATCTCGTTCTTTCTCTTTTTCATGCTCCAGTCTTCCCTACTAATTTATTAATTTAAATTTGCATATTTGTATAATTATTTTGTGTGAATCTACTACACGCACATGGAATAATTTTGCTACAATATAACACTGTTTAGTGACAAGACAAAAGTTTCTAGTGCCTGTTATTTTCACCCGTTTTTGTGAATTAAAACAATTTCCATATACTAAATGCAACAGAGTTTGATACTATCAGAACTCATTAAACCCACCATTACGTCGACTTTTCTAGGAAACTACCAACAAAGTCGTGGTGGATGAGCTATGCTTAACTAACAATGTAACCCTAGCTTGTAAGAGAGCCGTAATTTCATAAGCAGATATTACCGATTAGTAAAGAACTGAGTTATTGAAAGTCCATTCAAATATAACAACTCAAAGTAAAAACATAATAAAATAGATGTCACTAGTAATGTTAAAGAAAGTAAAACAGCAATAGCACCAATAAAGGTATATTCTAAACATTTGTGTTTTTCAGGTTTCGAATTTTGAAACTGAGTGGAAATTTCTAAACGTCAAGGTTGCAAATTTAGACACATAGATATTAATTTCGATTCAAAATGGAAATATTAACTTTCATTCCTTCATTCCATTTAAATCTACTGTAACATTTAGCAAAAGTTCATTTGTCACAATCCAGTTTGTCAATTGCAACACACTTGTTCTATAAGTATTGTGTGCACCCTCTTTCTTATGGTAAATTGAATGATTGTTGCATCTAGGTTTCTTAATCCGAATCAGGCGGAATATCACTTCAATTGATTGTATTAAACTGTTGAATTTTCCCCCATTGGAGTACCAAGGCGAAACGAAAGGCTATGAACTTCAGAAGTAATTAAAGCTATGGTCGGAGCGGCACAGTCTATCAGAAATTTGAGGTGCACCATCTGTCCCGTATGACCTGTAATCAAAACCAATTTCACTCATCACATTGACACTAACTTGGGTCATGCTCCCTTATAGCCCAGAACAAGCTCAAGTAACTCAATACTCGAGCAATATACCTATCTAAATAATACAGTTATTCTCCACATGCAAATACAAATTTTGTTCTGTAGTTCGTTTGTCCATCCCAGTGTGGATAGTAGCCACTAATGACACACATATACTGCCCTCACTAGGTTAATGCCATTGCTTTTACTTGAAGTCTTATTTTGATTAAATTAACATTCAAAACGTTGAGCCATTGCAAGCCAATTTTTTTATAAGTGTTTATGGTGCACAAATTCGTTCCGCATGGCCTGTAATTCGAATCGTTGCCGAGTTTTGCAATGTCCGTAACGAAGATAAAAGACCCTATAGTATATGGACATTATTTCCATTATATTACAATCTCTTCCCAATTAGATAAAACTGCACATTTGTTTGAATGAGTTCATAAATTTGTCAAAATCTGTAAACCTCATACAATTTAGTTTTAAAATGTCAACACACAGAAAGCGTGTGAGGCTATCGTATATTTTTCTTCCTCTCCATTTTTAATATATGCTTACAGTTTTAACTCTCTTTTCTGTTTTACAGATTGTAACTCTCAGAACATATAAATAAACTGTTTATGCTCCATTCATGTGTATATGACACAATACTTTACGTTAGTTTTAAAATGTGTTAGCATATTGTTATTTCACTTTGTTTAATCTTAAACAGCCGATTAAAGTTTTAGAATTTTTCAAGTTTGTGTAGTAGACAGACAACTAGAAAACCATGTCTTATTGTAATCAGATGCGCGAGTAAACACTGTTATATACAGCTACGTTCTTAACCAAGGAAGTGAAGTAAGTTGGATCAGTACAATTGACAATGAACTATTGTGTATGAAAATTATATGTTAAATACACATTAAGACTTACATGCTTTTAACGGAATAATTTATTATTTACCCTGAAAATGGATTGGTCCATTCTTGTAGTAAAAAATGTATGAAAAACCCTCCTTTAATGACAGTTTTAGAATTACACAGTGTTGCACAGTGATGTCAAAGTCCGTAACGGCGAATGCGGGCAAAATTACTAAACAATTTTGTATCCCGGAGAAGTGGTGATATAAAAAATGTTGACCTTTACATTTTTGTGAAAGTTACCCGTTTCCTTCTAGATTTTTCCGAGTTATTTCCAACTTATATTTTCCTTGTCTCTCTGGTGATTAGATAGAAGACATAACTACTAATTGAATTTTTTTTAAAGTATTTATGGCATGTTATCGTTTGGATGATGGAGTTTATTTGCCTTCGGCAAATGAATCCCATCTGACAGGTGCGGGAAATACTTCAGAGTGTTGAATTAACGGTCGTGTTCTATGTCTACTTATGTCTATTTTTGTATAAGCGTCACAATGTTATGTCGCAGGAGAATAATTAGCAGCCAGTTTGGCACTCAGCTACTTGTTCTGTTCTAGCCGATGCACTCGAATCGTTCCTGCGACATATATAAAGTTCGCTGGATTTTGTGTTTGCATAAAACTATGGTGTTCCGTTCTTATAAGCACTAATGTAATTGCAGAAGTCGCTGTTTGACAAACTTTGAGGTTATACATTTTATAAAAGTGGAATGGTTATTTTTTACATTTAATAAAAACAATACTGCTTTGAAATATTTTGCGTTTTCATTTAGTTAAAATAAATGATTCAAGAATTATAATACTACAATATTAGCGATACCATAAAAGGTCAATAAAGCGTAAAGTTTAGGCTAAAGCAACATATTTTAGGCAACAATGATAGAAGTGTTTATGGTGCATACACAGTAAAGGTACGTGACACAACGACAAAACAGTATACAAGAAACTGACCCCAACACAAAACACTATGAAACAAACTACCAGTGATAGGAGGGACGTACAAGAATAACAATATTGTGGTACAGCGTTAAAACAAAACAAAAAACAAAAAACAAAACAAAACAAACAAAAATAACAAAAATAATAATACAATTACCTGGACACTGGTCTGCGCATGAAGACTGTTCATAGAGAACCCCAACACAGTCAGCTCCAACTCTAGCCTGCTTATTACACTCCCGAGTTCGGTTATGTGTCTTCGTGTTGCACGTGCAATGACTCCATGTTCCCCACGTGCCCCAGTTACCAGTAACTAAATCCAAAATCATCTACATAGATTGAAAACTTAGAAGCGTTTGATTGCATCGATCATTGTTCAGTTGCATTTAAATTTAATGAAGTTAGTACGTTTTACTTTAGTGTGTTGACCACAATTTAACCAGAATTTTTGGCACGTTTCTATGGGTTTATTTGTTATATTTTTCCGTTTATAATATACACTTCGCACTTTAAAAATGTCAAGGAGCCATAGACGTGTTCAATAAATCTAATTTTTACGTGCTGTCACGGAGTAAACAGAAGCTATTAAACGGTTTTAATATATTGTATTTGCTAAACCGTTGTGTATAATTTTACATAGAAACAATTCCACAATCAAGAAAGGAGGGCATATAGCTTCTATAAGAGCCTTTTCTTTTTAATCTCTGCAATTAGTTGAATTCATGCTCATCAAGGAATACTTTGTTTTAGAGGTTGAGCTTGTTGCGTTTGACATTAAATTTATTCGAGCCCATAAATCAGTTTTTAGTTTTGGACTCGTATCTGTCAAACCCAAACGAGGGAAGATGGGATATCAGACATTTGTTTCTCCTCAAGGTATATTATATCGTATACTTTATTGTCTGTTTATTGTATTTACTAAATACATGCTTGCATTCATACTTAATAAAATTTGTGGAGAAGAGCTTTTATTTTGCATTTTGGACTTGTTCGTTTGCAGGCACACATGTATTGTACGGGAAAGGACTAGTGAATTAAAAACATTTGTCTCTGTTGTAAACCATATCCGGAAGTTTTCAATCTACATTTCCGAATGATACCAATGTATAAATTACGGGAAATATAATCAGAATCCATAAGGAGGAAGATTATATTTTAGACATCATGAATTTTCCTGTATTTCAAATAAACTTAAATATATAATCTTGAAGTACAAATGCCTCACAATAGTATCTATTTTAGATCTGAAGTGTGTGTTGTTGTAATCTACTTTTGTAGTCCAGGTGACGAACTTTCTACATACAATGACCTATAGTCCTACGTCAAACTGTACAATTAATACACACAACGCCACCATGAAGTGGAAACACGCGGACAAAATTAAGGTGATACATGCCCCTCACAATGCCCGCTTCCTGGCAAAGAATTAAAAGAAAGAAACTTGCCAGTGCATTGGTCCGTGCACGATGACTGTTCAAACCATTGGCCCACACAATCAACACCACCCAAAGCTGGTGCTGGATTGTTACACTCTCGGTATTGGGTTTGTGTCCCTGTGTCGCACGTGCACTGACTCCATGTTCCCCACGTGCTCCAGCCACCATTTACTAAATCCAAGCTCATTTATATTCAAAAGAAGCTTTCACAAAAGTATTGGTCACTACTTTGAGAGAGCTGTTTTTCTCAGGACCGGTGAAATAATTAGCGCATACAGAAACACATTTAATAAATTATCAAGCCTTGGTAAGAAAATTAAGCAGTTTTTCGGAACAGAATGTGCAAAGGAATTTTATTTCAAATATAACAACATGCATATAGTTTTTTTAATTTATATTATTTTTTAATTAGTATGATTCCTCATTTTATGAAAGAGCAAAGTATTATAGGGAGGGAACATGGGGAAGAAGGAGACACTTGGGGGACAATGGGAAATTAACATTTAGAGGGTACTTGGGGGACAGAAGTGTTTATGGGGACAGATGTATTTTATGGAACAGAAGTGTTGATGAAGACAGAATAGACACATACACAAACAAACATACACTCAACATACAAACACACCAATTGTTTTTAGGCAATCATGCAGTAATCTTTTCTAAGAGATGTGGGTGGCCCTGAAAAGGGCCGTTGCAGTTTTTTCTTGTTCCTCCCTGACCACCATTTCTTCAGGAAGCCTAGGACGTGAAACTTCTTCTTCTTCGGTGGATCAGGGAGCCAGTCGGTATGGCCCAATTTCCTCAACTTGTCTTGGATCTTCATCCAGTTCTCGTTGAGACGATCGAAGTCTTGTTGGTTTCTCTCCTGCTCCTTCACCATTCTTTCCTTAGCCCAGGTAGACTTAATTTTAGCCACTTCTTCTTCCATCATATTCCTGGCAAGGTTCTGAGCTCTGTTCAAGGCAGCTGCTTTCCTTCTGACACTTCTGAGGGGTGGGTGATATCAATCTGTGCGGGCCTCTATCTGTTGGAGCAAATAATTCACCCCTACCATCCAATCTAGCGGTTATTTTCATATCCCCACTTGACAGGGTTTAACTACCGAGGTTGCCTTCAATTTCATCGCTTCCTCCTCCATAACTTCATGGACGAGGCTCTTGGCTGTTTTCAGGCCTGACACTTGCCTTGTCACATAGGGTAGGGTAACTGGTTAACTCCAATAGTACTCTATTTTTTCTAGGAGACACTCTACCCCCACCATCCCATCCCAGGCTTCCTGCAAATTCTCCACTGTTGTCATTTTAGTCTTCTTTTCAGTTGACGATGAATGGCGCAAATGGTGAATGCGTCGCTTTATATGCTGGAAGCACGGACGTGAAGGAAAACATTCCCCAAAATACAAAAAACCTCTTACACACAAAACACACCAAGTGCGCAGACCTAAAAGAAAGTATTTTTAACATAGGAAGGGTATAGGAGTGTTTATAGACACACTCTATACAAACATACTCTATACAAACATACACCATACATACATTTTTTTCAGAAGGGAAAGAGATTTTTTTGAGTGCGAAAAAAGACAAAGACAGACACAAACATACACTCAACATACAAACACAACATTTTTAAGCAAATAAGATTTCTAAGAAATGTGTGTAGCTCTGAAAAGAGCCGTTTGGTTTTTCAAGTTCACCTAGAGATGCCCGCACCTCTCAGGTCTAACCCCACAAACCGCACATCTTCCACTCCATCGATCTCCACACCAGGGACTGCTGGAGATGGGAAAAGCAGAATGAGGCTGGGTGGTTTCACATTCCCAATCCTCAGTGGCAGGGACAATGAAGGTTTGCCTTCTCCTCTTATACACCCAGTGAGCTTGTGGATGCTGTTGTGGAGGTTGCTGTGGCTGTGGTCTCTGCATAGGTTTCACGGCACAGTTGGGCAAGCATCATCAGATGAGGCCGCACCCTCTTTTTCTTCTCCTCTTCTTCTTTCTAATTTTTCTAGTCCTTTACCTATTCCTCCAGCGTGATGAGGACCAGTTCATCCATCAAACGACGAACATGCTCTAGGTAAACTTGAATTTCTCGAAGCTTTTCCGTTCTACGGCTGCTCATTTTTTCTTGTTGTTGACAAGTCAGCGGGGTAGCCCAACTGGTGAACGCACCGCTTTATATACTTATATCACGGACGTGAAGGAAAACATCCCTCACACCAGAAAATACAACCTACACATAAAGAAAAACACAAACACCAAGTGCACGGACCTAAAAGAAAACACTTTTACTTTTTTACACAAGGGAAAGGGAGTGTTAATAGACATACTCTGTAGAAACACACTCTACAAACACACAAGGGAAAAGGAGTGTTAATAGACATACTCTGTAGAAACACACTCTACAAACACACAAGGGAAAGGGAGTGTTAATAGACATACTCTGTAGAAACACACTCTACAAACACACAAGGGAAAGGGAAAGGGAATTTTTAGGTTTTGGGGGGAAAAAGACAAAAACAGACACAAACCTACACTCAACATATAAACACACTAATTTTTTAGGCAATCATAGAGTAATCTTTTCAAAGAGATGTGGGTGGCCCTGAAAAGGACCGTTGGGGGTGTTTTGTGAGAATTTTTGTATCTGGCACGACGGCCACGTTTCACTACTGGTCTCACCGCCGCCGGACAAGGGCGCTTCCCTGTGAAGGAGAAGGCAAACTCCTCACAGTCCATCTTACAGAACACTTCTCCTTCTTGTTGCTACTTCTTCTGCTGCTGCAAGAGTTATTGTTGTAGCTGTTGCTGCCTTTGTTGCTGCTGCAGTCTTTGTCTCTCCTCCCATTCCGCTCTGTCCCTGATGATCTCTTCTTGCAAAACTTTTTCCACCAGATCTTGGGCCATTTGCAGGAAGATCATCGTTTTCTTCTCTGGGTTCTTCTGAATCATGTTATGTCTAACCCGCTGCATGTTCACCATCGCTTCATTCAGCTTACTAATATTCGCAGTCATGTTGAGGTGTTGACAACTAAACGAGAGTGACCCGACTGGCAAACGCATCGCTTTTTATGCTGGAAGCGCGGACGCAATGGAAAACATGACTCAGATCGATAGAGATAAATGTGAAAGAGTAGGTACCTCAGATCGATAGAGAGAGAGGGTGAAAGAGCATATACATTCCATTTGTTTTCAATTAATAAACAACACAACACCATTTTTTTCAAAAATCAACATTTTTTAATCAACAAGAAGAAGCTTATCTAGCACAAAATACAAACACACATTATTAAACATGAACGAATTTACAGGGTTTACAACGTTGTGAAGTCAAACTGGACTTCCTCTGTTTAAAATCATTTTGCCCTCGATGTACACTACGTTTCTGAGCTAAAGACAAAAGATAACCATAATATTCACAAAACCATCTTTCTACTTCAGCATCGTTTCTAGCGTACTCCCTATCATAACAAGTCATAAATGTTCTAAGGGAAATCCAAGACTGCGTTGATGAAGAAAATACACACAAAATTGTCCACACACCATATAATCTGATCCTTGTAATCTGACATTACTGTATCGAGTGGAGACAACATTTCTTCTCATAAAGTCAATGATGTCGTCTTCCAAAGGAGGTAATCCATAAGAATCAAAATATTCCACACTGTGATCGTTTTGAAAGTTCACTGCCACCCAATGGGTTCCTGATCCATCACTGTCGTCGGTATTCATGACATAGGCTTGAATGTCTTTAGGTTTGTGATGTGGAAGTTCATCTTTAGCACACACCACAGGATTCCAAGAAGAGGTGTACGAATTGCGAGTCAACAGGTAATGAAGTTCCCAGGTTTGCATTTTTCACAGGTAATGATAAGTCATCAATTTACACTTGACTTTATGCTTGCATATGTCTGTCAAGTAAGTCTATGAACGGGTAGTCTCTGTACTCTGTTGCAAGAGCGCTTCGATGCGTTGGGTCTCCACAGAAGTCAATGGAGGTGAGGAACGATCCTGCAAGTCTTTATGCCACTTTCTCAACATCTTTCCTTCTGAAATTAGAGACCATGCCTCATCCAGATACTAGTCCAATTTTTCTTCCGCACTCATCATCAAACATTTGTCGTGTTGCTTCTGACTCAGATGATTGATTTGACATCCATAACAATTTTGTTCTCTAGTCAGGGCTGTAATTCCTTTAGCCATGCCCGTAGCAAAACAGGAGACTAAATGTTGTTCTTGTTCTGGCCATCTACATTGCATAAATCCAGTAAACATTGTAACACTACTTTTCTCTTCTTCTTTACTGGTGGTTTGTGACTGCTGTGGTGATTCTAGATCACAAAATCTCTCATCTTCTATCTCCATTGGTTCTACGTGTTGCATCTTTTCTAATAGTCTAGAATCACTTCTCTCCAACTATTGATTTCCAGAGTATTGTCAAATTCTGCATACAAGATGACGTTCAAAGTGTTAGCCAGAGCTGTGGCAAACTGAAGTTCCACACGAAGTTGGCCTGATTTTATAGGGTGGAAATGTCCTTCGTCGCTGCCTTGGTCGGGAATGAAATCAAATCCCCACAAAGCATATCCTCCTGCATAATCCTCGTACGAAATGCCGTGGCTGCTGTTGGTTCCTAACTGTCCTGTGGCTTCAAACAGAGTCAAGTAAGATCTCATGTAATTTTTCTGGGCAAAGTTAGGTTCAAAAAGTCTGTTACACAACGTCTGACCATCTCGAGTGACTTCTATCTTGGAGACATTGAAGTGTTGAAAGTCGAAAGAATTTTGATCGATGGCTCTGTTGAGGGATGCATTACTGACGATGCCGATGAGCAAACGTTAGGGGAGCTGTCCTTGGAACACATGATCTTCGACTTTGGATCGGAGATCAGAGGCAATGGTAAACGTTTTCACTTCCACTCGTCGCACAGGATACTTGGCAGTGGTTCTGCTCAAAGTTTGACGGATGTCGTTGCCTACTTTAGGTAAGACTTCTTCACGGCGCAGTACAGTCTGGCTTCTTCGATGATGGCTTTGTACTCGTTGACATTAGCTATCAAATGGAAGACGATACTACTGCGATTCAGTCTCAGGCGTACATCCACTCCGTTCAACAAATACTTGTCTTGCAACCACATGTCCAAATGCAAACGATGCATCAGTTCTAAAACGCGCCCTTGTCTGATTTGATTTTGACTGGCGATAAATTCCACATACATTGTGATCATCTTTATCATCTGCATCGTCTGCAGTCACCACTGTACTGTGTCGTTGAACCTTTTAGAGCTGTCAGTTTTCCATACCAGGGAAGCATCCAGATGGGTATTCTTGGTTTCTTTTCCGTAGGTAAAAAGATTTTCCAAGTAAGCACGGTAAGGGTAAGTATCCCTGCTGCTGCTGACAAGTTTGTTATTCAATTACAAATCCACTTAGCTGAACAAGGAATGCATGAAATTATTGACGGGAGCTACTCTGGCATTGGCCCCAGGATTGGTGTTGTCCGTTTTGAGCACTTTGAGTTTCAGGTACAAGTGACTGCTATTCAGATCGATGTAATCTTCGGTTTGTCCATTGATTTCAAATTCGATAGGAGCTGAAGTAGTTAAAGATGATACTGAATGAAATTCTATCCATTGGGATTCTTGCATCGTCATCATGGTAGGTGGCATGGCAAACAGATCCAGTTTTGACTTGGTACATTCGCAAGAATCTCGGTGCATCATATTTTGGTCTCAGTTAGTAATCAAACACGTATAATTCTCTGACAGTTCTTTTTTTTTCATATTCTTTTTCTGAACACCGTGTTTATGAGCTCTGAAGGGATGTCGACGTCTCTTTCTGCCTTTTCCTTGATGTGGCGTTGAGGAAGAAGTAATGCCAGGGCCAGAAGTGTGAAGCGAATTTATAGGGGTCTCTCAGCGACCAAAAAGATCTTTTCCAGTGTGCAGCAACACATTTTTTCCTACTCTCATAAAGGTTCCTTTAGGATTTTGTTTGTCGATGAGGACGTTTTGAAGAAATTCTTTTCCTTGTGTCAAAGCGGCATCTTTTAAGGCATGCAATTCTCAAGTCACCATGGGTTTCAAGATTGGGGCTACCGTCCGAAAAGCAGATTTTAACATATCTCCTAAACCATGTCCTCGTTGTCGAGCCACTCCTCGGTACACAGGATACATCTTGTGTTACAATTCGCTTGAGAACCTTTATCCAAAATGTAGTTTCACCGTGACTTTTCCTTTAGTGAATAGAATACTTTGTCCCAGATATCCTTTTATACTAATGTTGACACTGTCAAAATACGATTTACTCACTGAAAGATAATGAGGATGTGCAAATTCACGGTGAACGTGATACGTGTTTCCACCTTCTTCGTACGCAGCGACGGCAGAATCCACTTTGAAAGGAATGACTCTCACTAACGGAGAGGCTGTGTATCCCACCACGTTGTACTCCACCACATCGGAGTACACAAACAATAAATTCAGTCCTTCGTTCAATTCGATTATGTAGCGAAAATGCTCGTAAGATCGATCGTTGTTGTTGATGTCTTTGGTACGAGTTAGTTTTGTGTATCCACCCAACATTGCAAACAACTCAGGAGAAAAAGTGATGGACAATATTTTAGCGTCCGAAAAATGCATTTTGAGGCGATAAGAAATGGCATGATACTCGATCAGGACACTTTTTCTTGGTTTTAGCCAGGGCTTTGCCAAATTGGTCATTGAAAATAGCCGCAATGGTGTCCACCAAATGTCGAGGACTAAAATAATACCCCGCAGAAATTCTCATGTCATAGATACTTAATTGAAGATTGGCGAGTGCTGTTCTTTTGGAATCATTTTTGTCCAAGTGTTCTTGCACTTGTTCGTTGAGGATTTCGACGACAAAAGTGGTTTGATCTCCAGACACATTCATGGCTTGCGTAGTATGAATGATTTCTCCCAAAGCCACTTCCCAATGAGCTTCGTGATCCAATTATATGGACTGAAGTAATTTGTCTGTGAAACAACATAAGGTATTGTTGGGAAACACGTCCATCGAACTGTCACTCGGTAAAGTTAAATAAAATTTGTTATTCATAGTAGTTCGAGGGTTTTTTTGTCCGAGGAGTCACTCGTGGTCAAAGAAGAATGATGTTGAAAATGTTCCAAAAGAGGGCTGTTGCTGTTGTTGTGACTGGAAGAAGGATGACTGGCGTTGGCCGTACCGTTGTGGTTGCTGTTGTTGTTACTGTCCGTATTATATTTTAAGGAAGGACTAGGCAGAAGATAACCGATGCAACTGTTGAGTAAAATGATCCAGAATTGTTTGTCACCTCGTTGCAAACTCAAATTGGCAATGGCTGCTCCGATGACACAATACACCACAAAGATTTGGCAAAAAAAGACGATTTGATTTTTAGGCACACGTTCTCCGCACCACACCCACAAAGGTTGTTTTTGTAATTCTTGAAGAGATGAACTCGGCAAAGAAGAGATATTTGCTGTGTTGAACGGCATGTTGGTTACTTCTTCTTTTTATAGTCGACGACTTGGAAAGCGGCAATCCAAGAATCAAAACTAGGAGGATATCCTTTCCAACGCACTTTCACTTTTTCCACTCGATGTTTACACACTTTACGTGTACTACGTTCGAGAATGCGTTCGATATCGTACAAGTCGTCTTCTTCTTTGGTCATTCGTTGTAACTCAGGCAAGTAAAAAGTTCCTTTTAACACTTCTCCGTGCATGTCTTCCAATTTATAGTCGAGAGGATCATGTCCACGCACTTGTCCAGTGACACGAAACATTTCGGTAGTCCAGTTAGGTAAATAACCTTTGTCAAAAGTGCATTTGGTTTTTCCAATGCGAACCCAATCTCCCGTCTTGAGCACCAGGGCTTTCTTGGGTCCAATCTTAGTTGTACCAAACAATCCATCAAACACCCTCACTTCGTTTTCAGGGGTGACATCTTCGGAGGCACATCCGATGCTACGATGATACGATTGATTGTAAGCTTTGACCAGACGTGGTAACACGTCGATGTACTTGAGAGTGTGTTGATGTGTACAATATTTTCACATACGTTCTTTCAAAGTTCTTTGAAAACGTTCCACGACACTGGCTACGGTTTCAGGATTTTCAGTGGTAAAAAAATAAATGTGGCGTTGTTTTAATTCTTTTTGAAAAGTTTGGTTCAAATAATCGGTGCCTTTGTCGGTTTGCCATCGTAAAGGGTGACCACCACTTTGTTTCAACACCAGTTTTAAAGAGCGCACTAACTCAGCACTGCTTTTAGAAGTCAAGGGAACGACCCAAGCAAATTTGGAAAAAACGTCAATGACACACAAATATTTGCAACTACGATTGTACGCTGCCAAATGAGAGACATGAGCTAAATCGGCTTGCCATTGATGATTGATGCCAGCCACTTTGGTTTGACTTCTGGAAAATTTTCGTCGAATGGGTTTCTGTAACGTGTAGGTCGATTGTTCTTGTAACCATCGTCGTACTTCTGGCAAACGTACACTTTTCAATTTGCTTTTAACTGCCCGAAAATTTTTGAACTCCTCCGTAACCAGCAGCATGTGCAGGATTGTAGTAAATGCTGGCTAACAGTGTCTCCATGTTTTTTTACTGCTCAATAAGTCACCCACTGTTCGATACTACAGTTTGTGGAGTCTCGGGGCAGGGGAAGTTTGGACAAAGCTGCTTGACGCGTCCGACGAGCCACGGGAGTCGGTTGTGAAGGGATGACTTTTTTCTTGCTGTCTTTTTTCACTTCTGTCTTCACTTCTGTCTTCCCTTCTTTCTCTTTTTCTTCTGCTGAAGAAGGGGTTGACATCATATTTTTAACTTAAGCTTTCATTTCTTCTCGTTGAGGCGTAGGAGAGGGTGTCAACCAGGAAGCTGCAATCTTACTAGGGATGGGAGCAGACGGAGTTTGAAACACTTCTCGTGGGTCATCTTCTTCTGTCATCCCAGTGGCCGTGTCTGCTGTTTTGGTGGTTTTAGGTTCGCTTTTCATCATGGCCTTGAAATATCTCAGAGTGAGTTTGGCGGTTTCGTCTAAAGTTTTCTGGCGAAAGAGTTGAAGACGTTGGAATAGTTGACCGTGCCATTTTTCTGCTTCTGACAAATCACTTCGATCCATAAACGATTGTAATTCTTGTTATAACTGTGACATCTCGCTGAGATTTGGATTTGGAGGTAAATGAAGTATCCGTTGTTCGTACCAACGATAGACTTCCATCCATCGTTTGTAAGCATCTAAAGTCAGTTTTTGTCCTTCCATAAGATCCAAAGGTACAAGTGTATTGTCTTTGTAGAGAAGGGTATCATTTTTATCTTCTTTTTTCTTCTCGTCTTTATCACATGACTCCTCCTAATAGAGGTCCCGCAATCGTTCCTAACAAAGGGGCCGCTATTTTTAACAACGGTCCAATCAGCATGGATAGAAATCCTCCTCGTTGCACAAACATTTTTTTCTTTTGGCTGAGAGGTATTTTCTTTTTGACCATTTGGCGAAGAACGTTCCGATGTTTTACTAATTTTTGTTTCTGTATCTTGGACAAAGGTACCGTTCCTTTCAACACATTCAAACAGCATTCACACACGATTTCGATTATTTCTTTCGGGGCTGTTTGAATGAGTTGTTTTTGCATGGGAGGATTGAATTAAGTCAGGACGGACAACACATCCCAATGTTTGGCGAGACGAGGTGAAAGTCCTTGTTTGGTTTTGCCTTTCTAGGAACGACTAGGGTTGTGTGCACTTTTTGGGGCCACCTTTGGTGTCAGGATCTAAAATAGAACTGAGGTCATTCGGAGGCCACATTTCTTTTTTATACTGGAACACGTCTCCACTGATGGTCAGCACGGCGTACCAACTTCATGACAGGCATCACTCGACTTTAAGGTGTTTTCAGTGGACCTAATCGTGTCAGTTCTTGTTTGGATAAAACCAGTAAACTTTGTAACACGCCTGTTCTCTCTTGGACTTTGCTTTTTGGTGAGGCCACTTTTTTTGCGGCAGCCGCAGTGGCCAGAGCAGCCGAAGTAGTGGCCCCCGGAGAAGTGACTTTCGAAATGGGTTTCCATTTTAGCATCAAAGTAGGAAACACGGGTCTTAAATCAGGTTTGACCGGCATCATCCCGAAGGGCGAAGAAAAAGTGGTAGGAGAAGGAGACACCGTCACTGCCTCTCGTGGCTTTCGGGAGTATGTGCGCGTCCCAGCAGCAGTACCTCTCTTTCTGGCAGCAGGAGATGTTACTGTTGGAAGGGCTTTTCTTCTTCTTAGGCTTTTATTCTTAGGGCTTTTCTTTTTCTTGTGTGTGGTGGTGTGTTGTTGTGGCCGTCTTTGAGGGGATTTGGGTTTTTTCTTCTTCTTGGTTTTGGCTTGGACATTAGGATCCCATTTCAAGAGAACGAATCATGACACCTCCTAAAGAACCACTACCACCAGGTCTCAAAATAATTTGTTTTTAGTGTGTGGATCGATTCTGGGATCTACCAGTTTTTCACAAAAAAACCGTTGGGTTTGATAAGGGATGCGAACGATGCCTTGACGTAATTGACGTGCTGTCAAAGTAACCCATCGTAAAACTTCTTTGAGACTAGTTTATAACAAATGGCCACGGACTTGCGCCTTTTTTCGCGACTGACGCCATAAAGGGCACGAATCAATTTGGCAGGAGGATGAGATTTAAAGGAAGTCATCTTGAAGGCGGTGGGGAAAGAAATGACGTGGTGGAGGTTTTTATGGGGTTTTTTTTCTTTCAGAGAGTTGACGAAGGGGACTTTTAAATGATAGGACTTCCTTCTTGACACTAATGGTGAAACAATTGAGTAGGAAATCTCAAATAATCGGGAGTGGTGGGTTTTAAATCGATGAGTAAATACGCATGATGTGTTTGAGTGGCATCGTCGTACGCATAATTCAGCCAAGGAGTACCTAACTGTTTGGCTAACACTTGCACTTGAGATTTGTCTCTGGGGCTTTTAACCATCACCACGTAATGAGCATTGAGACTGATGGTGCGATGGGCTTTACTTTGTTGAAATAAATTTTGAGTAATGGCATTACGATGATGTCCTTTTCGTGTAAACCGAAGTTCAATTTCTTTTTCGTCTTCTCCTAACATGTCATCGAAGATGACCAGATGTGTTTGACTCAAGTCAGACACGATCCCATCGTCTTCGCGAGGAATGCCTTCGACAAACGAAATAGGTTCTCCTTGATTTTCTTGAAGTAAGGTGTAAGATGACTGCCACTCTTTGTAACACCACACGATACTTTGAAGAGGACGATCAAACAAATGAGATTTGTGTTCGATCAAACGTTTGAAAAATTCGGTTTTGCCTGAACCACTCTGTCCAGCAATCAACATGTTAAAAGGATGGCGTAGATACAAAGCTTCCCAACTTTGACGATCTAACTTTTCGTCAATCACTTTGACAACAGAAGAGGAGGATGCAGCCATGACTGAGGTATGGAGAATTTTGAGAGGAACATGAAAGACACAAGACATTTTATACATTTCATACACATTTAATGTTTTAAACAACAAAACATATTTACATGTCATGAATTAAAACGCACAAAAAAAACCAAGCAAAAATAAAATGTCACTTTTGACTTTGGTTCTAAGTTCACTTGTTCTTTTTTGTCTTGGATGATTAGTTACACGCAAGGTCCTTGGCATAGTGTGCCACTTCTTGTTGCCAAGCATCGAAACCAAAACTTTTCTAGTCACGTACATCTTTTCATTCGTTAAGTTGTTGGTGTAACCAACTTGCGATACACACTTCTTGGAAAGTATCAGATGTAGATAAAGTTTGACAAATGTCTTCTTCACACGAAGGTACACAACTTGTTTTCATCACGATTTTCAACACTTTGAGCACAATTTGTCTTTTGTGCACCGATAAAGTGTGAATAGTCATGTCTTTCTTGCATGTACCGTTCATCAATAGTCCAAAACAATACTGTTCATTAAAAATAATCCACTACGAATTTCCAGGGAAATGAAATCCATGAAGAGTAGTCACTAACACACAACCACAAAATTCAATGGAAACAGTTCGTGTATCAGTAGCCTGTAATGCTTTAAGGTCTGAACACTATCATTTACTTCCTTCCATGGAATTCGTTCCACAAGTTAAGATAACAATCCTGGCATGGTCAGCTTTTGTATCCAGGTTCACAAGGTTTGTATCTTTGGTGATAGTCTACCCCAAGGCGTCTGTGATAGTTTCTCCCCAGAATCAGTCTTCTTATACTGAGGAAATAGCAATAGTTTAAACATCGAGAAATGACTTTGAGTTTGTGTTTCACTTGTATCTTAACAAACTCTCTGTAAATGCGTTCTTGCAGCTCCAAAGGCAGATCTGAATGTGCTCCTCTAAACTAATCATTCACAGGCACGTCTTTCTTCTTGATGAAATAGTCACACAATTGCCATATCGAATCAGATGGTAAAGGATATCGAAGACATTCAGTGAGTACCTTTCAACACCTCAGAAGGCGTGAAGGTGTTTCGTCTTGAGGTGACACTTCTTTAAAAGTTTTTTTATTCTTTAAAGTTTGTCACTTTTTCCTGAACTTCGTTCCATTGAATTCTGCGTAACAGTGTCACATTGTAGGTGGTGCCATCCAAACTCTTAAAGGTGTCATCTAGTCTTTCGTGAATGTCTGACCATTTGAATACTTTGAAACTAATCAGTACTTTTATACCATTCAGATACCAATGGTTAAAACGTCTATGTCGTAAAGGATGCAATTCTTCTTTGCGTTTCACTTGTATCTGGACCAACTCTCTGTAATTGCATTATCGCAGCTCCAGAGGCAAACAATGAATGTGCTCTTGTAAAGTATCCGACATAGTACTTCTTTGGACCAACCAAAAGCAGGTACTGACAGCGCGGAGACCATCTGGCATGTTCCACGTAAGCTGAGTCTTTATAATCCCATTCGTGAAGTGTCACACTGCAGCTGAAACACTGAACTTTATCTCTTTCTCCCAAGTAGACAAATCCAGCTCTGGCTAAAGCTTTGGGAGTAGGTCCTTGCAGATATTTAGGCCACTTATCTTTGAACGTCTGGAATCGACTTTGAAAGTCGCAATAGCTAGGCAAAGCCACAGGCAACGTGTATTCCATGCCCATGTATGGATGGCATCCGCAGGTAGGTACACGATTAGCGTCACTTTGACCAATAAAGAAGAAAGGGCGTCGTGCTGCATCGCTTTCGCTAGTGGGGCGGTAAGACGTACGAACGGCATCGCTGTCGATGGTCCCAGAGGAGCGACAAGCTGCATCGCTGATGTCAAAGCGTACGGCATCCGTCTCATCGCAAGGCACCTCATCGCACTCGAGGTCATGATCGAACTTAAAGTTCACAGTAGGTCCCTCACCCGTTGGCTGTGTATAGTTCATCAGCCTGTGTACTGGTGGCATCCACATTGAACTCGAAGTTCACAGTGAGCTCCTCACTCGCTGGCTGTGTGGAATTAGTATTCAACTTCTTCTTCGTCTTGCTCGGTCAACGTTTGTAGTCACAATGAAATGTTGGTCTTGAAAGTTGTCCCTTTGTTATACTAAAGATCGGCTTGTCCGTACGGTAAAGTGGTGTGGTCTGGAAGACGCACTCGTTTCTGGTAGACAATTTTATAGACTTTTTCTAAAGGGCAACTGACGATTTGGTGGTTTGGCAAACGCACGATTTTTTGAGGTTCCTAAGTTTTTACTTGAAAGTCTAGAGCTTGTCAAGATTGTAAAGCATTTTTCAAGACCTCAAAGTTCACCACTTACCTGGCTCGATAATTCAGTGTCAATCCTTTGACTTTGCATTTGCTGTGAAGTTGGCCTTGCTGGTCTCGGTATCGGTAACCGTAATGTTTAGGGCCACCGTTGGCAAAACTGAGGATCGTCTCTTGTGGGTGCTTGTCCGTCTATGCCCTAAATGATCTCCTTCGATGGTGGGGTGTTGCCAACCAGGGCGAGTGGATGTACATACAACTGTCGGTATCAAAGTACAAGACTCGATCTCCCAACACTTCTAAAGTCTCATCGTACAAATTTTAAGCGATCATTGGCTGTCACGTAGGCTGCAATGACCACATTGCTAAAGTCGTCCGCGTGTACAAACTTGGGATCTTCTCCGTAATTGACCAAGATCAAATCTTCACGGATGATTTCCACGTGTTTCATCAGTTTTGCTTTGCCGTTCACCAGTTGAAAGTAGCGACTGGGATTTGCCAAGTATTCCGTCTTGGGCAAGATCGGACGTTGTGCCATTTTCCCCCACAAACAATTCAACATGACTTTGGCAAACGATCTTCTTTCTTCGTTCTTTCCTCCGTCTTCCATAGTAATGCCTTCTACGGAACGGTACTGTTCCTTGAATTGTACTTGGTCTTCTGGCGTCTGACACCAAGAGAGATAGCCACTGGCTTCTTGTTTCAGTTTGAGAACTTCGTTGACGTAGCTCGACAAAATGCCTGGATTCGAGGCATCGTCCTTTTGGTATTGTTGAGTGGTAGGAAAGTGCCAAATTTTGTATACTTTCAACAACCGTTATCCCCGATCCAGAGCCCGAAACAATTCGACGCTGACCCACGTTCCGTTCGTGTGGTGGCATCGGTGATCTTGATTACATGTTTCAGCACACGTACGGCATAAAGAAAACATCAGTTTTCCTTGGCAATGATGGTGTAAGACATGATGGTACAAGTGGATCGGGGGTAAGACATTGCATTTGATCAATCCTTTGTATTGACGAATGTATTCCACATCGATGTGTTCTGTCAGGATTTCAAGATGTCCGGTAGGGAATTGCTTATATTTGCACACCTAAGGATACAACGAACACACGTCGATGTATTTGATTTCTTCTCCTCGAGATTCGTCTACGTCGCACAGCAAGCGTGTGGCATTGGTTCGTCCTCCAAACAAACTGTGGCGTGGGTCCATAGGTTCGATGTCTACCACGTCGTAACTTTCGGCAATGCGTTAATTTCTGGATCTGTTTTGAAACGTCGATCGTACTCGTGCTCCCACATTTCTACCACATGGTATCCTTGACTTTCAAACTTCAGACGTCGTTGGTATGTGTGTTCGTACAAGGATTTTATAGGTTATGTTTAGGAAAACAGGTAGGGCATCCGTGAAACAAGCATGCGTGAAATTCGCATACCGTCTTAGGGTTTTCTAAATCCCAGCCATCCACCGAAAGACTTTCAATTTTCTATTCTCCCCCGTTTCTCGCAGTTGTATCCATTTGTCGTCCTTTTCACACAAGTAATGCAACCAACGCAAAGCTTTGGCAGCGTATTGACGGCTGACCGAAAGATAAGTGTTAGGGACTATGATGGCTAGTTGGTTCTCGCGCATGAACTTTTTTCTGTTCACTAATCCGCACGCTTTTTCTAGGGTACATGCTTCCTTCAAAAGATCAACTTCTCCGTTATCCAGAAATAATTGTCGAAACTTTCCACAGCAACGGCGTAAAATATCCACATCGGATCGGCAATAATTCAGCATTTCTTCTTAAAAGTCAAACGGGTCTGAAGCGTGAGCGTGGTACCAAGCACGGAAGGCTTCTCGGTGTTCGGTGTACATCCCATCAGGATCGTAATAGTGAACGTCAGGCAAATGCGGGAGCACTACGTGTTGATTGGCTTCGGTATTGAAAAAGTGCGGAGAAAATACCCTTTGGCCATTTCTGTCATTCCAAATGTTTTAGGCATTCGACTCAAAGGCATGGTCAAATAATTTTTGGAATCTTTGAATTATACTTGTCCCACTTTCATGTAGATGAGTTTGGTTCCGTTCTTTGTGACTTGTGTGCATTCAGTACCTTGTTCTGAATAATATTTTAGAAGAAACTGTCCATCGTATCCCGAGAAATTGTGAACCATGATGGTAGCATACCGATGACAGTCCCCGTAATGTTCTCTTCGCTCCAAGTGTCGTCGAAAGGATCTAAGATCCATTGGGCAAAATCGGGTAGAGTGGTGGGGCCACGAAAGATTGTTTCACGTCCTCCTGGAATCCTACTACAATGGGGACTGTGAACATAGATAGGTTCTTGTATGCACTTCTCACAAGCCGGATGAGCGGCGCAGAAATTAGGGATGTGAATACCCGTTTCTTGCATACATTCAAAGACAAAAAATATGAAATCCACGTCTGTCTTGTTCTTCATTTGCTGCTGATCACCCTTTAATTCTTCTCCAGTTTGTTGTCATATTTTTGAATGTAACATTGGTGTTCAAAGTCCACGATTTGGTCACAAATACGACATCTTTTCTTTCCGGTACAAACGTGTTCCTTTGAGTTGTTGGTTCGAATCAGTTGTCCACACTTGGAGTACTATCTCAATAAGTCACCAGCACTGCTGGTGAACTTCTGTCCTGCGATATTGCTCGTAACAAGAGGGACTGACAAAGGTTCGTTGACACGTCGAACAATGAATGTGTTCTGCAGGAATGCATGGTGTGGAAGCTAAACAGCCCCGACATCTCTCTCCACAATGAAAGTGTTTGTTTCGACTACAAAATCCTTTGTCATGTTACTCGCAGTACGCAGTAGTAAGCGTATCCAAGAAATCCTGTGATACTAGTGATGACATCGAAATGTTCTTGATGATGATACACGTGAATGTATTTTCCATCGGTGAAATTGGATCTTCAAAACAGGGTGTACTTTCAACGTGTATCGAGGAGCCAAGATATCTTGAAGTTATTGCATTTCAGAAGTGCCACACACGGTCTCTTTCGATATGCCTGCTTGTTGTAACAGGAGTTCTGTTTCTTTTCCTTGTTTGGCTCTATCCGATTTTCGAATGCTTTTCCATTCTCTTTTCCATTTTGCATTCTCGTTCTTATTGGCATACGTTCGCCCCACGACGATGGCACGGGCTAAGCACATCTGGTCTTGGGAGTTGTCGATTTGGACGATACTGCGTTTGGTACTGCAAAGGTCGTCCACCAAAAACACTTTGCGTGGTCCGCTACCTCTAGGAGGTGAAAGGTGAGTCATGTGAAGTGTGACTTTTCCATCGGTGATGGTAAACTCGTCATTGGGTTGTTGAACGTGTTCAATTTTGTCCATGCTAATTCTGCCGGGGTACTGAACTCGATCCAGACAGGAGACTTCAAACTGTCGTGATGGATGGAAAGTCTCAACCGATCGTTATCTTTGACTACACATTGTCGTTTCAATGTCTTTAACAAGGAATCCCACAAATCGGTAATGAAGCCTGCGGCTTTCTCAGGAGGCACTTTAGACTTAAACTCTTTAAAGCGGACAGTGTAAGTGTAAGCCGTAGTTCTATATTTTCTGGATGTTACTTTTTGTGTCTCTCGAATGTGATAGTAATTTTCGGGAGCTACGGAATGACTTTCTTTTTTAGGGATTCTAGACTCTCTTTTTCTTTTGGAAGGTTTGGTTTCTGGTTCACTCATGTCCTCTTCGAAATCGCTAGCATGGACTTGGGCTACCACTTCAGCTAGCAGTGTATGAGGCGGCACGGAAAGTCGCCGTCGTGACCTCTTACTTTCTTCTGTGTTCTCACTGAAATGGTGTGATCGTTGCATCTTGATGTCCAACTTATCATTTGATTTAGTTTTACTCACGCTCTCTCCCTATATATATATAGAGAGAGAGAGAGCTTCCTACCCTCGGTGTAACTACTCGTTATTCAACTTTCAAACTGTGAAGATGGAAGAGTCAAGACCGATCGCCCTTCTGGTCAGAGATTTACAGAGAGTCATTCGAAAGTATTCCACTTTCAGTAAGACTAAGGACTCCTCTCGAGATAAAAGGCAAGATACTTCCTATATCTGCCAAGAGAAAAGACATTGGGCTCTAGAATGTCGACAACGTCAAAACCAAGGAAAAGAAAACAGAGACAAAGGGAAAGATACCTGTTATCATTGTCAAGAAAAAAGACATTGGTCTTCAGGGTGTCCTGAGAAGAAAGAGAACAAGCAAGAGAGGGAGAGGCAGAGGGCTCCTCAGCACCAGAAGAAGAAGAACCCATTCCCGTCGTAAAGAAATGTAAGAAGGCAAGACGACTGGAAGACAGTGAAGAAGAACCCATGATGCCTGTGAAGAAATTCAAAAGAGAGACAGACGGTGAAAGAAAAGAATGAACTGAGTTATGTGTAATGAAATGTTCATTGTGATTTTTTAAAAAGAGAATATACCAAAAAGGAAGAAAGTAAGCGTCTCTTGGTTTTGATTTTGTTTTATAGTATGGACGCACTCACGCACTCATACACAATCCAATGATGGGATTTAAGTTTCACTTGATTTCTTTTCTACGAAATGTGGGTGGCCTTGAAAAAGACCGTTGGGGTGTTTGTTTTTAACAAACGCATGGACTGGACATGATGAGCTTTAACTGCCTCAATCCATTTCCACGGCCAAGTCCTACTCCTGCTGATGCTGCTGCTTTGGTAGTGGTAGTAGTAATAGTCAATGGTGGCGGTAGCATCTCAGTAGTAATAGTAAGCCTAGATGATGTGATGGGTTGAAAATGTTTAGCCCGTGTTTCTCAGATTCGTTAACTCTGCTAAAATATCATGTAGCAGACTCGTCGTTAGATGTCAGCACTCCCTTTCTTCTGTCCTTCACACTTCAAAGATTTCTGTTTCTCTTCTTCTTCTGCTTGTTTTCTTCTTTTCTCTTCTTGCTGAAGAAATGCTTCTTCTGTTTCCCACTTATGTGCAAAAAAAATTTACAAATTCTTCTTTCTGTCTCTTTCTAAAATAATCCACCACGGGTAAGGAAGGTGTACTACGGCGTCGGTTGTTTCAGGCAAACATTTTTGCGAAGACCGAAAATCCACAAAATGCAAATTAAACTCTTCTGGATGAATGTTGACCACTCCATTCGTCGTAGTACTATCACTCCGAACATTAGAGGTTTCCGTCGCAAGATCACCCCAATACATTGACTTCATTGTATCGGCCATACTCAAACTGCTGCAAAAGGTAAAACCGTAAAACCGTACGAACGCTGTGAAGCCTATATACTTAAGGTGACGTAACGCCCCCCCCCCCCTGCTCTCTTCTGATTGGAGGAGAGGCCTTACCTTTAGTAACGCGTGTTTGGATTGGTGGAGCATTTCGATCCGTTTCGATCCGATCTTAGGCTATATATTCCAGCGTTTTTGTGACATAGTTTCACCTGTTCTCAAGACAAAGATGTATACATCCGTAGAATATTCAATTATCGTATCGGGCATGCTCTTCAACCCGGGCTACCACATGTATGTGAAAGCATCATGGGCTATCACGAAGATTACAGCTACAGCTCTTTGGAAGAGAAGGATTTATATGGAGAGACAAGGGAGTCTGAAGCTAGTGCTCATCTACGGACCTGAAGTGAGACGAAGTTTAAGGAGAAGAAGACCTGTGAAGAAGTGTGATATTTGTTAACTTGGTTAACAAAACTCCAACTGTCCTTTTCAGAGCCACCCACATCTCTCAGAAAAGATTACTCCATGGTTGCCTAAAAAAATTGGTGTGTTTGTATGTTGAGTGTATGTTTGTTTGTCTACGTGTCTATTCTGTCTTCATCAACACTTCTGTTCCATAAAACACATCTGTCCCCATAAACACTTCTGTCCCCATAAATATTTCTGTCCCCCAAGTACTCTCTCCATGTTAATTTCCCATTCTCCCCCAAGTATCCCCTTATGTCGCCAGTTCCCTCCCTATACTACTGAGCAAGCGAAATGTATGTAAACATAAATATTCGTTCTTCTATTCTTACGATCTTCATGTCAAACATTCCTCTATATCATTATAAAGAAGGGCATTCAGCAACGGGGTTACAGTTAAAAATGATATCGAAGTAAGTCGATAAAGAGACCTTGGGCCTTGGGGTGTATGTTTTGTTTTCGGGAGAAGGGGGGCTTTCTTTTGTTCTTTAAATATAAGCGGTCGATGAAATGGTGATACACACTATTTTTAAGTGGTCCAAAATTGGACACCCCTGTGTTCTAGAAACTGCTTTATTTAGAGGACCGTAACATTGAATTTGTTTTAAAAAATTATAACTATGGTTCAGAACTCTCACTCTCCCTGTACTAACGCATTACTCTGTTGAGGACAAAGAGATAGACCTTGTTCATTTGCATAAAAAAGTATAAACTTGGTTTCAAACGCAGTATGAATGAAGTTCGAAGATGTCCCAAGTTGATATAGTTTGATTTCGCAGAGAGAAAGAAAACGTTTCCGCGTACTAAATTTGTGATAGAATTTATCAATTGCACCGATTTATCACAGCTAGAAAGGTTACGAGGTGTCCAAGTTCGACTGAAAGTGTAGATAGTGACAGGATTTGGACACTAACACACTTTTTAAAAGGCAAAAGTAGGTCATTGTAAAATACTTTGTATAAGAGGGAGTTCTATTGATCCATATTCATTGTACGTTAATAGATAAAAGATCAAACATCCTGTAGTTTACAAAAGTTTACAAGAAACTATCTTTAAACAAGCTTTAACCATCCGTACAAACAGATGGACAGATTGATGAAAATAATATTCATGCATATATCTTGTGAAGAATTATATAACAATGTTGTTTTAAAAAAAATAGCTTACTGCGACAGTTATCTGTGCATGATTCATGTTCATAACTGGATCCCACACAATTGGCACCACCTGTGGACGGCGCAGGATTGTTACATGCTCGGTGTCGCGTCCGTATTGACCCTGTGAGGCACGTACAGAAACTCCATGTTCCCCATGTGCTCCAGCCACTATTAACTGAATAAAATGTCATTGTATTCAATTAAAACTTAGCATGTGCCTACATTTGCAGCAATGGCTTGTTTAACTTCGACTTAAGTATCTATCCCAATATCAGATAACTCTAATTGGAGCTTGACTTGAGTGCCAGTCAACTCATAATCGGTTCGCTTTATGATTCGGGGAGAATGCCACACTCATACATTTGAGTACCACTGAAATTGGAGTCCAGCGTAAGTTATGGTACACATAAACAGTAGGGGTGGAACTATAATTTCAACCAGTAACGTACTACTCAGGAGGGGGGGGACGGGCGCCAGAGGTCTTGGGGCGCCAAAACAGCTGATACAAATTCGGGTCTCGTATTCTGACCTTTTGGGCCATCATCGTCGCCCAGGGCGCCATTTACCCTTAGTACGCCATTAACTTCAACATAGAAGAGACCCTAGCAAATGTTCATGTCTTAAATAAAGAAGAGAAAGCCGTACCTTAGACTGTCGAGACATATTGAATGAAATTAAAAAGTTGCGGTTGAAAAGTGGTAATATGTTTAATTTAAAAAATAGAACTTTGCTGCCTGTGAAATAATTTAGTGAATTATTATTTTCTGTTACCTCTTTGCTTACTTTTCGGAATAGAGAATTTGCGATTTCCTATTTTTTAAAAGAACAAGCGAAATTATGTAAACATAACTAATCGTTCTTCTGTTTTTATGATCGCCGTGTCAATCATTCCCCTATAACATTGTACATAAGGGAACTCAATAGCAGGGATTACGGTTCAAAATTATATCGAACTTGGTAGATACACAAATACATATATTTCATTATTGACGGAATGGTATTTAAAAGTTTCTATATCGCTAACTATTTTTCCAAAACGCGATTTACATAGAAAAAAAAGTTTCTCATTCTTGTTGCTATGCCCAGAGATGAAATATCCATATTTTCGATGCATTTTGCCATGGTGACTGAGTTGTCGTTCCCTAAACATAACTTCGCGGAAGAATTGTAAAGTGTCACTATGTACCAATAGACTTTTCTCGGTTCTGATATAAGGTTCATTTGTAGCTTATAAAACAACAATAAAAGTCCCAGCTACGGCGAACTGAATGACCTTGTCAGGAATTTGGAACTACACAAGAGTAAGGCAGAGCTGTTGGAATCCAGACTACAGTAGTGGAATCTCCTGGCAGGTGATGTTGGGGTTTCCATGTTCCGTGACCGTCGAAAGGATCTTGTTAAATTCTTCTTCATCGAAGGTGATCTTGTAGCCTGCAACAACATCAATGGTGTGATGGCAGCCCTCAACATCCTTCCAATGAGTGGAGACTATTCATTGATTCATCGAAGACGAGTCTTAAAGCTGTTTTGCTGCATAATGGCAGTGTTTTGCCATCAATTCCAGTTGGTCATGCAGTCCATATGAAGGAAACCTATGAAAACATGAAACAACTTTTGAGGTGCATAAACTATGACCAACATCAGTGCCAGCTTTGTAGCGATTTCAAGGTTCTTGCTCTCTTGCTTGGTCTGCAGACTGGATACACAAAGTACTGCTGTTTTCTCTTCAAATGGGATAGTCGTTCGAGAGATTCCCACTACATTAAGAGAGATTGGACACTCCGACAGTCATTGTAGCCTGGAATGAAAAGTGTTCAGCATCCACCAGTTGTTGAATCAAAGAAGATTTTGTTACCACCCTTGCACATCAAGCTGGGTCTGATGACGAACTTTGTCAAGGCCATGGACAAAATACAAGCAGCTTTCAAGTACCTCCGTGAAAAATTTCCAAGGTTAAGTGAAACTAAGATAAAGGGATGTCACTATGTTGGTCCTCAGATTCGTGAACTTCTTCGAGATGATGCATTTCACCGTGCACTGAGTGGCAAGGAAATGACGGCATGGAAAGCCATCCAGTTAGTGGCAACAAATTTTCTCGGAAACAACAAGGCAGACAACTACAGGGAGTAGGTGGAAAACCTCCTCGAGGCATACAAAAGCCTTGGTTGCAACATGTCACTAAAGATACATTTTTGCACTCTCATCTACATTTTTGTCCACCGAACTGCGGAGCAGGGAACGACGAGCACGGCGAGCGATTTCACCAGGACATTGCAACAATGGAGAAACGCTATCAGGGCAAATGGAGCCAATCAATGCTTGCAGACTATTGCTGGACAGTGACAAGAGATGCTCCATTTAATGAACACAAGAGACGAGCCAAGAAGCGCTCAGTAGACACTGAATAAGGACTAAACTATATACTTATATATACATAATAGTTTTTTACTTTTGTTTCAATATATTATTTATTTATATAACCCTTTTCCTGTTCTTTGAAGTGTTACATAAACAGGACAGGTGAAATATTATCATGTAAAGCAACCATACACACATGAAAAGACCTAGGTTTAAAATTTATGATTAAAAGTCCACTATGTACACAATATACATAGACGTAAAATGTAAAAACTTAAATAACTTGGAAACAGTATCCAATCAGTTGTTTTAATTGTCATATTTGAAGCACATCAAAATCCCTAATAAATAGCACATTTTATCTCTGAAGCAGACGACTTCTAAAAAATTGTAGACCAGTGTTATCTTTGCTAAATAGTTGTTCATCCCAAGTGTGAACATTGTCTACTACTGTTTAAGAAATATCAAATGAACACCTTCAACCTAAACCTTATCCCAAATCTTCTATGCATGTAAACTTGACCCGAAGATCAAGGGGCAAGTGACTGTGTTGCAATAAAACAAATTACTGTCTTATAATAAATCACCCCAAGTATTAACCGAATCCTTCAATGGGAGTAGGAAATATAAGCAAATGAGAAACCTTAACACAAACACCAAGACAAACCTATAAACGCCGACGCCGCCTGCCTAGCCAGAAAAGTAACTGCTATTTTCTCATTTTCCTCTAACGTGGACTCAACTCAGATTCTCTGGCAACAAGGATTCTAATATAAAGTGGCAGTGTGTGCTTCATATATATTTTTAGAGTATGACATCCGTTGATAACGTAACTGTCTGAAGAAAAATAAATAAGATCGGTACTTTTAATTGGACGTCAGTCATCTTATGTGAAAACCAGATGGAACAAATATACGGTTCTCATGGGTTTAGTATGTGTTACAATTAAAGAAAACATAGTGATGTGTCTGTTCTAAATCTGGGGTAAAATATAGGATTAGAGATGCATACGCTTCTGAATAAAAAGATGCATATATGATGTAGCTACATACTTTGTATGTAATTTTGAGAAGACAAAGACCTTTTCGGTTCTTCTTTAATAAATTTGGATTCACCTTGTTATATATACAAAAATGTGTCTTTAAAATGTGGTAACGTATAATTCAAAATCTTCGAAAGGCATAAAAAGCACCCTCTCATTAAATGAAATACGCAAAAGGTTAAACTCTGATGTATTTCAAGTCATTATCTTGTGCATAATAGTCAGAGTTTGAAAACTCTAAATGTTAATGTGACTGTCTTTTAATTAGGATATGTTACGACTAGGTGTAATGTAACAAAAGGAAAGACTCAAACAAGCTTTCAAGATTTAAAACACAAATATTTAATTTCCTAAAATATAAAAATATTTCAACAAACAATCAAAGTGAAAGAATTAAAAATAACTTACTGTATAGAATATCTTAAAACTTCCCAAATTGTTCTAATGTTCACTGATTCGAAAGTTAATCCAAATTATTCCGAATGAAGAATATTCTGAATGAAACCACCAAAGTGATGGTGTGCCAACAAAAATCAGTTGTATTCAAGTGTTATTAATTTAATGTAATTATCGTGAACATAGAATATTTACACAAGTTCTAGAGATGTTTCCGATAATTCCAACGAAGCTGTATAATTCTTCAATATCAGTAGCTAATCCCAAAAAGTAATGTCTGGAAAGTATTTCTGAAGTAGCAGTACTAAATCCAAAATGTACTGTATAAAAATAACTCTCAAGCATAATAGCACATACAAAGAACCAATTTCGTTAAAGACCTCTCAAGTTGAAGAAACTATATAGAATGACGAACGCTGCGATTACATCTTATTTATAGTTTCTGTACTGCGTCATTGAAACAAACAAAATTCTTATTCCGTCTAAAATGAACATCTTAATATTACGATCTTACTATCTAACTTCTGGCCAACAAAATGAATCATTCCTGAATTAGGAAATCCAGGTCAGGTCAAGTGCAAACTCACGCGCTGGATCACGTGACATGACTGATGCTTCGAACGATATTATTGATTTTCCCAGGACCAATGTACTGGGTCACATTGAAATTACCGTATATGTGTACTCTGCAAAACTACACCTATTAGACTATTATACAGAGGTCATAAACTAATAAAACTACACCATTATTGAAAAAAATGATACTTAATTCCGTAACAGATACTAGAGGCTTCTGACATTCAGATGTCATGAATATGATGTAAATATCTCAAGATTTGTACGGGATATATTCCGCCATGAAATAAAACCAAGTACTTTTAAAATCATTTTTGGTAAGCTGATTTTACTCCAGTAGAAACTTGTTTCATCCAAAATAGTATTTTACCTGTAGCTCTCTTCCAACTCTAAATTTAGCAAATAGCAGTTGTTACTGTAGAATGAGTTATAAGTCAGTTAAAACCTAAGTCAAACTTTATTTTTCTTCAAGCAGTTCTCAGAAAGAAGTAAGAAATGATGGTCTATACCTGGTGTTCGGTCATGCAGATCTAGTGATCAAGGATTGCTGCCTGCGTCCTTTACCCTCTCGACATCATTAAAAAGATGTCACATGTCATGAATCTACTTTATATTGCACTTATCTAGTGTGGAACACTGATTGGTTACAACTAATTTAATATACGCCGACTTTTCCAGGTATAGTCATACCACTGTTGTATAGAAAAACTAGCTCACCAACCGTCCTATCCACCAAAAATATTTATTAAAAAAACCAACAACCCACCCCGAAGAAGAGAGAAAAGTAAAAATCATGATCACCGTGACCCTACCCTCCAAAAAATTTTCTTAAAATATTACTGGTTCACCAAACACATTCCTTTTTAAATTCCTGGCTCACTACACCATCCCACCCCACCCCAACGAAATATCAGGGTCGCCATAACCCCACCATCTTTGGGAAAATTTCACATCCATAAATATATTTCGAACATTTCCTGTCTTACTACCACCCACAAAATAATACAAAGTACATACTTAATAAAGGACACGAAGAACATAAAGCTGTACATCCAGATTTCTAAGAACCAACATCAGCTGGTGTTATAAATGCTTACAAACGTCATTACAATTACGCATCTAGAACAGTTGAATATTAGAGAAAGATGCATGATGAGGAAAGTAATACAATACTTACTGCTGACAAAAAGGTAAAATGGGCTTACTTTTGTTTACAAGATAGCAGCGGACTGACAGAAGAAGGAATATCTAGGCGAAATCAAAGTATCAGATAGTATGTGCTATAAAATTTGGATGTTCAAGTGCAAAATAGAATATTTATTACACAATCTCTTTCTACTGTTCAACACTGTAAAAACAAGTTGCTTGAAACATTAATTTTAGACGAACAAAGTTATGACGCAGATGAAAACATTACAATAAGATTTCAGCAATATATTTCTGATTCCAAAATTAGACTAAATTATGGTATCGGTGGTGATTGTATATTTTAGTTACTAGTAGGTATGGAGATGAAAAGATGTAGCATTTATTGGGTTCAACAACAATTTAAAAGAGTCGTCAAATACATTTAATTTAGGAATAGACACTGCTAAAAATACAGTAGCGGTAAAGAATATAATACCAGCAGCTGATAAACAGTCGGTAACGATTCGACTATTATAGAAAGTAAGCCAGCGGATCAAGACTAAGACCAAAGCAAGAAAACCTGAGAGAACCAGACAATTTATGGATAAGAATTATGTAGACAAGAATAATGAAAATGGTGAGACACTTGTAATCATAACGGCTCAGCCTACATCTCATGATTTAAAAGACACAGATCATACAACTAAACAAAACCAGTTTTATAATTATAACAACTATGGTTGCAGGAGTTGGAGTAATTTACATTTTAAAATAGACTGACTAAATATCTAATAGATTAATTTAATAAATAAAATTAATAGTTAATAGTTATGTTTCCTTTTCTCGTAACCCTTTTTCATATTATTCTTTTGGTTACCAAAAATGCACCTTGTAGTAAAATTGCAACAAAACAAGGTAATTAATGCACAAATGAGCCAAATGGTGTCAAATGCCAATACAATAATACGTTTTCCAGTTAATGTAAAAAGCCAGATTATTACACTGCCAATTATACCAGGCAATGCCACTGCAGCTTCTTTTTAGCTAAACGAAGCAAATAGTTGGCAATGTATCCTACACCTTTTAAATTTATATATGAATGAATCTGTTGAACTACATCCAATTGATACCACTACCACCTACTCCTCCTCCTCCTGTTAAACGTTTTACAACATTTTCTATGCTTGGACCAAGAGTTGCTGCCAGTAGCAATTGCTACACCTTTTATTTTAATCAGCTGTTTTAACCTTTCACCTAATGCTAACTTTCCTTTAACTTTTGACTCAATGTCATTAATATTTATTAATATGTTAAATGGCCAACTGTTTGTGCCATTAACTTTCATAAATAAGCAATATCTCCTTCAATTTAGCCTTTCTATTTGCGTTTTTTGTTTTGTTTATATTTTTTTTATTTCCTCAATATATTTGTCGATTATTGTTTGATTTGATTCATAATAACAAGAAATGAATAAAGTATGGATACTGAGTGTTTAATACACAGTTGAAAACTATGAGTAAATCTCGAGAATTAGTTACAAAGGGTATATAAGCAACTAGAACAATACATTGTTCGGATTTAATAGCTAGAGGTCTATACAGACATCTACTTAATCTGATACAGCTTGTGAATTTTTAAAACCTAAAGATATGCACATCTTTCTTGATAACTTAACCACACAAAGAACGGATAATAAACAAGTTTTAACACTTTCATGTTACAAATGTATTTCACGGTCATTTCCGTAACACAATGTTATTAGTCCATATAACAAAATTGCAAACAGGTACGATCAATAAGTTATAAAAAAAACTAATAACGATGAAGATGGAATTGTGATACATTTTCACTGTATGCGCACTACATATGTGTTTCGCGTGTTATGGACGAAATTGTGGTGTTCTGTGCACGAAAATACCTTTTGTCTTATATGAACTTTAATGTAGATTGGGTTTCGTTGTATCAAACAGCATTACCACGGTGCATGATTTTAGCCTTAGCAATTTTAAAATAGCGAGTTATGTTCATTTACTGTAGCACGCTCAAAGTGCCGGCAGTGTGGAGCTCGTTTACCCCGTGTTCTCCGGCCATGAGTTTGACAACGTCCATTATACTGATAGCGCTGTTTTTCTTTATATCATTTCAATGCACAGAGCCTTCTCAGGGATCTGTTCATTTTACGGACACAATCTTCAGCTGTAGACCTGCTTTGAGGAGTCATTGCACTCCGTGGGGTCATTTAAGCTAGATGATATAGTTACTGGTAACTTCTGTGACGTTGGTTGGACGGATGTTACTGATCGACTCACTGTGAAGGGCCAAATATTCTGGACCAACGATTCTGCGGGGTAGGGAGGATCTTGAGGGATCCTTCAGGAAGCCGGGAGCAGTGGACAAAACGAAATCATTCTTCAGTCATTCGTCGTGATATTGGGAATATTCGTGCTCTTCGTCGGATGATGACTAAATAACAGCATCATATTGTTGATGAACAGTATATTAGGTGTTCCAACTAAAATTCGGTGCCATGATATGTATGACAATGTAATGCAACATCATACCTGCTGATGAATTATACATTAATCGTATGTGTTGATAAATCCATATATTGATCACATTTGTAGATAAATCCATACATCTACCATATCTTTTGATAAATCCATGCATTGATTGTCTCCGTTGACAATCAATACCATTTGCGATATTTTTGATGAACTATGCATTGATCTTATCCGTCAAAGAATGATACAATGTATCACATCTGATGATTATCATGGTGCACATTCGAAGCATTGGTTTTTCAATCGTTTAGATTAATTGGTGTGTTTAAGATTCATGCAAGGTTGTTAGTCTAGGATGTCAGAAACTACATATTCGTTACTCCTATCATGAATAAATATCTCATTCACGTGACCATGTTATGTGTCTTTGCCAGATCCAACCGCACCTGATTGTACCCTATTACATCGCGTAGCTGTCAAACAAAAGGTGAACTGAGGTATAATTCACATTAAGTAAATGCAATAAATTTCACTTAGAGATCCTTCTTATATCATTCTAGTAGAGGAGAAAACAACTACAACTTTAGGTGAAATAAGTCGTGACCTAAATGTGAAAACAATCATATTATGAATGTATTAGATCTTGTAAATACTTTTGATCTTGGTATTAGAGGCTATGCATAGTAAAGATTTGATAATAAGATCGTGGAAAATAGCAATATAAAATATATCAAAACCTGGAGAGAACGTGTACACAGTAAATTAAACACTGTGGAACCAAACTCAAACGAGACAACAACCAAACTATCAGAACTTTAAGAACAAATAGACAGCAACAAGAACAAGATTTCAAATGCTCAAGATTTATTCCCCTGGAGAATAGATACTCTATTTTGTGTTTTACTAGCTATACAAATTAATAGGGGAAGACCTGCAGAAATATGAAACATAAAACAATACTTAAACCCAATGAACAAAGGATAAATGCTGAAATATCAACCTCAGAGAGTGATATGTAAAAAATTACGCAATCTCTGGAAAATTACAAGACTTTACAATCTCAACTTAAGCAATTACTGAAGGAATTAACGATGAGAAAGAAAATTTAACGATAATGAGATAAAAAATAGTTAGTTGATGACATTAATGCTGATGTGATAAGTTTGGAAGATAAACGGACATCTATAGCCAATAGTCTTTTGTAATTTGAGAAAAAGAATAACTAATCAGAAATAAGCAAAACAATAAATGAAAACAAAATCAAAGTAAATGGGAGCGAAAGTATCTTTGTATCTATGGAGCGACCTGCGGATTATCAATGCTTGGCTTTTGTGACAAAATAAAATTTAAAAAAAAACGATCAGGATTTAGAAACTCTCAAAAAAGGACTATCTGCTGCGATAGAAAAATAAAAAATATAAAGCAAAGAATATACAGATGGAGAGCTGGTTAATATTTTTGGTGTGGCACAAAAAAGTACTGACGAATTAGATAGAGAGGTGAAACAATTAAAACCAGATTTTAATGATATAAAACAAAAGTTAGCAATAAAAAGATTTTTGCATTAAGTGAAAGAATTGATACTGTTAAAACTGAAACAGAAGAAGGCGTAGAGACAATCAAAACTGAACGCAGAATGAGTATAAAGAATATTGCAATAAATACTACAGTTGGTGAGATTTAAAAACAGGTTGAATGATTATAAAAGCAGATTAGATGATCATATTAAAAGGTTAAATAAATCCGATGATGAACCTGAAATAACGTTACTTTTTATTTTCGTAAAATGTCCCAATTTGCCACTTTATTAAGTATAACAAATGAAACATATAGTTTTGTTTCGAATTGAAAAAGGTGCTGTAGAGAATTTATATATTGTAAAAAAATGTATTTATAGCTCAAATTACACCACAAACAGTACCTACCACTTATGGATTTGACTATGATCCATCACGTTTCGCTAAATACAAGTTACATACAATAAATGCCATACAGTATTATGTAATCCAGATAAAGGAATCGGGTTAAAAATTATGTTTCTATACTTAAGCTTTGACACTCAATCTGATCTTGAATTATATATTAGTTTACAGGTGATAAGGCCTGCTTACACAGTAAATATCAATAGAGAATCGGCAGATAAAGTACCAATATAAATATAGTAGAACAAAAGAACCAAGACATATTATTTACAAGAAAACAATATTTTTCTTTATCTTATTGAGAAGAATACATAGATAATGATTCACATTTGATATTTTAGACTTTAAAAAAATTATTAGCATCAAATATAGTAAACATGGCAATCGCAGTAGAAATAACAGGAGGAGCAATTGCTAGCGGTTTAGCATCCATGGGAAGTAATTATCTTTTCAGGTAGATCCTGGTGATAAATTAGATAAATGGTTTGAATTACTCATTGGTATATTCCATGAAACTAATACTTTGTTTCTGATTGACGATTGTGCGACTTCAGAGAATGCAAAAAAAAAAAAAAAAAAAAAAAAAAGAAATCAAACAACCAAACAAAGTTAGCATTCAATGGCAAATATTACGGACTATCTCTATGGGTGACAATGCAAAAGTCTGTCATAAAAGATCTTCGTGAAAATGTTGGGTTTGCAGTGGTATTTTACTCAAAAGATACAAAGCCTATTGGAACATGTGTTTTAGGAAATTAATGAAGTACCTGTTGTTATGAGAAAGTAAATAGCTGAAACATTAAAGGAAAAGAAAAGAAATCAACTTTTAATAAGGTTGGAATATCCGTTTGATTTCATTGAGATATGGGGAAACTCCCTGATTTTCTAGGGTCAAGCAGCGACGGTTGGAGTATTTACGGCGTTATGAGAAATAGTCATAAGGCAAAGGGTTTATATTATCTACTAAATATTTCTACCATAATATGGTGAAAAAGTACATTTATTTAATGTAATATGGATTGTTCGTGACGGTTGGATCTAATTAAATTCCCCTCATGGTGATATATAATTTCGTTATGTAGACAATCTTTATACATTTCTAAATTTAGATTCTTTTTAATTACTGGTGTGTCAATATTATCTTCTTGAGTCGTAAAACTTAATTTTTCCTTTCACGTCATTGTAAAATTTATCTGTTTCGATATTAATGCAAAATGAATCTGTATCGATCATTCAAAGTTTCATTTTAACACCAGACTGGTTTTAAGCTCATTATAGTATAAGTCATACATAAGCAACTTACTTTCATCTAGCACTGTAAATCCACCATAAATTGGCTTGGTTAATTTTATTTTATTGTTTTCATAAACTAAATAATGCCATATCTTTATGTGTCATTGTTCTTCTTGCAAGTAAAATATATTTTTCAAGTTTAAAATATTTCTTTTCGTCAGTACATATACTCGTTCTCTTTTATAAATTTTCCATCCCTTTGCCGAAAACAGCATTATTTATCAATTTAAAGAAATTATTTCAAAATCAGTGCTTGCTTTTTGTCTCAAAGATGTATTGAGTTATATGTGTAGCTTCAACCATGTCTCTTAATCTAATAAAACTGTTTTATGTATCTTTTCTAGCTTTAATAGCAATTGAACATGCAATTGTAAATTACGATAGTGAATACATTTCTTTGTTTGTATTTTTTTTTGCTTTTTTCACGTGCACAATAATTTAGGTACTGAAGATTTTGTACATTTTTTTTATCCTGTATCAATTTATTTTGTAATATAGATAAATCATACTCTTGAGGAATTAGTTTTTCAGGTGCCAAATGATAATCTCTAAAACAAAGTCTCTTAAATATGTTGGTACTTCGAAATCTACTTTTAAAATTCCACCTTCATTATTGTTTCAAGACATTAGATTTTCTTCCATGACTTCGATTTGTTGTCTGTTTGCCCATTTACATTTTTCAACAGACCTGTAATAGCACATGGCCCAGCCCTATACATTATTAATATAAAGGTACATAACGAATGGCCTTGACTTTGATATATCACATTCTCCATTATCTTCCATGTTGCTGTCAGCTTCGCAATCCACATAAGTCATGATTTACTTTAGTATATATATTCGGTATCATGCTGCTTGCTCTTCTAATTCCAGATTCAAATATTAGAACCGTTTCATAATCTGTGAGTAATCTAACTCAGTCTTACTCATTTTCAAACTTGTGTCATGAGCTACTCCAGATGAACTAAATAAGGTGTTGATCTAGTTATAATTATTCATTCTGACATTTCTAAATTGTTAAACATTTTCTGGATATTAAAATATATTTCCTTACGTAGCAGTCATGTAAAAGCCACCAAGAGAATTCAATTTGAAATGTTTTATCACATACTTAACGTACGGGTAATCCCCTTTGCTAACTCCTGATCATCTGAGGCTTGAATAAACATTTTCTATTTGTGGTAATTTAGTTTCATTAAATCTTTCAAAGAGATCCATGTATTCGGTCAGAGAGATATCTTATCTTCAATAGTTTGGTTCCATGTATTTCTCACTTTCGGCTCCAATACAATTGTTTATTGTTTCTGAGGTGTATATTTTGAACGAATTGTTCTAGTGATCTACACATAAACCGAACCGACAATTATATAACTATCTTATTTTTCCCCAAGATTTCTTTACCGACTTTTTCCAATCTATCGACTATACAATCCTTGCTAACCGAAGCATATTTTGCATCATTTCTTGGCATTATTACTAGTTCTTGATATGGATAGATCTTTTATTAAGGTCTTTATAATCTGATGAGAACCGTATCCAGATAAACCATTAAATCATGAATATATATATATAATATATATTACACTCATTAGGTGCAAAAAATTTGCATTTTCCACTTATGTGATCACGATCTCTTGCTTTGGTGGTGGTAATTTTGTCTGTATTGGTGATAACGTTCGTAAACTCCTTTTCATATATATGACATATGTTGGTTGAATTACAATGCCTTTTATCTTGACTGGTGAATACCATTTTATCAACTTTTCTTGGTCTTAGTTACTCATAATAAATACGTTACTTTTCTCTTATTCTTTCTGTATTTATAACTGGTTTTATAACTTTGTCCACGGTTTTGTATACATTAATAGATATAATAAATTAAATTTTATTTTTATATCTTATATACTTAGTGGACAGTTAGGTTATATTTTGCGACCTATATGTATTATATCTGGGTGAGCTTGCAATAGATTCTATAGCATAAAAAACAGTAATTGTATTATTTTTTAACAATGAAGCAGGCTTTCTTTTTGTTATCCATTCTTGTAAATCTTTGCATGAATCTTCTCTTATTGGTATAAATATGTCAATATGAAGAGTTAACAATAAAATATTCTGATAAACCAAAATTGAGTGACCTGTATTTTATGGCTAGATTTTGTATTTAAAACAACAAACATTTATTGAACCCTAGCTGCCATCTACTTTTTATTCATTATCGTTTGTCGGCAATGCTCCTGATACCATTTAAATAACGCCATCGTTCACCCTTTTTAGCGAGGAGCACAATTTTTAAATCCAGTTGTACTTTTACAAAGCCTAATTATTATATTTTTCTGCTAATTATTTTAAAACAAGATGGTTCAACTACTTCCAAAAAAGATACATCCTCATCAATATATGATTCCTGATCAACTTAAAATTTATATTGTTTCAATGCGTATGAAATGAGCCTTAGAGCCTTCTAGACTTTATTTTGTTTTTAGGCTTCCTAATTATTACCTTTAATTCTCTTCTTGTCGATTTCCCAATTAAAAATTTGTATGGAATTTACTTTTTATGACTGAACATTGAGCCTGTTTTTAGGTTTTTCACATTCACAAGTACTTTTTTTTCTGTTGTATTCTCTTATTTTGTCATTTTCTCCACTTTAGTACCAGATAGATTTAATTATTTTTCTAAAACAATTTGCATTCTTTGAAGTGTGTATTTCTATATTCCATTTGATCAGTAGGCTTATTTTCATCGCATATAAAACATATAATAATCTCTTCCATTTTAAATATATACATTATTTGCATGCTAATCTAACCTTGTTATTTCCCTGGAACAATATTTCTTCTGGCTCTCAATTATTAAAATAATCATCGTACTATTTCCATTTTACTATCACATATTTTGCAATGTTAACTGTTTTAGTTTTTCAAACTTTTCACAACATTCAACACTTCATCTTGCTTGTCGTATAGAGATAATTCCTCCGCGTGAAATATTCCATCAATATCCTCTTCATTTAAGTTCTGCAATTTACAAACTCCAGGGTACCCTACAATTATTTGGCTGATTTTAAAAATCTCTCCCGTGAAAGCTGTAAAATGCCTCTCGCAAAAATAGATTTATATTTTGAAATCCTGACTGTCACGCATATTTTACATTTAGGAGTTCCGTAGATATCAGTTGATAGATAACCAAATACGATAATCCATAGTTTTGATCTATTTTTAGCGTCACTGGCTTTAATTGGTGACATATCTACTGATCACTGATATGAATTATATATCCATCAATATGGTTAGGTAATACATCTACCCAATGGCTGCTTTCATTTTCAGCAAAATACTTTCATATTCTCGTCTTCAGAGTTATATTAAAACTTTCCACTACTGACGCATTTTTGCCTAAGTGGACAAGTATTTGATATATTCGGTCTCGAATAATTTCTCAGCCCTGCGGTTGTAAAGTTCTTCCTCTTCATCGAAATGTTTCTTTTCTGGTTTTCACTCATTAAAGATTCCTCTTAAAGTGCCTTGTATGTCGTCTCCCTTAATGTTAACTATTTTGGCATAAGCGTATTTTGAGAAGATAGCTATCAGTGTCAAAATGTATTTATATACATTATCGTATGATATATATGCTTCTATGTCAACATGTCAACGATGTCTGCATCGAATCGATCATCCACGCGACTTTTATAAACCCTTTTGTGGAGATTATTTTTGTGATTGCTTGCTCATTGTGTTTTTAGATTGTTAGATTAACCATTCATTCAATTCAGAAATATTTTATCGGAGATTTTCAGCTCCTATGGTTTCTATTAGTCAGGAAATATTTAGGAAAATGTTTGGAATGTTTTTATTTTGTAAGGGGTGGTAGTGACAAAGCATATTTTTTTGATATATTTTGTTTTTTTTTTTTGGGGGGGGTCATAGAGAGCGAGGAAAGTTTAGAAAACTGTTATTGGTGGTGAGACAGGAAATTTTCAAGAACCAAATTTGGTAAGGGTTCTGGTGACCAGGGAATTGTATTTTATTGCGGGGTAGTGAGCCAGGATTATTTTTATTTTATGAGGTTTAATGAACCAGGAAATATTAGAAAACAAACTGTCAATGCTGAGCCACGAAATATTATGAAAATAAATTCTGGGAGGTATGATCATGGTAAAAAAAAAAATTTTTTGTCAAAAATATATTGGCAGAGAGGCGGCTGTATGAGTTAAGACATATATTTTATATGGAACTCATTACTAGATAAAATTCAGCGACGATCTTGTACGAAACGATGCGCTTTACTGAGAATATTTACCTAGTGACATTACAGACTGGATGACTGCGATCTCTTTTACATCTGAAAATGAAAACAGCCGATAACAGATGGTAATGACTGTGGTAGTTGTGGTTGTGTTTATAGTAGCTGTGATGGTTTTGTCGTGATCGTTTTGCTTGCGTTGCTGAAGATGACTTTGTGAAAAAGAATTATTATGATGTGTGCAATTTTTAGTTTTCAAAATAAATACTGAAAAGATGCTTATTCTTAACGATCCTTATTGCTTTCTTCCCTGAGTCAGATATAAAATAAAGGTTTTACATAGACGTATATCTCAAATAGAAGAAAAAATAAATAGAGTTCACTTTGTTTAGTTATCCGAACATAAAAGAGCGACCAGATTGATAAGCAACAATATATAAGCATCCTCATGTCGGTAGAAAGGTAAGTAAAATGGCCCATTGCCTAATAACATGAAACGGTGTAAAGGTTAGGATTCAGTTCTGTCGTACACTAGTGTTAAAAGCTGATGTATGCACAGCTGAAGAGGAAATGAATACCATGAGCGTTGCAGAGAAATCCAGAGCATGTGGCAAACTCGTAGTATGCCCTTTTTGTACAATTTGCTACTGTTGAACAGGTACGGAGGTACTGCACTGTCTGAAACGAGGAACGGCATATTACATATTTTATTGTCACCTCCTTAAAGAAAGTATTTTTGTAAGTCTTTGCTATTTATTTCCACTGTAAAGGAAAGAGAATTCATATTTAAACATTAAATAAAGATTTGCTGTGAATTTGACAGTACACAAAAAGGAATGCAAGTATTAAGAATGTTCATGAAATATTATAAAGTCTTAAAGATTTACTCAAGTTGTAATATGTATAATTATCGCGCAAAGTTCAACCTACCTAGGACGCTTTTCTACCGTTATCCATCATCAGCCTACCCCTCTTCACGACGACTCCCTCCCCGACTAATCGATTCAAACCGTTCATAAATACTGTTGTATGCAATGATTTCCGTCTATCAACATTAACCTGTTCTTAACTTAAACCAATTAAACGCACATAAGAATCTTGTCTTGCGCTGAATGGTGTGAGTGTAATATGGGATTTCTTGACAGGTTTCTCTCTTCAGAAGGTTTCATTTACTTGCCGTATTGTTGCAGCAAGGAACTTAAATTTCGCTGATACACATAACGCCAACTTGAAGAATAATAGTGTGTTCCGTTGGAGAATTATTTTAATGGTCTACATGGTTGTGTCTTTGATCGTGTGTGATACTGTCAGTCCCCTTCGGTTGATCGCTTTTTTATGTTGCATTTTAATTTGATCATTGTACGTGTAATATTTTGACCACATGCTAAACACTTAATTATCATTAGTATATACTCACCGAATGGCAATATTGATCTTTAGGGTCACAACAACCTTTGTATGGGAAAGATCCTGCCTGGTTAGTTATAGCCTGTGGATCATGAATATTACCGATGTTAACCACCGACGTATTGATGCAAACCTGCAATTGATATATACAACAATTGATAACGGCACAAATCCAAAAAGAGTTTCCCAACGTTTCGAGCTAAACAAGGTCTTCGTCAAGCGAAGACACAACTTACATCTACAAAACAAACAATAAGCATCTTATAACGGGTAAATTACATTGTCTATTTTGTGCTTCCGTCAGCCCAACAAAGTTGTATAACAAAAATCAAAGAAGAGAGTATCGTTCCTATTGCACAGAGAACCAAAATGCACACACACACACACACACACACATCATGACAACTCTACATAATTCACCTGATGTCAAACTTGTCATACAACGATTCTTCAAATACAGTAAAGCAGTTTTATTACATTTCGATTTAAGCGAACATGGTTAATGTGGCGTTTGATACAGATATTCAATCCGTACTTTTGTATCGCACAGCCAGAGTAGAACTATTAAAATGTTTTCTCTGACGTCCGCGCGTGACCACCTTTAGTCAAGTAATATTTAAATAGCTAACAAGAAGGGGTATGTAATCAATACAAAACGGTATCCTCTTTTGTTCCAAGACGAGGCAAACATCTCGTTTATATGGCTTATGAACAGGTTTGGGTCTGATGACCTCGACATATCCCTACACCAGATCAAACTCGTTCTTTCTGCCGACTGAGGAGGAAGTACATATGTAGCTTGTGTATCTATACAAAACTCATCTCGAGATCACCACAACTACTTTGAAGGATCCATAATTTGTTATATCTATATTTACGTTTGATGGGTTACTCAGATTCACTTCATACAAACGTAAATTCGATCAATTCGTGTTCATAAAAAACAATGTTTTATTATATTTATTATAATATATGTTTACCGATAATGGAATTTGTTTTGCATTATTGGAATCAGTCAAAGAGCTCTTTTCTGAGTGTTTGAAGAACTGTCTAATCCGATTTGCATTCGGTAGTGCATGTCTTTTGCTTATATTGCCCTCGTTTCATTTCCCATGCCATGTTTTATTTGAAAGAGAGGCACGACAGACGCGGATATATTTGTTTCTTTAAAAGTACTGTTTGCACTGAAAATGTTTACTCCTTCCTCGACAATTATGCTCGAGCTGACCTTAATTTTACTGGGTACATAATGACGTACGATGTCAAACCAAAGGAATGTGCGTCATTTCAGGTAAAACAAGGGTACGATAAGATATTATAATACATTGTCTTTCATGGAACAAAAGGATATGACAATGACAACACAATGTAGTACAAAATATCTACTTTGCTGTCATTTAGATATTGCGTGACATCTCTATCTCTCTCTCGCTCTCTCTCTCTCTCTCTCTCTCACACACACACACACCTGTCATCCACCATGACTTTCCACATACACACAAATACATAATTATGTTAAAAATTAATTAATAAAGCATTTTAAAATAAACTAAAAAATGTATTATAAAAGAAGCAAGTTTTTTATAGAGTGGCTTACAAGTTTACCGACAAATTATTGGTCAACACATTCTCATTTCACACCTATTAATTTTTACCTTTTATCAAATATGCCATATATATATATATATATATATATATATATATATATATATATATATATATAATTACTAACTAAATGTGTCATATCGTACTCAAACATGCTTACTAAATGGCAAAAAACTTATCTATGTCCATCTGAATCTTATATCCAACAAGTACTAATTATGAAATAAAATGTGTCTGATGTCTTCATACTTAGCACATATGAATTATAAATATTTTTCATACTCTACTTGGTTTACACAAAAGAGAAACTATCAATAATCTCTTGCGATAATCGGTGTTTGATGACAGCCAATTTCAATTTGCAAAAAATGCGCACTGATTCTCAACTGGGTAAATTTTTGAAGCTGTTTCTTTTCTAAGCGAAGTAAAAGGTATTTTTTTACATTTAAAAAAAATCGAAAATATTCCTGATATTGCTTTAACCAAAAAATGTATGTCATTTATTTATACTGTTTCTCTACCATGCTTCGCATCTTTGTAGAAGTTCATGTATTAAGGCATCCATCAGTTTATCGTTTGAAAAAAGTACTCGAGTTTTTCCAGTACGCGACGAAATCCGAAATATGTGTATTTATTTTTAGGTGCCTTGAACCATAATTAAATATCACTATTGGTGTTTCCTTGTACACTTTTTGTATGCGTGAGAGTCCTGATAGAGTTCCAAAACAAAGGTTGTGTTTGACCCATTGACTGAACTTTTCTGTTCGGACCAAGAATTAGTCAACCAGTCTTGTTCACAAACGAAAGCAGAGGAGAAGGAACACACAGGCCAACAACTGTCTTCAATTGCTTGATTTCATATACCACGACTCAATGCAATGGCACTTTGTGTCCTCCATCTTTGTATATATCAAACCACGTGTAACCCTCTGTTTCTCTTCTATCAGATCTACACACAAACAAAACTGATGAACGCCCGACAGATGATCAAAGTGAAAAATCTGTTCCTGGACAAAGCATCGCCAAAGGACGGTAATTGTAAACCCGGAGGGGTTGCAATAATAATGCGATAATGCGAATACGTTGTTCAAGTCAATTTAGGTGTTTATGTCGACATAGGGTGGACTATGCTCTGCTCGCTCGAGATGTCTTTTACTTCGGAAGCATAAAGAGTATCATAGAAATATGAAGATAATTTATTTACATGGCCTGCCAACAGTTCATACAAATTCCAGCTCTTATCGCTAAAATAATCACGCGAACGATGAAGTGCGCCAGTCGCCTGCAAGTGATGGCTGTCTATTTTCTGTACTTATTTAAATTCCACGAGTGTCCAACAGGCTGTATGTGGAACACATTCGATTTTGCTGAACTCTGAGTGTTGGAAAAGAAACACTGCTTTATATGAACTGTCCAGGCAGCCTCACTCACCGATCCCGCATTGCAGATGATGATGTCACTCTGGCACACGTGGAGAATCAAATTTGTTATTGTAGTATGGCACCCCAGACAGACGGTATGGTTTTTTCTTAACTGTAAAAGTCTGTCTGAAATAAATAAATAAACCATATGTGCATAAAATAAACATCTCTTTTCGAATTTTTAAACTTTAGAATTATACACTTGTTTATTAAAAATCGCATTTCATCATAACATAAAAAGCCGGCCGGGAAAGAAATATGGTATCATGACTGCCACATATGAAAATGTTTTTGTATAATTTCGCTTCATTAGCAAAAATCATATTAATTGTGCATACAGCGTTCTTCTTTATGATTTAATGTGTCATTTTATTCATATAAGTCTTTATCTTGAATTATTAAAACAGCAAACACTATCTAAAAGGAGATAAAATAAGGCTTGCTTTTATGTCTCTATATTTACAAAACAAATATTGTTGAGATTAAACATAGTATAAGAAAGACGCAGACATACATTTTATGACAAAAATATTCAATCTGTAGTGATGAATTTATGATAAGATTAACACTTCAGACTTGGTCAATGAATATGTTTCACGCACATATTCTCGGTATATCTTCTTTTGATTTGTCATGAGATATATATCACATGATATTGTCTTCTATTACTGATGTTTATAAATTTGCAAAGGATATCAGCCGTTTGTGATTCCGTAACATCTCAGTGTAGCTGGTCACTCTGTCACAAAACTTTACTCGGTTCTAAATCTTACCAAAAATTATTCTGACCACTCCAAAATGCTGCATTCGTCAATATCTAGAAGAATTTCCAAGTTTGGAGTTACATTTATTATTTGAAATGTTGAGCAACATTTCTTCATCGAACTGCCTTGTTCCATATCCACGAAACTCCTCAACTTATGTACACACTAGAACTTGCAATTTAATAGCTTACAATAAATAAACTAATTGAAATACAATAGATTGCAAAGTAGCGATACATTTAGATACAAATATACGTTGAATATGCATACATTATTTCAACAATTTAAAAATAAATATAAGATCGATAACGAAGGTAATTTTGAGTTCGTGTGAGCACTCAAATTGAAAATTTTCATGAATACAGGGCCTGGTCATGTTGTACAGTAGCTCAAAATGACATAGACTATGAAAGATAATGAGTTTTGAAAATCATATATTAAAATATAAGTTAAATATCTAGATTTCTTTCTTCTAAAAACCTACCGCGGAGCATGCTGCATACATTTAAATGAAAGCTGATCCGGCACATCTTTTTCGAACGGTCGGTGCTGTCGTTGCCATTGTAGGTGAATTTGTATTAAAAGACTTATAGAAATAGCGTGGAGAATGTGTAGATGTGTTTTCTGCCAAACTGTTTGGTAAGCGGTATTCATCACACTCTTTGATGGATTTCCTGGGGTCAGAACTTAAAATTATAAGGAATACCGTATATAGACAATTTTCGCTACGTTAATTTTTCGCGCATTTCTGATTTGGACATTTTGCCCGTTTACTATTTTCCAGCTTTTAAATATTCCTCTTTTCATTCCCTTCTGCGATGTTCAATCCTCACGTATTTTGAGCAGCTCTTAAAAATCGAAAACATTAAGCAACATAAAAATTGTCCCTTTCTACAGCATATGAAAATGACGATAATTATTATAAATAGAGAAGTACCCAAGTATGTTACATTTGTCGGGTAATTGTGGGCCCATTTAATGACATTATCAAGTTTACAATGCCAAAATGAGCATTTAGAGTAATCCTTATTAGTCCAAACATACCTATATCTGTCAGCCTCAGCCCCGACAAGCCTGAAAAATAGGGAAAAATAAGAATGTTTGCAAACTCATTTTCATCTATAAAAATTCCAAATATACGAAGTGCTTTCTATGATGAAAGATACGAAAACTTTCTCGTACGTTCGTGAACCAAATTTTAAATTGATTCCCTGGTAACTGGTGTACCTCTAATCATCAAAATCATTGTCATATTTAATAATATTCACTAGACATTAATAACGATAGTAGTAGTAGTAAGATAAATATATTACTTACTAAATCTGCTAGATGTATTCGTTTCGCTTGACGCTGCAAAACAATAAAAGACTAAAATCTAATTTCTATGACGAACGTTTCATTTCAGAATCAAGACTCTCTTCAGCCTATTTTTAACTCATCGCAAATATATACCTGCTTATGTGATGTTTATGTTTATACACATGTAAAACTGTATTTTAGTAGCGACTTATCGATGTCTATATGTTACCTGCTCACATTGGACTTTTTACTATCGTACGAACCACATAATGTGCAACTAACATAGGTGGCAGAGCAAATCAGTTACAAATGTGCACATTCCTTATGACATACCTGACTAGCAGGCTTGAAGATAAAGAACTAGAGAAGCTAGGTTTATTTTAGATTTTGAATAGAAAAATATAAGCAATTGTTTATAATGTGAATATATTTTTCAGAAATATTGGACCATATGAAAAATGTATTATTGATTGTACGTACCTGGTAGATGTCTTCGTATGTCCTCCGGATAATATCTCATAGGGTCACTAACTAATCTCTTGAGATTTACTTGTTCTATATCATCTGAAATAATAATAATAATAATAATAATAATAATAATAATAATAATATTATTATTATTATTATTATTATTGTTGTTGTTGTTGTTGATGTTGATGTTGTTATCTTTATTATTATTATTATTATTATTATTATTATTAATCTGTATTAAACATCGGGGAAGGTATAATGAGTATCACGTTGCAAGGGACAATTCCACTGTAAACAAAACAACAGGGAAAAAAATTAAAATTTCATAGAAATCGCTCCTTAAATCTATGAAAGTAAGAATATTTGTATTAAAAAAGACACATTTTTAAATTGATGAAAGCAAACAAATTACATAAACATAGCATGTTATTTAAACTGACTTGCAATAATATCAGCAGTAGTAGCAGCAGCAGCTGTGGACTAGTAGAAATATTAGTAGTAGTAGCAACTATAATAGCATCATAATTAGTAGCAGTTTCAGGATGAATTAAAAAGTCGTGCATTCATGAAATAGAAACACGTAAGCTAGTAACGGCACTGTATATCTATAAATCGTATTTTAACATGGTTTGTAAGTTTTAACTATAAAGATGTGTCGTATAAGGAAAATGCAAGATATATTCAGCTGAAGGAAAGAAAAACAAGTTATATAAAAAAATCCCTAGTTTTACCGATTAAGAAATTCCCATAGTCATTTGTAACTCTTAGCATCAAACATAAATGCTAAAGATGTAAAATTTATGATGGATGAAATATTGATCAAGTTCAGGCAGAAAGTTCCCCAACATGAAGAACAAATAGTCTACAGAGATTATTTGATTGGTCAACAGAAATAACGTCCTAAGGAAAATAGGCTGCCCGATCTAGCCATTTTACATGATTAAATCCAAGACTGAGTTGACCAGAAAATCCATATGAAGAAAGAATATCCATACCTTTTGACAATATTCAGGAATATTCATATATTAATTTAACATAGCCGAGATGGCAGTGTTTGCACTGTAATCAGTAACCTTGAACGAAAAGGGAACTGCTAGGTTTTTGTTGCAAAATAATAAAATCACTTTTTTGATTGCGTGACCTATCGACATCCGCTATCGCGTTTCTGACAGGAACGCAATCGTGTTTAACTCAAAACGGTCCCCTTATCGTGCATGGATATCACTTGTTCAATGTATTTTTCAACCTATTTTAGACTGAATATTTTAGAATGACTATTTTAGATTGACAGAAGAAAGGTCTATTTACATCTGCATGGTTCATTTCTATATCTGCGCCGTACAGTTTAGGTTAAAACTGACTCGAACTGGGAAGTGCGCTATGTCTTACCTTCTTACCTTGTCTTTGTATATATACACGTCGGCATTCAGGTGGAATTTCAACACTGACATTTTAACGTGTATTTTCGGTGTGAATACCTTTTGAACTGAGGGAGTAAGTACGATAACACTACTTGCGATGAATTAGATGTTTTAAATGTACTCTAAGTAAGTGAAATGTACAATGAACAGGAGGTTGCAACACCCACAATCCAATCCAATGGAGTTTACGATCTGTCCCCATGTGCCTTGGAGACACACAAGACAAAATAGTGGCCAACCGGAAGGAAAGTGTGCTGCACAAAGAGTAGAAAAGGCAGACGGTATATTAAAGGTAACAGAGAGAAAGAGAGAGAGAGGGGGGGGGGGGAGAAAATTCACTGATGGCTGCAAATTACCTAATTTGTGTGGTTTTCATAATACAGAAAGGCGAAGATCTAAAAAGCCAATCATTATCTGATTAAAACCAGCAAACTGACTTGGGACAAGCAGGAACCTTACAGTTTAAGCTGTCAGAAAAGGAATGGAGCCAAAAGATACAAGCTCATGATTAAGAAAATGAAAGATTTTAAAGAGCAATATTCTTGCGGGACCCCAACTATCAGTCCGACCACGTATTAATGTAAAACAGGGAAGACAGTTTCATGAGACTGAGAACATTACATCAGTGAAAATTCCAACTACAACTTCGCATAATCTTTGAAAAGCGCAAAATATGGAAATAATTTGTTTATTCCAACAATATAAAGGATACATGCGAACATTATACTTTAATATTACGCTTTTCTTTTCTTTTTTCGTGAGGTAATGAACAAAGTAAATCATTTTCAATTGTTCTTTGAATTTGTGCTTGAGTTACTGTTTTCATTGTCTCATTAATGCTGAAAATTAAACATATATCCTTAATTGGGACATAGTGAGTCATGGTAATTAGAAGGTGGATATGCATACACCAGCACAGAAATATGCAAAACACTTGAAATCTGGTGACAAATACGTTTACGTGCTCTTCTCGGCTATTCTTCTTCTGTCTTCCAAAATCTCATCAAATACCCACCCCTGTCTCCAGGAGGCATATGAAACTTCAAAGATCTCTGATAATGTGTACTATACAGCTTAATCGAGAAGAAATTGCACACAAACATACAATCGAAATTATGAATGAAAATAGTAGATTACCTTTAATGTCGGCGCCAAAGATGCATTCCAAAATTAGGAATAAATCTGTTATAGGAAAAATAGTACAAAAGATCTTGAAAGCTATTATTATTATTATTATTATAATTATTATTATTATATGTATATATATATATATATATATATATATATATATATATATATATAAAATTATCTAAACGTATTGCATAAAATACATATTAGATAGAGAACATCTAGGAGTATGTTTGTAACAAGGTATTTCGTGTACTGACTTGGCGCTTCTCCATATAGTGGAATAATTACAGACGGAGAAGACAACATTATTGCATAAGAAAATGGCAATGCATTACATAGGGGGACGCGCGCGTTCTTCGCCTGTATAAAAATAGTGTGTGTGGGACATATTAATTTCTTCCATGAATATCTAAAATATATTGCGATCAATTATTTGTATCAGAAAAAAAGTATTTTTCACTGCCTCTTTAATTTTATTGCTCTGAAGTTTGCATTCTTTGCTGAAGTGATCATATGGAACAAGTCATGAACAATTAGAAGTAACAAGCCAGAAACAAAGGTTTCTCAGTTTGACTATGCAGAATATTGGCGTTACCGCTTGGTGTGAAACTCTCACTGATATCATCAATCCTTATTATTTAGTTTATGGTCGGTCCGGATAAATGTTGAAACACATCCTATTAAATTAAGCGTATACAATCAATCACACATGTTTAGAATACCAGTTTGAAATCTACTTAGAAACATCAGTTATAAGCTTTTTGTATATAATTTCAGGGTATTACTATTATATATATATATATATATATATATATATATATATATATATATATATATATATATATCTATATATATATATATATATATATATATATATATATATATATATATATATATATCTATATATATATATATATATGCATGAATCTGATAACGAACAGTGCAAAACTATTCCTGTTGCATTCGGAACAAACTATGCATTGTTGCATTCGGAACACTGACACTGAGGAGACGCATAATTTGCTCCGACGATGAAACATTCCAAAAAGGTTCTGAAGAGTTGTCCAAACATTTGATGAACGGAGGCTACGACAAAGTCACGACAGCGGAGGCAAAACAAACAGATGAACAAACAAACCGCAATGCTCTGTTAAAATATAGAGAAAAGGAAAAGGTTCATCAGACACCATTTATCTTGAGCTACCATCCAGACAACTCCAAAGTAGGTCAAATCATCAAGAAACATTGGCCCATCATTGGAATCGTGTGACACACTAAAGTTAATCCTCCCGTACAAACCAATAGTAGCCTACCGCAGGCCGAAAAATCTCAAAGACGTCCTTGTCAGAGCAAAGCTAACGCCAATCACAAGACAAGACCATACTGCCACATCTGTTCCCTGTGGTAATCAAAGGTGCAAAACATGTCAACATATGATAGAAACCGACATATTGAATACACAAGGTCTAGTCAAAGCATGCAAAACAGAGACTATAATTTATCTGAGCGCATCTAAGATCTGCTGCCTTCAGTATGTCGGAGAAACCGAAAAGCTACACAAAAGGATCAATCTTCACAGAGCTGATTGGGCAACAGAGAAGCTGGGCAGAAGTGCAGTTGCAGAAAAGTTCTTCTCCCCTGGCTATATTTTCAGTGATATAACACTAACTGCAATTATTCACAACCGCAATTGGAGCTCGACAACCCAGAAAGAACAGGAATCTTACTGGATACTCACCTTAGAACGATGAAATCAAGCGGCTTATACCAAGAAGACTCCAAAAGGTCACCCACACACACAAACAAAAATCATAATCTGTTTACGGATCCCATTTTTTAAATTAAATAATTCATTCGTTTTGCTCATTCCTCACTCACTCACCTATGATTACTAATATTATTTTTTTTCTTCAGTTCTCGCTGGTATTATGATTGCTATGGTCATTACTGTCATCACAGAAACAATGAATTATCCGGGATATAATCTACTGTTACAATACTTTACGTTATAAAAACTGATGGCACTATTGCTCCTTCTTTTCTAGGTAAATACTAGCCAGGTTCATATATTATCATCAGAGATCCAGCCAATTGGTAGTGAGATCAGATATTTTCAAACAATACCTCCATTTGACCTATATCATGTAAGCTTTTTGTGATTTCAACGCTTTTATTTTGTTGTTGTTGTTATTTGATAAAGGCTCAATAAGAGTCGAAAGCGCTCAGGCTAATTAAAAACTAGTTTTGCACTGTTCCTTGTCAGTTCGTTGCATTTATCTTTATCAATCCCTGACACACTCGATCCCTACCTGGATCCATTGCACTTGAAAGGAATGTTATTCGCCATATGATTTGGATATGCCAATTTTAATCATTTGTATTCAGAGCGGCGTAAAATATATTTACTTGGATGCAATACCATATCAAATACTATTTTAAATATAAGGTGAATGTCATTTTAAAAGTGTTACAGTAAAATTACTTTACCATACATAAAAAAACCTATAGAATCCAACTGTCTTGGGTTTTAGCGAGGCACCGCATCATGAAGCATCGTCTAATCCCGTGCAGTCGGTATATTATTGTTTATTATATTTTACCGTTTCTCTGGTTAGCAGTCATATTTCGTAGCCTTTGACCTTTTTACGGAAACGTTTACTTTATAAATACCGCCACGGATGCAATTACAAGTCAGATGTGTCTAGTAATTAGTAGGTTAGAAAAAGAATTGTTTGTTTTTTTTTTAAATATAAATTTAATTTGCAACGACAAACAAGAATACTGATCTCAAGCTTGCCAATACAGCTTTCAAGTTAGTAACACTGTTTTGTTTTTAGAAAAGATACGGATGAATGAGTAGGTTGAAAACAAGAGTGAGTTTAAGAGTCCAAAGGCATGAATTCGTTAAACTTTGTTGTGCAAATCTCTTACCAGTTCGCCCGCATTCAAAAATCAAGGTTTCTTTTTTCCACATGATTGTTAGAAACTACGGTTTATATCTTTACTGAGAACACGACATTTTGTTAATGTACATAAAAACGTTATTATAAAAACAGTCTTACACAGATATAAATAAGTTTCCAATTGAAGATATTGATATTTAGACAGGTCAGCTGCAATTTGATGCCATTTTCTCATAAGGATATCAAGATAAGTTTTAAGATGATTAGTATATCTATTTGTTTTATCTCCCTACCTACATATCCATCAATCGAACCATGTACATATCGAGTTATCTGTCCGTTTGTCTATATATGAACGGCAGACACTTGTCCAGAATATTATTAAGTATACTGACAAGCGAGCTGGTAATTTGAAATAGGCCAACACGTCTTATCTACGACGATATTCACAAAAGTACTGTTTGATTTTCAGAAAAAGTTATAAGTGATAATACAGTAATACTTTCTGTTGAGAAATGGTCACGTTTGTCCGATATCTTAATTGATTACAAGCTTAATAACAGCTTAATACGTTACCTAAGTTTATCAAGCGCAATAACTCGGAATATTATGGACGAATTCAATTTTTACTCATAATTAAAACCATCAGAGATCTGCTAAGAATGAAGGTTTTTTCTCGAATTTAATTTTAAAAACATCGTAAATGCTGGCCAGGAAATGTTTTAGAGTATTCAATACGGACAAACGCATCGACGATTACTTTTCGTTTCAGCTTCGATGGGCGGCAATTTTTTAAAACGTTTGCCGTTGGGTTTCTGATTGTTTCATAATGTCGTCTGTGACATTTATGGACGTTTGTAACATTTACTGGGTCTATTGCGCACATTCCAAAATCTGAAAGTCCTGTACTGCCAGTAAATGTGACAATTTCTAGGTGTGATGTTTACTGGTATTTCGGAGATTTACCGGCGTTAATGTCACCGGCAGGAAATGTCACAGTTTACCGGCAACGTCACGAATGTCACATGTGACATTTATGGGCGTTTGTGACATTTACAGGCTGTACAACACGTCCAATACGGTCTCTGTAACATGTCTTTAAAATAATGTAAAGCTGTCTTACCAATCAATTTCAGGAAGTTTCCAATCATAGTTAAGGCAATGAATGTGTTTGTGGCTGTTACTCCACTATCACGTATGACTATCTTGACTTCAACTACTGGTGTAACTAAATCATGGCATTGGTGTGTATATGACCTATTCCTAAGATAAGACAACGTGTATCACACTTATCATTCACGATTCCCGACATATACGTCACAGACAATGATACATCTTTGTATTCTGATAAGTCATAATGCTCCAATTACCTTCCAATTAATATGAAATAGAGAATGTCTAGAAGAAGCGAAATCAGCTTCAGGCATGTTTGTAACAAGGTATTTCGTGCACGGATCTGGTGCTTCTCCATATAGTGGAGGAATGCAGGCGGAGGAAACAACATCATTGTATAACGTGATGTCAATGTCTTGCATAGGGGCACGCCCGCTTTCTTCACCTGTACAAAACGTATGTGTGTGTAAAATATTATTTTTTCCATGAATATCTCAAATATATTTCAATTTTTTATTTGTATCAGGAAAAAGGATTCTTCGCTGCCTTTTTTATTTGACTGTTCTGGAGTTTGCATTCTCTGCGGAAGTAGTCATATCGAACAAGTCACGAAGAATCGCCCCCCACT